>CM055742.1:8279345-8286845 GCA_029465975.1 Dallia pectoralis
AAGAGACGATTTGGGACGCGGGCGGGATCTTCAGGGAGAAGAGGCGATACATCTCCAGGTGAAGGACTAGCAGTGTTTAAGGACAACGGGTGAAGGGACACAGGCGGGATGACCGTCAGTCGTGCTTTAGGATCGGGGTGGAAATGGGGAGATGGAAGGAAAACCCTTTTCGTGATTCATGGAGGAAGGTATGCAGAGAAGCGAGATGCCATCGGCCCTCCTATGGTTCGGTCTCGATCAAAGGTCCTTATTGTGCCCCCAAAATATTTGCACTAATATTTTTCATCAACCGCCGAACCCGAGCACATATGCACAGAGACGACGACAAAGGTGTGCGTTTTCCCAATCTGAGTGGTATTCACCAGAAGACAGAGATTGTGACGCCCTCCTGCCAATATAGGACGAATGCACATGAGAGACACCGTTCTGAACAGTTAAAGAAGAGTGGCAGGACAATCGTCTTCTCCGCCCGTTGCCGCCGAGTTTCCTTCACCTCCCCGTTCACAAACGATTAGGCAGGCTGAAGTGAAAAGCATGGCTGCTTGAGGGAACGGAGGATCTAGAGCAAATAAAGAGAAGCTCCGCGGAAGGAGAGGAAAGCCAACACCGTGAACAATTCATACGAGGTGTAAAAACAGACGGAAAGATGAAGATTACATTCTAGTTGTTTAAGAACATGAATACCGAATTGGGGCATGATAACGTAAATTGATTTGGATGCCCTGATGGAGACTAAATGAACGCATATTATGGAAACCCACATTTTTGTTCTCCAGGGACAGAGATATTGTTCAGCCTTGTGAAACATTTATAAAATAAGAAGCGTTTTTCTTTTCTCCTACCAACTCTCTCTCTCGCCACTCGCTCTCTGTAATAAGCTCTCTCAAAATTCTTCGTAGGGTCAAAGCTCAGCCTCAAATGGCTCGATGGGTCAATTAATCACCTCTGGAGGTACGTTTGCTACCTCAATCACGCTCAGACTCCATTTTTCCCACCTGGTGTATCTGTCCAGTGGGAGTTCTTTCACATTCCTGTTCCCTCCCGCATGGGGTTTAACCGGGATTTGAACAGTACGATCCAGTGACCTGCAAATACTACCACGTGAATTTTGCTTGGTGCCGTCGACTATGTGTTTTTCGTTTTTGGAGGTTCAGTTGGCCTCCAGAACTGTAATTATCACCAAACTGAACTCATTTCAAACCCTGTACACGAATCACATCACCATCCAGCATAAGAGCAAAAGGACAGCTTTGTCGATTTGGGGTACAAAGATTGCAGGACCAAGTTTGAAGAACAAAGTTTGGAGGACAGGGTTGGGAGGACAAAATTGGAACAACAAATTTTGGAGGACAAACGTGGACTCGGACACACGCTATCTAAACAGCGTAAAGATGATTGACAGTTTAACGACGGTCTCTGAGGGACAAGATATTAGCACGGGAGCCACAGTGTGCGATAATGAAAAGTCCTGTTTCAGCCTGATTGTCCCCAGTTTCAATGGAGCTGGTCCAGACTCAATCGATTTCACACTGAGCTATATCATTATCGTTGTCATACTGAACGTACAATCGCCTCGCCTAATACAATGCATCGAGGATGCCGGCATTGGAATTTCAAGTGACGATCGAGTGTTGATGGCGTGGGCCCAATGTTCCCAAAAGATAATGGTTAATGTGTGGAAAGAAAGAACTGTCTCTCAGACTTTGACAGTGATGGAGAGTCAATTGAAGGAAAGCGTGAATGAACGGAACGAATGAGCCGAGAGGCCAGAAATAGATAAAAAGACGGGAGCTGAGTAAAGTGGACTTTGTGTCTCGCTATTATCGCGTTGTCTTGCATTTGTACTCCGTCATGCGTCTAGCGTGTTGAATTAGCATGTAGACATTGTTAGGGCACCGTGTTCGTGTACAATGTCGTCGTAGTGTTGGCGTACTGTAATAGACCAGCACCAAAGTACCATACAAAGTTTGCCATTTTAGATAAAGCAGCCAGAATCTGGCATTTATTGTCTAGAAAATTTGACTGTGGAAATGATCATTCTCTTAAGTGCTGTAGGCTACTTTAACAACCTCTGCTAGCATACTGGGTCCCTGCTGTACGCTGTGCTCGCATCCAGGCCTAGCATGCAGTGCTAAACGATTTGACTCTGCAGGGTAGCATGATGTCTTAGTATCCAGAATTAAAGGGTGAAGATGCGGCAGGTGCAAGAGAAACGTCCTAGCATGCTGTGCTAAAATGCTCTGACACTGCTGTGCTAGCATACTACATTAGCATGCTGTGCTAAATTGCTATGATGGTGCTGTGCTAGCTTACTGGGTTTCTGCTGAAGACCGCTAGCATACAGTGTTGGCACGCTGTGTTAAAGTGCAATGATTCCGTCATCGGTTATTGACTGTGTTAGCATACTGTGTTAGCATGCTGTGATAGCAGGCCCCTAAGTTGTGTGGGCCCAGTCATATGCAATGGGGGGTTCTGCAATCAAAAGCCCCTCTAGACTGCAATTATCATCATCATCATTGCACTCTTAATCCCTGATTTAGCGCTTTTTTCATCTCTTTGTTGGTTTGTGTCTAAATTCCAACTGTATTTTTCTCTCTCGGTCCCCCTTCTGGTAATGCTTGTGTACTGTAAGGTAGAACGTCCTTGGCCTCTGTTTGAGCTCATACTTCCGTGTCCCTGTGTGTGTAACGTCACCTCAGCTCATGTCAGTAAAAAGGGTAGGTAGTTGAACGCTTTCGGGTGATGCAACTCAACGCAGCAGATATTCCAAGAAAAACCTGAACGTAAATCCTCCGTAAATCCTCCAAAAGGGGGGAAAGATTCGTAGAGAAGCTTTCCTTTACCGTTGAACTAATCTCATAAATGTGGAAGTGGAATCGAGGTGGACTCTCAAGTCATCCAAAGCAAATCACATACATTTTTGATTGCACACATTTACCACATTTAGTTACAGTGGGGATGGGAAAGGAATAATGTGTCAGCTGGCACACAGTTAAATGCATAGAGTATGCCGTAAAAGGGTTTGGCAGAAGCCTATGAAAACGTCTATCAGTGAACGGGTGAGTATATGAAACTAACGAGATTAACATCTATAGGCGAACTGTAGATAAACGTTGACATGTGAAGTAAATACATGTCTATGGGTAAATGTGAGATAGAGGAATAAACAATGAAATTAAGTAGATAAGGCTTCAGAAAAAATCTGTGTTCAAATGTCAATGTGGCAGACTACAAAAGAATAAAATATGAAATATAACAATGTTGATCCTTTTGCCTAGTGGGCAGGGTTCACATGATGTGTAGACAATATGCTGCCCTGGGAATCATTTGACTATACACATTGATCTGTGGACAATCTGTGTGCCATGTGTTCACGTGACAACCTCATTGTGTATTTTCCATTGATTTCCATAATCTGCTGACTACTAATAAAGTCATGAAAGAAGTTCAGATCCCATCTATAAAGAGTGTCCAAAAAAACATAATCTCAAAATGCCAAATAGGAAAGAATGCCATTTTGTTTTTATGTTGTGTGGAGAAGCCCAATTCAGCGTGGCTATGGCTGTAATTGCCAAAGTACACACATCCGCGGGTTTTATTGAAATAATTTCTCAGAAATGCTGAAACTCTTAGCTGCACTTAAAATACATTACGAAAAACACAGTCACATCACGGCCGATGCATTTCCGCCGCGCCGTTACGCAGCACAGTGAGCCGAGGCGGGTTATAAACATGCCCGTGTATCGGACTATTTTACTGGCGTTCCAACGGGAAGCAGTCTGTTTCTCTCCACCTTAGAATTGCCTGTGGCACCCGTTCATTAATGTGCACTTGAATTACCTTGCGTTGCCTATGCCCACGAGCCTAGAGTTACTTAAACACACACGCGAAGACAAACAGACGCGCGCATTCATGCACGTTTGTCTGTATCTTTTTTATCGTTTATCGTTTTTTTGGGAGGGTGAAGTAGAAAATACTAAAAAGAGACTCTAAACATAAGCCGAATCGAATCTATTCGCATTTTCACAATGTGCTCAATGAACATGAAAAATGTAGAGACTAAAAAGAATAAAAGAACTGTAAGACATCAGTAAAAATTGTATTGCAATCAGCAGCTTTCATGGAAGCACCATAATAAAACAAATTGAACAATTTTCTAAATACAGAATTTGGACTCGTCAGTCATCGAATGAACTTTCAGTGAGACTGATGCTTTTAAGGGATAGTATTTTGGCGCGGCTTGACTATAAATATATTCCACGGGCACGCCATGAGGGCAAACTCAAATGAACTCGTTGAAAAGCAGACAATTTGCCACTTGTTTTGATGGTGTCGTGCTGAGCCCGGCATGGCTGTGTGTTCTGCTCTCATCCCAGGCTATTCTAGTTTTGCACGTCAATCTGCATATGTCATTTATTAAAGTCAACACAAACTGACAGACGAAGCAGCGAGAATGGTTACATTTCTTGTTTTAATTGTATTGAACCTTTATTTAACCAGGTAGGCCGATTGAGAACAATTTCTCGGTTGCATCGGTGACCAGGGGAGCAGCTGGGGTTTGAACCCAGGACATAATGCATACAGAGTGCAGATGTTTACTGGTTATGTTTGCCTTTTGTTCATGTCGGTAGTTCAGTAAATGTCTTATATGTGGCAACTTTAACCATTGGGCCGGGAATTCGTTTTTTTCCCCCAAAAGGTCTGAATTTCCTAAAGATCCCGGTTGGGATATAGTAGAGTAAAACAAGGACACACAGAAACACACACAGCTTTGGCAGACGGAAATATTCTTCTTCTACTGCCAAGCTGTATTTGTTTATTTACGGACTTGAGCTAACACTGGAATAGGTGAAAATAGACAGCTCTGGAAAGGTGTGTGTGTGCACGTGTGTGTGTGTGCGGATGAATGTGAGAGATCGCTCTTTATTTTCCCTCATAGCGGAACGCTGACGGAAAAGGAGAAGGTCGGCATAGCGGATTTGCAGAGAGAGGCGAGCCGAAAGCAAACAACACCGCTATCAGCCGGCATCACGATAATGTGAGAAGCCCGCTTGGTCTCGCGGCGTAGCAGCGAGCACCGCCTGAATATCGGAGTCGGCGCAGGTGTTGACGCTCAACTCAAAATCAACAAAGGACAAAAAGCAACGCGGGACACCGGGGACGACGGCGAATAGCGCGAGGAGAAGTGGAGACGCGACCCTGAGATATTCCTGCTCAATCGGAGGGTGACCCGGAAGTGCATTTACTGATGCTTTTTCTCAGGAGACGTGACTGGGAGGTTCATGGATTGGTAGTTAAAACCAATCGCTATGCAGAAACCGAATATATGCTAATGTAACTGTGGAGGTAAGAAATCAATTCTAGCGTCAGAGGATGCTAGCTCACTTCTCAACACAGACACACACACACAGTTTCCTCCCTTCATTGTTTACGGTGTGCAGCCAAGCTCAAACACACACACACACACACATCCAAAACCCCTAATCCATTGCAATCAACGCACACCTTTGAGACACACAAATACACACGCTGAATCTCATCACACCCCGTCAGCTGACATAGATTATCTGGTTTCAGGCAGCGTAGCTCCAGAATCGTACACAGCCCAAGCAGAGAGAGCGTCTGGTAACAGACCCCGGTGCCTGCATCATCCCAGCCCACCAACCAACAGTCAGACTGGGCCTGTGAGCCGCAGGATGTAGCAGATTTCTGTCTACTGCTCCCTGACAGATGTGAGACTCCCGCTGGCTCCACATTACATTGACAGACTGCTGTGTCAAATTCGCCATCCATTCCCCTTCCTCGCACTTCACCCCCTCCTTGTCTCTCCCTCTCCCTCTCCCTCTCCCTCTCCCTCTCCCTCTCCCTCTCTCTCCTCTCCTCTCCCTCTCTCTCTCTCTCTCTCTCTCTCTCTCTCTCTCTCTCTCTCTCTCTCTCTCTCTCTCTCTCTCTCTCTCTCTCTCTCTCTCTCTCTCTCTCTCTCTCTCTCTCTCTCTCTCTCTCTCTCTCTCTCTCCCTCTCTCCCTCTCTCTCCCTCTCCTTCTCCTTCTCCTTCTCCTTCTCCCTCCACCATCCATCCCTCTCCCCGCTCCATTCCCCTTCCTCGTTGTCCCCCCACCCTCTCCTTGCCCCCCTCGTTGTCTCCCCCCGCTATTTCCCATTTACAAAAACACACCCACAGAAGAGAGCAAGGGAGGGAGGTTGAGAGCCCCAGAGGAGGAGAGGTTGGGTAGAGGGTGAGGATGAGGGAGGTGTGGGTGTGTGAGGAAGACAGAGGGTGCTGGACAACTGTTTTATGATGTTCAGCCTTTAACAACCAGAAGTGATTTGTTTGGAGTCACATGTGTGTGTGTGTGTGTCTGTTTGTCCAAATGGTGATCAGGTGCATTTCGCGATCTTTTTTCTTATAGCTCTTTCTTGCTGTCTAGCAGGACCATTTATGAACGCTTGAAAGCAGTAATACAGTTCAGAATAGCCCGTCGCGAAATAACACATTTGCTGTGTTCATAAACAAGATCCCAAAGTCCCGAGTCACTCAACCAGAACAGGTCGATGTGTGGTCTTTAAGAATACAAACTGCGCGTGGTCAGGTCACGATACAAATTTGCTCCTCCCTTCTGCTTGCCAACAGCCTATTGACTTCTCAGCGGGATCCACTCAACCAGTCTGGACGGTAAATGCCCAAAACATTCAGTAGCGACTAATCTCACTAAGGCATCGTAAGTGATAGAGCCTTGCCAAAACCGACACCGCAGGACACAATCTACAAAACACCAATGATCTACCGTAAAAAGGATGTTTGACTCTATTGCTACAAATGAATACCTCAATATGCCTATTCAAGAATACGTGGTTAAACTGAACACGGGTGCCTGTTCAGGGGCAGGTCTGACCGGATTTTCTTTTTTTGGGATATTGCCCAGACCCAGGGGGACGGGTCCTTGATGACGAGGTTATGGTGAAGTGTGGCTTCAGGAGAGTGTCACCGTGGAATCGTTTGTCACCCCCCAACCCCCCCCCATCACCAAACAGCCTCAGGTTGTGAGTTATGTTGGCCTACATGGAGGGTGGGCTTTACCTCTACATCCCCTGGGGCTTCACAGGGCTTGACACACTCGTTTTTCACAGAGCACCTGACAAAACACACACACACACACATTCAAAAACACAAAACACAGTTGAATTATGCCCTGGTACTCGAGCACACAAAAACCTGAGGGAATTTACAACGACCGAAACGTGTTCCGTTTCAAATCTGCAGCTTTTTCCTTCAAGAGAGGAAGACAGAAAATCTCCTTTTTGCACATCTGCTGTCGTTGGTGAAAGAGTGACGTTGGTAGATGATGGAAGCACGCACAAACAGACACGCACACACACACATTCATAATCCGGTGGAAAAAACCACGGTGGTAAATCAGAGATTGTCTACGTATATTTATTAACCATATTGTCATCTACAAAGATACAAACCTGAAACTATATTATATAAATGGCAAATCT
>CM055742.1:8291845-8421845 GCA_029465975.1 Dallia pectoralis
AAATCCAACTGGATGTTCGGAAACTAAGACAATTGAAGTTAGTACAGCCGGCCACGCAAGTATTATATTGCAATGATGTCTGGCCGATACGTTGTCAAAAACGAATTTGGAACTGACATTTTCCCCATCACTGCTCCATTTCCACACACTAACTACAGCTGTATTGGAAAAAAAATCCACCCCACTCAAATATAAACCCTAACCTCAACTGTACATTTCCCTAAACCTAACACTTAGCAGGGGAAAGGCCTGGGTCGAAATGTTCCAATTTAACCAGAGTTTGGTCCATGTTATATAGTCAGAAGCACTCAGACACACTCACAAGTCTATAGGCTGTGTGAATTGGATGAAAATTGTCTCCCACAACAGCAAGGACACTGAGTTGTGATTACTCCCTAGAGACACTGAGTTGTGATTACTTCACAGAGACACTGAGTTGTGATTACTCCACAGAGACACTGAGTTGTGATTACTCCAAAGAGACACTGAGTTGTGATTACTCCACAGAGACACTGAGTTGTGATTACTCCACAGAGACACTGAGTTGTGATTACTCCCTAGAGACACTGAGTTGTGATTACTCCCTAGAGACACTGAGTTGTGATTACTCCACAGAGACACTGAGTTGTGATTACTCCACAGAGACACTGAGTTGTGATTACTCCACAGAGACACTGAGTTGTGATTACTCCACAGAGACACTGAGTTGTGATTACTCCACAGAGACACTGAGTTGTGATTACTCCACAGAGACACTGAGTTGTGATTACTCCACAGAGACACTGAGTTGTGATTACTCCCTAGAGACACTGAGTTGTGATTACTCCACAGAGACACTGAGTTGTGATTACTCCACAGAGACACTGAGTTGTGAACCATAAAAGCCCTCATGTCCCCAATCAAGCTCTTCATGAGTTCATTCGAGACAGATTTTATCCCCTTAGCCATTACCACCGGGACACTTTAAAAGCTTTGCTTGTTTATCCTAATTACGCTGGGGGGCCGGGGGTTCTCGTCAAGCACAGTCTGCGATCCGTCTCCTCTCCCCTCTCCAGGTACCCGAGATGACACGTGGCGAACTCAGCGAACCGCGAACTCCCGCGCCCACCCCGAGGAGGGCCAATCCGAGGGCACCTAGTGGCCTCTGCCGGAGGAGGTGAAGCGTCCGGAGGAGCCGTGGCTCATTAGCGTAACAGGAGCTGCTGGGTTGCTGTCTGACTATCGGTCTCACCTGTCTGGTGAGGAGCGGAGCGTCGGAGTGGGGATTCCTGCGCTCACACACTCTGCTCTTTTATCTTCTCCCCAGCTCAGACACACAGACACACACACACACACACAAACATACACACAAGCAAACTCTAGATATGCACTAACGCGCACTGTATTCCACACGAAAGGCAACAGACGAACACAGTAACTCTGTATATCCACAAACGAATGTACAGTGGCACATGTCTGTACACACACACACACACACACACACACGCACAGTGGGGACATAGATGTAGAGTGGTAGAGAAATCGCAAGAGTGGAGAAAAAACACAATCTAAAATAAAATAGAAAGAGAAAGAAAGAAAATAAGAAAGAAAGAAAGAAGTGACAAAGAGCGCACACGCACGCACATAAAGACAAACGAACAAGACAGCGAGATCATACCATGTGAATTACAGAAGCTGTCATCCACTTTCACCATCTAGGCTGCCCTGCCGGTCAAACCAGCGTCCTTCTCCCCAGACAGATGTAGCGCAGAGGCCATCTTGCAAAAGCCCTGTCCCTCTCCACACCCCCACCGCCTCCCTCTCCGCACCCCCACCGCCTCCCTCTCAGCACCCCCACCGCCTCCCTCTCCGCACCCCCACCACCTCCCTCTCCACACCCCCACCACCTCCCTCTCCACACCCCCACCACATCCCTCTCCACACCCCCACCACATCCCTCTCCACCCCTCTACCAGGCCTGACAGCTGCTTCAGGAGATGCTGCCCTGAATACCACATCTGCACAGGAATAAAAACATGGATGTCTTCTCAACTGGAACAACACTGTTCTGTAACTGTTCTCAACTGGAACAACACTGTTCTGTAACTGTTCTCTACTGGAACAACACTGTTCTGTAACTGTTCTCCCTGGAACAACACTGCTCTATAGGGGTTCTCTACAGGAACAACACTGCTCTATAGGAGTTCTCTACTGGAACAACACTGCTCTATAGGGGTTCTCTACTGGAACAACACTGCTCTATAGGAGTTCTCTACTGGAACAACACTGCTCTATATGGGGTTCTCTACTGGAACAACACTGCTCTATAGGAGTTCTCTACTGGAACAACACTGCTCTATAGGGGTTCTCTACTGGAACAACACTGCTCTATAGGGATTCTCTACTGGAACAACACTGCTCTATATGGGGTTCTCTACTGGAACAACACTGCTCTATATGGGGTTCTCTACTGGAACAACACTGCTCTATATGGGGTTCTCTACTGGAACAACACTGCTCTATAGGGGTTCTCTACTGGAACAACACTGCTCTATAGGAGTTCTCTACTGGAACAACACTGCTCTATAGAGGTTCTCAGCAGAAATAATGCTGTTCTATATCAGTAGTCTACTGGAAAAACACATTGTTGCTTGGAAGGTCTTTACTAGAACAACCCTATCCCATAGCAGTCCTCCCAACACCATAACAAACACACTGTGCTATTCTATTTGAAGAAGCCAGCTTTATTTTGGAATGTTAAAGTTTCATAAGACCCGTCTGTAATCAAAAAAAAGAAAAGTAGTATAAAAGTGTAAAAGGTGTGTGTGTTTGTTTTTTTTTGCTCTCCTCAGAGACCTGGCCAAAATAGCTTCACACGCACTTTCATTTAAACATGAAAGCAGTTCATTTGAACACATCAAGTTACAAACCGAGCAACTGGTGTAAACACACTGACAGGTCCCAGATAATCGTCTGTCCAACATAGATTTGCTTTACGCTCCTCCAGAGAGACAATCTCCTGCAATTCCATGAACAATTTTTGCAGTGTGTTCCAGATGGATGGACCAGAGAACTAGAACACATTTATTTGAACATTTGACATACCTAAGGTACAGGAAATAATATACAGTTTGGTGATTGTAGGGGAGAGTTGTCACTCTCCAGTGTACAATGTAGGTGCAAAGAGAAAACAGGAGGTGACCTCATAAATAAAGATGTATGAATTAATGTGTGTCCATAAACGTGTGCGCTGGTATCCATGTGGGTGTCTCTTTACCAAACAGAGGCAGTGTGTGTGTGTGTGTGTGTGTGTGTGTGTTAACGATACACTTACTCCATGTGAATATGTTTTCTGTCACGTTGTCCTCCCCCCCCCACCACCACCACCAGGTCCTATATAACTGATGCCCAGAGCTCAGTGACATGCTACAGTGTGTTGTGTATTGGAGCGGTGGTGTGGTGCCTCCTCACCTGCCAGCTCAATCTGCTGTTGCTCGGCTGTGTAGACGCAGTGGACACACACACACACACACACACACACTGTGTAACTAACACACTGTTCTATTCTATTTGAAGAGGCCTGTTTTATTTGTGAGCGTTAAAGTTTGATAAGACCCGTCTGTAATTGGGAAAAAGAGGAAAAAGTGGGGCAGAAGGCTGTGTTGGTTGTCGTGGACATCTCCGAGAGCACGGCCTAGCTCTGTGGCGGCGATAGAAATTCACATCTGCTCATAAAATATTGAACACCTTCCAAGACGGTACGGTAAATGTACGAACCCAGGCTATTTCACCTTGGGCTCAATTTGAACAGATGTTGTTTAACAGTTGAATCCAGATGTTTTTGCAGGACTCAGCTCCTGTACGCCAGCTTTATTTGCATATTCGTTTGGTTCAGCCTCCTTTCTGATTGGTTGCAGCACGTGCTCCCGCTGCAGAACACATTTTCATGGTAGGTACAGTGTGTACATCGGCTAACCGGGGACAAAGCAATAGGCTAGCTTTTTATTTTTACAGTTAACATAAATTGACAAACGAGCTTCGAATACACATGATATCGTCCGAATTAATTTGCCTGATCCAACGACGGACTAAAATATGCCTGATTATCGTCGCTTGGATCAATTCTAACCTATGGGGAATGTAGCGCATGAGAGTAATATGTAGTGCGTGTTTCACGTGACCCGCCTATCAGAAACTCTGTCTCGGCTGATCCCGCCTCCCTTCGCCACTTCGGAGCTGACTAGAAGCCCGCTAAGCTAAACGTATTGTGACGGAAAACATTATGAAAAACATTGTGACTCATTGGCTGGAGAGACGAGATGTTTACTCGATTGAATTTTCCGCGCATATTGCAGGGAGAGAAATCGGATTCGAAGATTCAATTTCTCCGGCTGGTGTCATTGTAGTTGGTTAAGCATTTAAAACCAGGCCAGAACGCAGACTAGACGAATGAAATAGAGTTATTTGTGAAGTCATGCATACAGTATATTAAAACAAATCTGTTTTATTTGCAGCTATCAAAGTGGTTGAGTCAAATAAAAACACTAAGAATAACAGAAGACAATCGAGATGTTCTTAAAAACAAAATTTGTGTTCATAAACTGTCACGCGGTTCAACTCTGTTTATATCCTGTGCCTGTACTCTTGTTCGTGTACGAATATTCATACAGTCATGGTTTACAGCTTTAAACAGCTACTGAGTTCATGCAGAACATACAACGTGGAGCGTTTAAAAATACTTCACCAATGGGTTTGTTAAATTTTCAAAGGACCACACTGCACTTTCCGTGACCGGAGGAGGATCCTGTAAATACCACAAAAAAGCCTTTTCCTTCTTCAA
Organism: Dallia pectoralis; assembly: GCA_029465975.1. NCBI lineage: Eukaryota > Metazoa > Chordata > Actinopteri > Esociformes > Umbridae > Dallia > Dallia pectoralis. The sequence continues at coordinate 8,296,665 of CM055742.1, forward strand.
AGAAAAGGTTACATTCTAGCGGATTCCGCGGTAAAAAGAACTTAGAGCAATCAAAACTAATGAAGGCCATTTGGGATAAAAAGCTGGATGTGCCGAAATCTATTTGACAGAAATCTAGTTCCAGTCGCTGTCGTATGGAGCACAATTACGTCCCCCGATGAATGAGGGAGTTAAAGAGAGAGCAAATGAGCGAGAATGAACAGCCGATCATTCAGAGCCAGTTATGAGTAGGGAACTGTATGGTTCTAGAGTCAATACCTGGAGGTGATAAGTCCATCAGAACCAGAGAGCTGTTGCCAGACAACTAAACTCAGAGTGCGCTCACCACCAAACGGACAGAGAATCTACCCATAACGTTCATGTCAAACACCTGACACACCCTCATTGTGATAACTTGACCCTGAATGTGAATCTGTAATCGAACTCTTGCATTCACAATCCTGAGTGAGAGAATATTAGCCCAAAATGTGAATACGTTCAAATAATATTACCTCCATTATTCTACAAGGGAATATATTTTACCATGAATCAAAATGCACATAAACGTTACACATTGTTTGTCTACCACTTGCCATAGGTTAGAAACCCACTAACCTACAGGCGTAGAAGAATCACCCTGGAACCTCCACTTGTCTTGAGACGGTTACTGCTTGTTCTGGGGGAACGCATTGTTAACGACTACAACCAAATATCACCCCAAAAGTTGTGGACCCCTCCTGGAGCGACCCGTACCCTGTGAAATCCTAATAATGTCACCGAATAATGACCACAATGCAGAAAGAAATAACCCACGTGCAGTGTTGTTCCAGTAGAGAACCCCTATAGAGCAGTGTTGTTCCAGTAGAGAACCCCTATAGAGCAGTGTTGTTCCAATAGAGAACCCCTATAGAGCAGTGTTGTTCCAGTAGAGAACCCCTATAGAGCAGTGTTGTTCCAGAAGAGAACCCCTATAGAGCAGTATTGTTCCAGTAGAGAACCCCTATAGAGCAGTGTTGTTCCAGTAGAGAACCCCTATAGAGCAGTGTTGTTCCAGAAGAGAACCCCTATAGAGCAGTGTTGTTCCAGAAGAGAACGTATGCCGAACTAGCAGGGGCATCTACGGTAACCCGTTAGGCACCTTAAAGGCACAACACGTACCGTTGTTACAAAGGCGTGTTATTTTTTAGACGCGAGATTCTACACAGTGTTCCTTTAAGAGGTGCAGGTACAGCGTGGACCTGAGTTGGAGCTCGGGTGGAGATGTTGGCGATGTACGCGTCCAGGGACCCCCTCATGCGGGCGGTGGCCCCGAAGCCACGGAGGAGCGTCGTCTGAGTGGCCCTGTAGTCTGTTATGTCTGTTCGACAGTGGCCTTTGCTCCGCTACTGAGGCGCTGCTCCCTCAAAAAGGCTTTTTACAACCTGAATCGATCCGGCCCGTTTTAACATTCATTCCGAAAGCCTCCGGGGTCATTTTGGAAAAGCTTGAAGGCAAACATAATTGTTCCTGAGGGCCCCACGCTGTGTGTGTATGTGCTTAGGGGGCCCTAAAACAGGAGAAGGCTGATTAGCAGTGTGTGTGTGTGTGTGTGTGTGTGTGTGTGTGTGTCCACTGCGTCTACACAGCCGAGCAACAGCAGATTGAGCTGACAGGTGAGGAGGCACCACACCACCGCTCCAATACACAACACACTGTAGCATGTCACTGAGCTCTGGGCATCAGTTATATAGGATCACACACACACACACACACACACACACACACACACACACACACACACACACACACAAACAAACCAATATTATAAGATCCAACACATAGAAACCAGATAGCATCCATTCCCATCCACACCTCCACATCTGTAGATGAATATGACACACGAAGAGACACAAGGAATGACAGTACTACAGAAATCAGTCTCTATTAAGCAGACATGAAAACACACACACACACACACAAGCCCAGAGCAGGTTGCAGAGAGGCGCTAATAAAAGTTAATTGCCACATTGAGAAAAGACAGAGGAGCACATTTGCTTGGCGCGTTCTGCTTTAGCCCTGCTTAATTAAAGCCCCGCACTTCCTCTACTTCCTCCAGTGACTGATGGAGCTTCACTCCTCCCTCATCCCTTTATCTCTCTCCCTCATCCCTTTATCTCTCTCCCTCATCCCTTTATCTCTCTCCCTCATCCCTTTATCTCTCTCCCTCATCCCTTTATCTCTCTCCCTCATCCCTTTATCTCTCTCCCTCATCCCTTTATCTCTCTCCCTCATCCCTTTATCTCTCTCCCTCATCCCTTTATCTCTCTCCCTCATCCCTTTATCTCTCTCCCTCATCCCTTTATCTCTCTCGCTCATCCCTTTATCTCTCTCCCTCATCCCTTTATCTCTCTCCCTCATCCCTTTATCTCTCTCCCTCATCCCTTTATCTCTCTCCCTCATCCCTTTATCTCTCTCCCTCATCCCTTTATCTCTCTCGCTCATCCCTTTATCTCTCTCCCTCATCCCTTTATCTCTCTCCCTCATCCCTTTATCTCTCTCCCTCATCCCTTTATCTCTCTCCCTCATCCCTTTATCTCTCTCCCTCGTCCCTTTATCTCTCTCCCTCATCCCTTTATCTCTCTCCCTCATCCCTTTATCTCTCTCCCTCATCCCTTTATCTCTCTCCCTCATCCCTTTATTGCTTGCTATGCTATCTATCGCATCTCTCTGTCCTACCAACTCTTTTGATGCTCCCACTTTTACCGTCTTGTTTCGTCTTTCGCGTCTCAGCCCCATCTCTCCCCACCCCTCCGTTTCTCACCTCCCGCTCTCTCGCTGTAGATGATGGGTGGGGGAATTAAACATAAAACATACTGCCGTTACAAATATAATTTTTCTGAGGCAAACTCGTCTATGTTAGGAACAGTTCAAGTGCAATGTATATGTTTAAGCACGCAGCAAATAAAAACGGTTGTTGTAGTCTCAGGTCATACAGTGATACAGTGTAGCCGATATCACCAGCACACGTTAGCCTTATGCTAACATTACGTTTATGACCGGAGAACACGGAAAACACTGTGTCCGGTAATGGCAAATGTTCCTTCCGGAAATAATAATATCTCCTGTTTCAGCACAAAACATCACGTCGACTAAAGAAAGTTATCGATTAGCTAACAGTACGCTACGAAAAAGACGCTTTCGAATGATGTGTGATTAAAAATAATAAAAAAAATCATGTGAATGAATGTCCACATGAAACATGCTAACATGAACAACATGCATGTCAGGTGAACCTGACAGAGTTGGGAGATAACGATTTATTATTTTTTTCTAGTTATTTGAACATGAAAATATGTTGCAAAATATTTAATTTACCAGTGGGTGCCTGGCTGTAATTTAACTAAGTGTCTTTGTATGGCACATTTATGCATCCCTACTGTATTTAATTAAGTGTATATTTATAGTTTAAATTGAATCCCTGGTTTCCATTACTTAGTAACTGTTAATTTAACATGGCGCTACCGGGGGCCAACACAATAAGACGGTTTCAGCAAGCCCCGCCCCATTTCTGCCCAGTCGACAAATGATCCGTTCCCTCGGACATTCAGGGAGCTGATTGTCTTGTGATCATCAGCGAAGACGACAGAAACTCGCAGTGCGATGCGTTATTTTACGGGCGTCTCGTGTCGTTAAACCGACCACGCATCCTCGTTCCAACCGGTAAGCGCCATCTTTATACGGTCGCCATACCCCCACGCCGCGCTGATCCAATCCGGTAATAGCTCGGCGACTAGGACCCCGTCCGAGGAGCGGATGAATTCAATTATCGATTCGGCCCGTCTCTACACCTCTTAAAGTGATTGAGGTATAAAGAGCCAGCGGACCCGGACACATGCAGACGGAGCCAAAAGCAGACACACCTTCAGAACAAGCGGCTGAATTCGGACCACTTAATAAGGACCCCTGTCCTGTCAAACCAAGCGGCAACTAAATTCCCTCGCAATTCTTTCGCGAGGTGCACTTAAAAACCTTTCTCTGTCGTAAGAAGGAAGTTTGGGGGTTTCAGTGCATGGAGACACGTCACTTACCTACGGGTTATGGTGACATTTTAATTTTTCCTCCGCCTGTTCTTTTTCAGAAAAGTAGAGATCCTCTACTTTTGGCTGGTTCTGAGAAGACACAAGTGTCAAAATAGCAGTTGGCCGTTTTGTCATGTAAAAACCGGAGCCCGGGCATTTTCCACCGTCGTATGGCAGGTTGGGCAATTTACCTGTCTAACGTCAGTCGGTTTTAACGGAGCCAACACTGTTTGAGGTGTTTCTTTAAAAACGAGCGTGTATGTTATAAGAACAATCTTTTGTAAATGGAACTGGAGACGCAGCTTTGTTAAAACTACACATTGGAGAAAATGAAAAAAAATTGCGTGGATGGCTTTCGAACTCTTAGACACACTTTAAACAACCACATATTTAGGTAACGGTCACGTTCTAATCACGTTCTAATTGGTCAGTTAGGGTTTAAGCCTTAACAATAACACCTATATAACAAACGTCATTCAGCCATTAAAACCACCACAACACCAAAATACAAGCGATCATAAAATATTTTAGACACTTCCTTAAGTCAATATATTATCTAATTTTCTCAATGCTTTATTCACGGGCAGAACAAACAGGTTAGCGCTCAGGCTAACATGCTCGCTACTTTGTGTGATACCGGTGAGGGAGAGAAACATTTAGCTTGAGTCAAATGTGATCTTAAAACGGGGAGCCGAGCTAGAAATAGGTGTTTTGGTCACCTCAAGGTCACAGGCTAATGAATTGGGGAGAGGGAGAACATCTTCATCTCCCATTCTCGCTACTTTGTGTGATACCGGTGAGGGAGAGAAACATTTAGCTTGACTCAAACCATAAGCTAAGGCGTTAGCGTGTTAGCTAACATCCTTTCCTCACTTGTACATGTATGATGAAGTGAAAACCACTGTCAAAACGTCTGACAAAGTGCCTGATAAGTGGCCTCGACTTCCTTCAGGCATGCAAATCGATCCATAAATCCTTTCTTGAGATCCTATTGACAGCTGGACTCTCTAAACGCCAATATAGTCACAGAGGGAGCGAGAAAATAGGGAGAGTGAAAAAAAGCAAGAAACGGAGAGATAAAAGAGACAGGGAAAGGGAGAAAAGACTGAAAGGGAGACACAAAGGAACACATAAAAACGAAAGAAAGCAAGAGAGGGAGGGAGAAAAAGAGAAAGGACTGGCTTTGAACTGGCTGATCAGAGAAATAGACTGCAACATACATAAGCTAGAACATTGTGTGTGTGTTGGTCAATACTGGGTGTCCGCATCAATACGGTCAGTGTAGTTCGCGTTTAGGCCGAGGATATCGCCCACTCCCTGAACAACTCAAGCTAAAGCGAGCGTGGAAGATACAAGTAGAGTTGACCAATCTCTTCATACACCGTCCTTATGGATGTACACAAACAAATCTGTATGACAAATAAGACCAGTCGAATTCCGAACGATAAGGAACGATTGAGAATCAGAACGTAGCCGTTTGGTGGAGGGAGCGCCAGGCATTTTAACATTTTAATTTCACCTTAGTGGGCGTCAAGGTGGCCTAGTGGTTGGGGACTAGGGCTTGGGTCTGGAAGGTTCTAATCCCCCCACCACCCAGGTGAAAACCGCGTCGTTCTGTCCTTGAGCAAGACTGCTCCCCGGGCGCCGTGACGTGGAAGTCAAATCAGGTAACTGATTAGGGCTGCCCCCTGCACCTCAGGGTTGGGTAAAATGCAGAGAACACATTTCAGTTGAAGGCATTCAGTTGTACAACTGACAATATTGGTCTATTCTATTCTTTCAATCAGCCAATGGGCTAGCACTCAAGTTTTTGGACCTGAGCTCAAACGAAAATCTCGCTCTTCACATAGAAGCTTACGATTGATTACAATACTTTTAAGTTTGGCTGATGTGTACCTATAGGGAAGCCAAGGCTTTCGTCTAAAGAGTAGAATCGCTTGCCAATGTGCCCTTGAGCAAGGCATTTATTGCAAACTGGCTCCTCCACACAAGGTTGATTTACTGCTTGGCTCTTGGTTCGACTTGCAAGCGGTTAGCGACCTTACACACTATTCAATCCCTTTGCCCGCACACACGCAAACACACACACATACACACACACACACTAGGTGTGCTAGAAGGACTCAGCGCCCGTCTCTTCATCACAGCCAGGATCAATGCCAGACTTTAGGTCTTTTATCCCCTCTGAACAAAGGCAGTGATCGAGTCACGCCAAGAGAAGGGAATCTGGAAAACCTCAGAAACTTCTCCCTTTGCCTCAGTCTTCACGCGCTCTTGCCCTTGTCTAGCCGTCCCCAAAAGAGACGTGTGTGTGTGCGCGCACGAGGGTGTGTGTATGAGTGAGATCGGGTGTCGTCATTCAAAGAGGAAAGGAAGAGAGGTGGAGCGAGAGAGAAGCGAATGAACGACGAGGGAGGCGGCGGAGAGATGGGCGTGGTCAGTAGCAGCAGCTCGGGGGAGGGACCACGGAACAGTAACTAAGGCCCTGCATGGATACTGTTTCCAGTTGCCAGTTAAGTTGGGGTCAGTGCATTTTCTAGGAGCTCTTCCCAAATTGCATCCTATTCGACATTCGGCATACTCCCTCCAGCCAGAACCACATCGGTCCTGGTCGAAAGTAGTGCACTCCCTCCGGGCAAGAACCCCATAGGTCTTGGTCGAAAGTAGTGCACTATGAAGGGAATTGGGTGAGATTGGGCTGCAGGCCCTCTGGCAGAGCAGCATGTTAATTAGGCTGAAAGGATGGAACAGGAGGGGAGAAGGAGGGAGGACGGGGTGTCAGACAGCACCCTCATTCTCTATTTCTCAAACACTGGTTTTTCAGGGGCCGTTGGGAACAGGAAGGGCGAGAAATAGATAGATAAAAGGAGAGATACTACCAACACCAGGTAGGATATATCACTTTTACTACCAGCACCATGTAGGATATATCACTATTACTACCAGCACCATGTAGGATATATCACTATTACTACCAGCACCATGTAGGGTATGTCACTATTACTACCAACACCAGGTAGGAGATATCACTATTACTACCAACACCAGGTAGGAGATATCACTATTACTACCAACACCAGGTAGGATATATCACTATTACTACCAGCACCATGTAGGAGATATCACTATTACTACCAACACCAGGTAGGGGATATCACTATTACTACCAACACCAGGTATGATATATCACTATTACTACCAGCACCATGTAGGATATATCACTATTACTACCAGCACCATGTAGGATATATCACTATTACTACCAGCACCATGTAGGATATGTCACTATTACTACCAACACCAGGTAGGAGATATCACTATTACTACCAACACCAGGTAGGAGGATCACTATTACACTACCAACACCAGGTAGATATCACTATTACTACCAACACCATGTAGGAGATATCACTATTACTACCAACACCAGGTAGGATATATCACTATTACTACCAACACCATGTAGGAGATATCACTATTACTACACCATGTAGGAGATATCACTATTACTACCAACACCAGGTAGGATATATCACTATTACTACCAACACCAGGTAGGAGATATCACTATTACTACCAACACCAGGTAGGAGATATCACTATTACTACCAACACCAGGTAGGATATATCACTATTATATCTACCACCACACCATGGTAGGAGATATCACTATTACTACCAACACCATGTAGGAGATATCACTATTACTACCAACACCATTACTACCAACACCAGGTAGGAGATATCACTATTACTACCAACACCAGGTAGGAGATATCACTATTACCACCAACACACCATTACACTACTACAACATCCAGGTACACTATTACTACAACACCAGGTAGGAGATATCACTATTACTACCAACACCAGGGAGATATCACTATTACTACCAACACCAGGTAGGATATATCACTATTACTACCAACACCAGGTAGGAGATATCACTATTACTACCAACACCATGTAGGAGATATCACTATTACTACCAATACCATGTAGGAGATATCACTATTACTACCAACACCAGGTAGGAGATATCACTATTACTACCAACACCATGTAGGAGATATCACTATTACTACCAACACCATGTAGGAGATATCTATTACTACCAACACCATGTAGGAGATATCACTATTACTACCAACACCAGGTAGGATATATCACTATTACTACCAACACCATGTAGGAGATATCACTATTACTACCAACACCATGTAGGAGATATCACTATTACTACCAACACCATGTAGGAGATATCACTATTACTACCAACACCATGTAGGAGATATCACTATTACTACCAACACCATGTAGGAGATATCACTATTACTACCAACACCAGGTAGGAGATATCACTATTACTACCAACACCAGGTAGGATCACTATTACTACCAACACCAGGTAGGAGATATCACTATTACTACCAACACCATGTAGGAGATATCACTATTACTACCAACACCAGGTAGGAGATATATCACTATTACTACCAACACCATGTAGGAGATATCACTATTACTACCAACACCAGGTAGGAGATATCACTATTACTACCAACACCAGGTAGGAGATATCACTATTACTACCAACACCAGCACCATGTAGGAGATATCACTATTACTACCAACACCAGGTAGGAGATACACTATATCACTAGGTAGATATCACTATTACTACCAACACCATGTAGGAGATATCACTATTACTACCAACACCAGGTAGGAGATATCACTATTACTACCAATTACACCATGTAGGAGATATCACTATTACTACCAATACCATGGGAGATATCACTATTACTACCAGGACACCAGGTAGGAGATATCACTATTACTACCAACACCAGGTAGGAGATATCACTATTACTACCAACACCAGGTAGGATATATCACTATTACTACCAACACCAGGTAGGAGATATCACTATTACTACCAACACCATGTAGGAGATATCACTATTACTACCAATACCATGTAGGAGATATCACTATTACTACCAACACCAGGTAGGAGATATATCACTATTACTACCAACACCATGTAGGAGATATCACTATTACTACCAACACCATGTAGGAGATATCACTATTACTACCAACACCAGGTAGGAGATATCACTATTACTACCAACACCATGTAGGATATATCACTATTACTACCAACACCAGGAGATATCACTATTACTACCAACACCATGTAGGAGATATCACTATTACTACCAACACCATGTAGGAGATATCACTATTACTACCAACACCATGTAGGAGATATCACTATTACTACCAACACCATTACTACCAACACCATGTAGGAGATATCACTATTACTACCAACACCATGTAGGAGATATCACTATTACTACCAACACCATGTAGGAGATATCACTATTACTACCAACACCATGTAGGAGATATCACTATTACTACCAACACCAGGTAGGAGATATCACTATTACTACCAACACCAGGTAGGAGATATCACTATTACTACCAACACCATGTAGGAGATATCACTATTACTACCAACACCAGGTAGGAGATATCACTATTACTACCAACACCAGGTAGGATATATCACTATTACTACCAACACCAGGTAGGAGATATCACTATTACTACCAACACCAGGTAGGAGATATCACTATTACACAGGTAGTATTCACCAATGATGTATGGTTAAGGACCATTTAGGATGCTGAGGAGTAATGTAGAGGAGCAACATACATTGTTTTTCTAAATGATGCCACACCTTCGACAGACTGAGATCAACATGTCCCTCCAAAGACGGAGCTGAGCTCATTCTACCTGTGCATCTGGCACTTTTTACTCGAGGGAAAAAAGAGAGAGATGGGGAGAAATAAAAAGAAATCACCTCAGGCAAATCTTTGAATCGCTCTCAAAAAGCCTGCGGGAAGAGAAACAAAAACACTATGAAGGATGTTCTAAGGTGTCTGGAAGAATCATTCAAAACGATAGATTCCCTGCCACGCCATGATTTCAAAAACAATCCGTTGGAACAAAGTCTCGTCTCGAATGTGATCTTAAAACGGGGAGCCGAGCTAGAAATGAAAAAAGGCCCTGAAGAAAGACAGAAAGAAGGAGACTTTTAGGAATTTGAAACAGCCAAGGTCACAGGCTAATGAATTGGGGAGAGGGAGAACATCTTCATCTCCCTGGTGGAAGTAGAAGAGGGATGACGGATTGGAGCCGAAATAGACTCCATCTGAGCCTGGCGAGAGAAACGAGGGATGGGGGCAGAGGGGGAGGGGGCACTTTCCTCCATCTCTCATCCATTCCTTACTCCCATCTCTCTTCCCTCCTCCAATATCCTCCTTCTCCTCTCTCTTCCCTCCTCCAATCTCCTCCTTCTCCTCTCCTTTCCCCCTCCCTTCTCCCCCCTCCTCTCATTCCTTCCCCTCTCCCACCTCCCCTCCCTCCTTGTGCTCCATTCCGTTTCTGTCTGCCTCCAGCAATCTGTTAGCGCCGTAAACCGATATATGAGTACAGGACACTGGGAGCTTCGCCGCTCCAGCGTTTCTCCTGAGCTATATAATTACGTTGCCCCGGCTGGGTGGACTAGGAGTCGTTTCCGCGGCACCTCCAGGCTCGGTGTTGAACAGTAATGTACGCCATGTTGCCATTGCAAGTGATTTGTCCCACCTAAGATGAAGACCTCACTGCCCCCCAGGGGGAAATAATCAGGCCCCGGCTCATATTAGATCACACCCTCGCCCGGGATGTTTCTGGTGATCTATGTTGCAGTCGCACTGACTCAGATAAACAGATCTTCCAATGCCCGGAGAAGTGTTCAATGTGTCCTGGGCCGGAGACGCCACCCAAATGCCACCCTACTCTCTTTGTAGCGCCCTTGTTCAGACCGCAGTCCAATTGGCCCTGGTGAGATGTCGCGCACTTCTCATTTGGAGACATTCCGGACGCAGCCGAAGGCAAACCTAGCGCGCCGGCGCGAACCGCGGGACTGCCTGTTTTTTATGTTCTACTGGTCTTGCCAAGGAGAAACCGAGGTGTTCCATCTAGCATCGTCTCGGTACACAAGAGACGCCCTTACCTTCATGTTGACGACAAGCCCTTGCGAAGATTGGAACACGCGGTGAGCTCCAAACGTGCGGACAGGGCATGCCAAGAGGAGAGGGCGCCTCAGCGTGTTTAGAACGTCAACGAGGAGGACGACGGCGCATTCCAACACAAAACTCTGAATTTCGGGAATTTCGAACAGGCGACACCGCATGCGGTCCGATTGTACGGGGCACACCGAGGGTCCGAGGGCGGGGGGGGATGGGGGTGTTTAATGCTGTAAATTGAACCCCAGTCTCCTGCATGGTATCGCTATAGAGACCACCTGTGAACTCCGGTGGACAAATAGCGAACTATTATGAGAATTTGGCGACAGCTGTGATGCGTCCCAGATCTCTGTGGTATCGATGGAGGATGGATGTGGACACGCTGGCCTCAGTCTGCCACTGGCAACTGTCACACTAACAGATGCATATTAGCCCCGGCCACACCAGGGCCACAGGGTTATGACAGGAAGGGGATAAATAGGGGAAGAGAGGAGAAGAGTGCGGGGGGCAGACAGAGAGAGAGGGGAGAGAGAGATGGATGAAGAGTACCCCCCACTGTGTTCATTGATCCGAAACCGGGAAAAGTCAAAGCACAAGAGGAGAGACAGGAACTTGGCAAGGCAGAGTGCCGTGGTTGATGACTGTCATGACCGCTTGGCCGGCGACTGTGTGTGTGCGCGCGCGTGTGTTTACGTCAGGGATGCCGCGGTAGAAAAACGTGAGGAAGACGGCGGGGAAAGATGGCGAGACACGGGCGTGGCCGTGAATGATATATGGAGACCGCAAAAAGGACAAGAGAATGACCGAATGAGAGAAGGAGGTGTGAGAGGAGAGGGGCGAACGAGAGAGAGAGAGAAAGAGAGAGAGAGAGAGGGAGGGAGATGCTAGCCTAGCAGTCTCGCTACATTGGCCTGATGACATATATACAGTATAAGCGGCAGGAATATCATCTGTCTAATGTAAATGAATGCTAAGTGAAATTGTGTGCTTAGGCAGTCGTCCCCTGACAGGGTCACATAGATCATCTCCCAATCATGAACCCTCTCCTCTCAGCTCAGCTCCTCCTCCCCACTCCCAGACACCACAGACACATGCCTGCCGCGCCGGGCCAGAATAGACAGTACACACTACACAGTACATCTCTAAAAGACATCTCAAGAGGTTTAAGGAGAGCGAACCAAACGATGGAAATATCCTGGAAACGTGTGGGAGAGAGATGGCATATCTTCCTGATGGCCCCAACTATATTATCCTACGCTAGGCTATTATTCATATGTGAATTTCACCCGATGTCAAAAGGGCGCCTTACAATAAATAAATCATGACCGTCTTGACAAATTTCCGCCTCGTTGGACAAATGTGTTTTGACCACGTGCCCGAGACCTTCTTTCACCCCAGTTACAAGTCCTCCGAATCATACCTTTTGGACCACACGGACTATAGAATACACTGACCAAAGACGAATCAGCTTGGTTACTGGAATGTTCAACCTGACATTTTGGATTGGCGATTCGAAGGGTCCGTTATAAACTAAGCATAAACCTAAAGTAAAATCAGTGTCAGGCATTATCTTGAAATGACGTTGTTATCCAAGACTTTTCATCCCGTATTTGCGAAAGTCACATATGTGCTACAAATCTGCACTACAGATTAGTACATTAGTACCATTCAAACAGGTTTCAGTCCAATGCCAAATGTTAGGACACCTTGCATTTTTGTACACCGCGATACATGTTCTGCGCCTCCTTGACACTTAACCGGCCGATCCCACAATGCCTCGATCTATGCCACAATCTCCTCCTCACCTCTGTCCTCCACCATCTCCTCAGCACTATTTTCTGCCCGGTCTCACCCCATGTCGAGAGCCCAGCTGTCTCCAAGCAACCGGGTGACATCGCAGATTTTATGGATAGCCGCCTCTATACACAGACAAGGACGACGGGTCACCGACTCATCCCTTTGCTTTTCTCGCAAATTTTCTTTCAATTCAATTTCTTTTTTAAGGGCTCTATTTTCCCTCTCGCTTTCCTTCACTTCTTACCTCCCGTTACACTCGCCGTCTCTCGTAAAATTCTCTCTCTCCAATTTGAATGTAACAGAATATATTATGAACAAAAACCCTTACATTATGTGTTATAACCACTGTGCCAATAAATAACAAAATCGCTAAAGATTTACAAGGTCGTTCGTGCTGCGCCGTTAAGAGTTTTTTTCCTCATGGCTACTGCTTTCAAATCTTCGTGCTGTGATTCTACTCTCTGAAAGTTCGAAAGTGCAGCTCGGTTTACACCTCATCTTGCCTGCAATGTCTATAGTGGTTTCTCATGGTAGCAACGTCACGCTCACAGTCCATACATACATAACCTCTCTCTCTATCTATCTCTATGTGTCACAGAGCCGTCCAGATCAGGCGGGTGGATGAGGGACGCCAGAGCAGCCGTAATGACTTACAGAGAGAGACCCAATCAATGGACTGAACCACACTGCTGTGGTGGGAATGACACCAGGACCCACTGGGTGTGCACGTGGGGGCGTTCCACACACAGCCAGGATGACAGGACTGTAAAACCACCAGGACCCACTGGGTGTGCACGTGGGGGCGTTCCACACACAGCCAGGATGACAGGCCTGTAAAACCACAAGGACCCACTGTGTGTGCACGTGGGGGCGTTCCACACACAGCCAGGATGACAGGCCTGTAAAACCACAAGGACCCACTGTGTGTGCACGTGGGGGCGTTCCACACACAGCCAGGATGACAGGCCTGTAAAACCACAAGGACCCACTGTGTGTGCACGTGGGGGCGTTCCACACACAGCCAGGATGACAGGAGTGTAAAACCACCAGGACCCACTGGGTGTGCACGTGGGGGCGTTCCACACACAGCCAGGATGACAGGAGTGTAAAACCACCAGGACCCACTGGGTGTGCACGTGGGTGCGTTCCAGACACAGCCAGGATGGCAGGCCGGTAAAACCACCAGGACCCTGTGTGTGTGCACGTGGGGGCGTTCCAGATGTAGCCAGGATGACAGGCCTGTAAAACCAAAAGGACTCACTGTGTGTGCACGTGGGGGAGTTCCACACACAGCCAGGATGACAAGCCTGTAAAACCACCAGGACCCACTGTGTGTGCACGTGGGGGCGTTCCACACACAGCCAGGATGACAGGCCTGTAAAACCACAAGGACCCACTGGGTGTGCACGTGGGGGCGTTCCACACACAGCCAGGATGACAGGCCTGTAAAACCACCAGGACCCACTGGGTGTGCACGTGGGGGCGTTCCACACACAGCCAGGATGACAGGCCTGTAAAACCACAAGGACCCACTGGGTGTGCACGTGGGGGCGTTCCACACACAGCCAGGATGACAGGAGTGTAAAACCACCAGGACCCACTGGGTGTGCACGTGGGGGCGTTCCACACACAGCCAGGATGACAGGAGTGTAAAACCACCAGGACCCACTGGGTGTGCACATGGGTGCGTTCCAGACACAGCCAGGATGGCAGGCCGGTAAAACCACCAGGACCCTGTGTGTGTGCACGTGGGGGCGTTCCAGATGTAGCCAGGATGACAGGCCTGTAAAACCAAAAGGACCCACTGTGTGTGCACGTGGGGGGAGTTCCACACACAGCCAGGATGACAAGCCTGTAAAACCACCAGGACCCACTGTGTGTGCACGTGGGGGCGTTCCACACACAGCCAGGATGACAGGCCTGTAAAACCACAAGGACCCACTGTGTGTGCACGTGGGGGCGTTCCACACACAGCCAGGATGACAGGCCTGTAAAACCACCAGGACCCACTGTGTGTGCACGTGGGGGCGTTCCACACACAGCCAGGATGACAAGCCTGTAAAACCACCGGGACCCACTGTGTGTGCACGTGGGGGCGTTCCACACACAGCCAGGATGACAGGCCACGCTGCCGGTCTGTCCGAGACAAGAATCTTCCCCACACTCTCTCTCTTTCGCTCACTCGCTTCCCTTAATCCCACTCCGTTTTATCTCTCACCTCATCCGACCGCACACAATCCCTAATCAGGCCCGTGGGGAGTTGACCCATCACACGAGGACGACAGTAAAAAGCATGCGTGCGTCTGTTTGTCTGTATGTCTGTCTTTCTGTCTGCGTCTATCCCGTCTTCAAAGGAACTGGCTGTGGCACAGAGGTAATCAGCCAGACGAGATCAGAGCGCCGCTGACAAGCATGGTGGCTGACAATACTCAGACGCAAATCCATCCCTCCCCCCGCTCCCACCCATCCCCCGCTCCCTCCCATCCCCGCTCCCTCCCATCCCCCGCTCTCACCCATCCCCCCGCTCCCACCCATCCTCCCCCTGCTTTCCCATTCACTCCAACTCGATCAACCCGTCAAACTCTCTCTCCCATCTCATTCTCCCCCTTCTCTCTACCGGCTTCCTCCCGTCTTTTTTATAACTCATTCTCTCAAGGTATTCTCTAACTCGAATCCAATTCCCTCCCTCACAGGCATCCCATTCTCTCCCTCCCTCATTTACTCTTCCTCGGTCACCAGTTTCTCCCGTCTCCGTCCTCAATGCCTCCTCTATCCCGTCTTTCAATTTCTCTCTGAATGCTCACAGTCACATACTGAGTGATGGTCTACTTTACCAATGGATGTTTACTGGCAATCACCTGGCTACAGAACAAACACATAATCACACGTATACACACACACACACACACACACACACACACTGAGAGCCCAGTATCCCTGGGGGAGACGGAGAATGAAGTCTAATCGCTTTCCGACGGGATGAGGTAACACCATGTTGTTTACAATTGAGCCAGTTGGAAGTACTTCTGTGCTGGTGAAACTTTCTTCCAGCTATGTCCAGAAGATAAAAGATATCTCTAGCTTGCAGTCCAACCGTCTCAGAGGAGTTTAATGTAATGCGGTAAAAAGGCATTCATCGTTGAATGTGCTGCGATTGAACAAGACACGCGGAACAATTTTCTACACAGGAGACCAAATTCAGACCCAGAGCTGACTGGAACGTGCTCATGGAAGGTCATGTTGAAGCCCAGGGTTCCATAAATGGATCCATTTTCTACATAGGAGGGATCAAGGGATCAAGGGGATAATGGATCAGGGGAATAAGGGATCAAGGGATCAAGGGGATAAGGGATCAGGGGAATAAGGGATCAAGGAATCAAGGGGATAAGGGATCAGGGGAATAAGGGATCAAGGGAATAAGGGATCAGGGGAATAAGGGATCAAGGGGATAAGGGATCAGGGGAATAAGGGATCAAGGGGATAAGGGATCAGGGGAATAAGGGATCAAGGGAATAAGGGATCAAGAGATCAAGGGGATAAGGGATCAGGGGAATAAGGGATCAAGGGATCAAGGGGATAAGGGATCAAGGGAATAAGGGATCAAGAGATCAAGGGGATAAGGGATCAGGGGAATAAGGGATCAAGGGATCAAGGGGATAAGGGATCAGGGGAATAAGGGATCAAGAGATCAAGAGGATAAGGGATCAGGGGAATAAGGGATCAAGGGAATAAGGGATCAGGGGAATAAGGGATCAAGGGATAAGGGATCAGGGGAATAAGGGATCAAGGGATCAAGGGGATAAGGGAATAATCAAGGGATCAAGGGGATAAGGGATCAGGGGAATAAGGGATCAAGGGGATAAGGGATCAGGGGAATAAGGGATCAAGGGAATAAGGGATCAGGGGGATAAGGGATCAGGGGAATAAGGGATCAAGGGGATAAGGGATCAGGGGAATAAGGGATCAAGAGATCAAGGGGATAAGGGATCAGGGGAATAAGGGATCAAGGAATCAAGGGGATAAGGGATCAGGGGAATAAGGGATCAAGGGATCAAGGGAATAAGGGATCAGGGGAATAAGGGATCAAGGGATCAAGGGAATAAGGGATCAGGGGAATAAGGGATCAAGGAATCAAGGGGATAAGGGATCAGGGGAATAAGGGATCAAGGGAATAAGGGATCAGGGGAATAAGGGATCAGGGGAATAAGGGATCAAGGGGATCAGGGGAATAAGGGATCAGGGGAATACGGGATCAAGGGGATAAGGGATCAGGGGAATAAGGGATCAGGGGAATAAGGGATCAAGGGGATAAGGGATCAGGGGAATAAGGGATCAGGGGAATAAGGGATCAAGGGATCTTAAAGACTGCTTGGCTGTCATAAAAACACGGCGCGAGCGTGGCATACACGGGAGGTCCGAAAGTAAGAAGACCGCTTTAAAACATTATGTCAAAGCACGACTGATGTTGGCCAGAAAAAACCCAGGCAAACACCGAAACTGCCGGTTGTGCCCGGATAAGTTAAGTCAAAAGTGGAGTTGTTTAGCCACAATGCCAGATGCCGTGTTCGGTGAAAACTAAACAATGCTTTAGAACAGAAGCACCTGAAAAAACAAGGAAGCCATGGATGAGGTGGTATTAAAGTTTTGTGCACATTTGCTACCTCTGGTTGAGGGTAAACTCATGGCCTTCTGTCAAAAACCTAAAGCTAAACCGAAAACATATAAGCATACAGATAATTTCTGTTGTGCTGTAAAGAATAGGTAATTACTCCCAGTTAACGTGAAAAACTCGTAGACAGTAAAAAGAAACGGGAAACAGGAAGTAGAGAAAAAAATAAGAAAATGTGATTTCCAGTGGGTGTACTTACTCTTTTCGCATGACTGTAGACGTTTGTGTTTGTTGCCCGCCGCGATATGTCGCATCGTGTTCTAATGCCCCTGAGAAACACCGGCCTAATTCACTTAAGGCCGTGGCTATAAAAGCACGCAGCCGGATAAATGGCTAACATTTGAGCTCATTATGAGAAGCCTTTATGCGAGTCACCTTTGCCGGCTGTGAGATATATACAGACGCACCGACTGAACGGCTAGATAACGAAGAGAGGCGTCGTGCCGTAAACAAACGCTCCGGCACGTCGTTAATAAAGGGAACGCGGGGACCGTGGCAACGGATCAGAGGCACAATGTGAACCACGTTGAGGAACAGGAAATTGAACAGGAGGGACACGGCCACTAAGTGATCCGAATGTCCGGCGGCGGTTGATCCAAAGATGTTTACTTCATACGGAGTCCTACGAAACGTGCAACTTGTCCCTGGCTTGTACACAAGCTGATGTTTTACCGTTGTCTGGATGTGTGGTTTGGTGCTGGACCACCCGGGAGCAACGTCACTGCGCAGTTGCAAGCCGGTTATACACAAGTTACTGGCAGATGAATCGCACATATTGACTGATTCGGTAAACGATTCCCACCCAACGCTTCGTTCCCGGCACATCCCTCAGCAGTCTAGGAGCCAGATTAGTCTTAGTCCCGAACTAGGGATTTGCCATGATCGTCAACTCTCCCGGATCCGTGTTGCCATGACACAGGGCCGTAGATACAGCTGGATATGACAGAATCGGTAACGGTAGAACATGAGGCGTTGATAAAAAAGACTCCTGTGGTCGGTTGGAGATTCATTTCAAATGAACACATTCAAATCTATGTTTTCGTCTAAAGCATTGCCCGACAAAACCAAAAACGAACTCTCTGGCGGAGTGCAGAGTAATCCACGCACATAGCTAGTAAAAAAGAACCGATCGAAGCGCATATTTTCCGAGCAAAGATTGCAGTTACAGTAGATTTCTGTCCAGACTGGCCTGTCACAGCGCTCACTGCTCCGTCTGGAACGCGAGTCGACCAAGCTAGGGTAGTGAAGTACTTTTTTTATGAAATAAAAATGTCTGCATTGCACAGGTTTTCGATGAAGATGCGGGGCAAAAACATCAAACCACCGGCGCCGATACAATGCCTTTCATGTCGGTGGGAAGAATCGATATAGACGAAGGAATATTGGAGGAAGCCGGAGAGATTCCCTAATGTGGCAGGAGGCGAGCTGCCCTACATGCCGACCAATGGAATATCTGGAACACATCAAAAGGGATTCTCCTGTGAGTTCTTTGTTGTCCCTTTGATTCTTTTCAGTTTTCTTATAGAAAAACTTTTTGGCAGAAAATTGAGAGAGAGGGTTGAGGAATCCCCCGGCTGACGAGAGGTTAGAATCCAAAGTATTTAACCCAAATTGCCTGGATAGGTGCGAACAGTACGTTGTCAGAGGTAAGGGAGTTTAGTTGTGTCCTCACCCAACCCCCTTACACACACACACACACACACACACACACACACGCACACACAAACACACAAAAGCCCTATATATCACACTTTGTGTTTTTGGTTCTATATCCGTTTGTTTTTCATGAATGTATTTTCTTTTGATCTTTATGTCCTGCAATTTATTCAAAGAACTTAAACTGACACTAAGCAATATATATATTTTACATAAAATTGATATTTCCTTTACAGATTTTTGGCATGCGTTTTAAATTTGGAGTTGATAGAAAGAAACTCTTGTCAAAGTGCTTTAAACAACTACAAGGAAAACATACTGCTCTTCCAGTAAAGTAAATCTGATTGAAAGGGTCATTTCAAAATCTTTCTTCCTGACCTTGATACATCTACAATGGAAACATGTTTTGGTATTCATCAGTTTGAATTTTGTTTAGCAATGCCTTTTATATCGGAGACTGACATTTGTCATATAGTCATCGCTAGATAACAAAGACATAAATGTGACCGAGTTGTCTTCAAAGCCTCAAGGGAATATTTTAACTGCAGTGCGAAGCAGTGCAAACAAGGGCAGACCATTATTTATTTTGGTTTATATATTCTCAGGTCATTGTCGAGGTGGCAAGGAGAATATTTGCAGAAATGGAAAGCTACAAACGAAAGGAGAACCAAAACACAGAAGATGTTGCCTGAAAAACATGACCGATAAACCTCAGACAGACAACCGGATTTCTAACGACACTGTGTGTGTGTTTGTGTGTGTGTGCGTGTGTACTGCGTACGTGGACATCAGCCAGACCAGTGTGCTCTGACATTTCAATCCTGTTGCCTCACTACAGAGGACAAGCCTTGATTAGATTGGATCTAAGGTCATGTTCAATCAAAAAAGCAACATCCGGAAACGATCCGCGACAATTCAAAGCTGCCATTTGTCTTTGAATGTATCTCTGGCCATATTCAATTATGGATGACAGCAGACATGTTTCAACAGAGATGTAACAGAGAGAAAAATTATGAACTGATGATCAAGAAAAATAACCCAGATCATCAGATCTGCTGGAACCTGGTTTTGGCTTATATACAAGGTTCCGGGTAGACATGGTTTGGGTCCGAATATGATTGCCGGGACCTGGTTGGGTAGTAATTATAAAACAGAAAAATGGATGGGATATCTAACCAATTCCTGTTCCAATGAGAAACACTTATTCGTCAAACCAAAATCAAACCTTGGTTTAGTTAAACCCCCTACAACCGCCTACTCTCCTGTCGAAACTGCCTGACAATATAGAAACAGGAAACGCATTTTCGCCTGGCGAGCAGTTTTTGTATTCATATCTCACTCTGACAAAAGCTTATATTGTCTCGGCCAAATCCCATCCCCAGTCATGATTCAAGCCTTGATGAAGAGGTCGGACTGTAACTGAGTCACCCCCTCAATCATCGTTGAATGGCACCCGTTCCCTGTCTGCCCTCGCATCGTCCGGAGCCTCACGCCCCAAAGAGTGGAGGAAGAGGCGAGAGAAGCCCTCGTCTTCCCCTGCCCTCTCAATCACCCCGACTCGTCTGTCACTCTCCATCTGCGGCGCTCCCCGTTTTAACGCCCGCGCCGTCCTTCCCTCGGCCGCCGCTTCATTCGGCTCATGATGAGGTGTCAGTGCGGCGTTCTTGAGTGGGCGCCCGGCGGAGCTCGCCGTCCTGTGCTCTCCGGGACCCTGCCCGGCCAGAGATGTGACTGTTATTAACTTGTCAGGGCGGGGGAGGAGCACCGGGTGTGTGGTGGGGAGCTAATAGAAACACACGCTTCCTAATGCACGGGTCGGTCTCAGTGTCTGTTAACCAAAGTGGTCTGTCACTCGGAAGGGCCCCCCGGGGGGGCTGCCCAGGCTCGACTGACTGGTGCTAGGGGTCAAACGCCACTCTCCATTAGCTGGTTAGGGTGATCGCGCGGAGGCTGGTGACTAGGGGACTCCTTAAGTCATAGTGGCAAGTTGTCGAGACGTACGGCGTGAAGCACTCCCTCAACGTGACTTTAGAAATATATCAACTGGATAGATACCTGTGTCACAACGCTGGACAAGAACTGCCACCAGCCGAAAAGGGGATAAAAAGTCCCATCGAAGTGCTGGCGCGTTTTTTACCCGATTAAAACATTGTGCTTTCACGCAGCAGACTTTCTGGGTTGTACTGTTGGCTTTGACTTGTTCTTCCGCATTTGTGTGTGATGAAAGAAAGCTTTTCTCTTTTGTTTTGTTTTCCCTGTGAGAATAAAACATCTGATGGGTGTGAGTGATTGAACATGATTGTACATTAAATAATTTTTTCAAATATTGTTTATAAAACACTTGAATGCAAGTATAATGTCAGCGTGTTCTGGGTTCACTTGCAGTCACTTGCAGTTTTTTTTTACATTTCAGTGTGAGGCAAAAAATTGGGGGCGAGCCGATTAAATTTGTTAAAACGTATTTTTTTTGCTGGAGTCACCTGGACTTGCAAAATTAGGAATCATGTTTTTGAAATTGATCCTGTCCTTAGGTACAGGTACCAACAATATCGTTATCTCATTGTCTCCACCTCAGTGAGAACGATCAAAGCAATTATGAGACACTTGGAATATAAAAATAATGTGAGCAGTGAACGCACAATAAAATGATTTATGCAGTAAATCCAAACAACTCACAAGTCACACTCTGTTCCGACCATTAAATAAAAGTAGGCGAAACAGCCAGACAGCAGGACTGGAGTAAAAAAATAAAGAAAAACTTAAGAGTGGGACCGGACATTAGGGCCTATAGGAGTGTAATGCCGTGTTTTATGCCTCAATAACTTTTGCATCACCCCGTTCATATTGTTGAGACAATCCAGAACAAAGCCTCTCGTGCAGCATTAACCTTTTCCTGCCGTCGCGAGGTGTTTAACTGTGACACATGCAGGCACGCGTGGGCAAATTGCCTGCCATTCCCAGGTACACGCCGACGGCTATCCGCGGGAAATGTTCTACACAACGGTTTCCTCCTCGGCAAATATCGCCCGTGTTAATTATTTGATACTCCGCGGAGCGCCGGCGCAGCTGAAGCAATGTGTTCTAATCCCGGTGCCCTTTTCCCGGCTGCCGCGTTAATTAAGTGTAGACGGAATGGAGGCGAGCTGCAAAGTGACGGCAGGGTGGTTCTGGAACACTGTCCGGCCGCGCACCGTCACAGGAGGACGAGCTGGACAAGGTGGGTGGCATTGCTCATAAACACAAACAGGACGGCTACGCTGCAAGTTGACTAGACTTACTTAGATGACAGCAGGACAATGTACACACACACACACAGACACACATACGGTAAGGCACTGGTGAATCTTATTTAAGCTCTTCTTCGCTGACAGGAGAAACAGCAGATTAAAAAGTATATCTAGGAAAAAGATGCAGACACGAAGAATAAACAAGGCAGTGGATGTTCCTCAATAATATCAACTGTTTTGGTCACATGGTACCTAACCTCTAACACCGTGAAGCAGAGCTGTGCATGACCAGAAACGTTGTCTTCAAAACAAAATCATAAAAAAATTCCTAGCGATGCTAACATTAGCTAGCTCAGATATGGTGGACTCCACTTACATCTCCCTAATGCGCATTGGAAACAAATATCTCCCAGAAATCAGTAAGAATGCATTGATAATGACAAAATGTGCAACTCGTAAAGACAAATTAAACATACACTGGCCCTGATTTATTAGCAATTGTTCAAAATACCCCAGCAGGATTGTATACTTCCTGTTGAACAGTATAGAAACGCTAAGTGTATCATTCTTCCGGGGTTACAGTATGTGGAGGATTTCCAGGAAATTCAATTGCACGTTTTGTCTGTTGTGGATGTTAAAAAGATCAGTTTAACTGGCCAAGATTAGACCCTATACAAAATCTGTATATATCGCCATAGGCTGCTTTTCAGCTAAGATGCCACTGTTCACTGTACTTTTGTTTCCAGTGTTTTTTTTCGTCAAAAAAAATGACAACCTCTCCCAGAATCCTCTTTCCTCGGTTGTAACAGCAAGTGCATAAGCCACATCCGTCGGAACATCAGTGCGCGGCTAATGCTAACGTCAAATGCTAACGGCTAATGCTAAAGACTATTGCAAATGTACCTACACATCACAAGTAGCCCTGACAGAATCAATCTCACTGGAAAGAGTATATCGCTGGTAATCGATACAAGGTTCCCTGAAGTTTGCACTCAGCTCAGAGCACACTGCTCTTTTAGGATCAGTGTTGTCTCGCGTATCACATCGAATGAACAGGATGCGCCTGATCCAAGGGCCTTTGTCAACTAATGGGCTTTTCAAATGCTCTGTATGGCAAGGTGATTGCCCTTGGGTTGGGACTAGAGAAGCTTTTATTGAATTGTGGAGGACAACAAGAACACAACAAAGGCAGACAATTTGTCGCAGAATGTTTGGAAGCAACTACTCCGCGCAAAACCTGTCTGTGTTAAGTCCAAAGCAAACAATTATATGTGCGTGGAGAACCGGCAGATAACACTTATCTTACTAACCTCAAGGCTGGGGCAGTAACCAAATGGTTCCTGGTTCAAATCGCAGGTAAACAATGTACAATAGCAACGCACTTGACTCTAAATGCTTGTGTAAGTGGCTCTGGATCGGAGCATTTGATGAATGACTACAGTGTCAAGTCTGTTTGTGTCTAGGGAATAGGGGGCCTTTTTAGTTCCTAACAGGAGTGGATCTCCTCTACTGAGTGTTCTGTTACTTCAGATCTTCGGTCATCAAAACTCTGTCAGTGTTGACAGGCTGAGGGCACAGAGAACAGCGAAGAAGTGGCCAATCTGTCATCATGGGGCAAACCCTCTTTTTGCAGATGGCTTTGAACAACTTCCAAGCAAATATTTGACGGTTCAGGATCACGTGGGTTTGTGCGTGTTGGCTCGTGCATGCCATCCTAGTGATGGTCCATTTTTTACATTGGAATGATGATAACTTGTTTTATTTTTAGCCTACAGACGTTCGGATCTAGTAAATTCACCACGCTTAATCAAGGCATAAAGCTCAAGCTAATCAATACGTGTCAACTTCCAATAAGCAAATTCATTAGTTCAAGATTTAGTGTATAACTGTCAGAAGGATCGCCATTAGCCTCTCGCCGGGACGGGTCATGGGCGATTATCTACCGAGCATCTGTGCGAATCAATGTGGTGAATTAACGCATCAACCAAATGTCAATGGCCACCCATGCATTAATTCCAGCAGATCATCTGATCTGTGCAATAATCGGTTTGATCGATGGAACTAAATCACCAAACAGGTGCCTGGTCAAGGGTCAAGCTACAGAACCATGATCTGAATAGGGCGTCAAAATAGTCCCGCGTGTCTTCTCAGACGCGGATCGATATAGTGTCCCTATACTCAATTGCGTCCGTAATTCGGCTGGGTTACAGGTCATAATGTGATTACAATGCGTGCTGTGTCTCCAAGAGACCGGGGAGACTGGTAATGGACGCCTGTTTAACGAATCGCTCTGGTGTTTCCATGGGCCCGCATAAAATGTAAACCGCAACCGCACTTGCCCCTAATAATAGGGTCATCTCGCGCAATGTGATCTGATTTGCGGTTATTCGTTGACCCACTTCCGGCACGTGTCACATCGCAGATTAACATGCATATATGCATGGGGCCCATGAACATATGCCTAAAGCAACGAAGTGTTATTACCTCCCGGGCGATACCATAATATTGATCATTAGGCTGAAAAATAATACAAAAATAGACGGAGAAAGAGGGAGGGGGGAAAGGGGCTCATTGCGCATACCCCCCCCCCTCCCTCCCAGTCGCAAACACGTTAAATATTCACGTTAAATATGTTTCATGCATTCGAGTCCCCATCCGATGCATTTCAACCCGTGTAATATAACCACACAGCTGAGCGAGGGAGAGCGCGCCCCCGGTGCTGCACAACTCCTATCGATGCAGGATATTGAAATGCTCCCCACGCACATATTCTGTCACTCCACCACACAGCAGCAGCACTGGGTCTGGACGGTGTTACAAGGGGTCGGGCATCACGGCACCCCCCACCCAGCAACACCCCTCCACACACACACACACATACAACAATATTCCAAACTAAAATAATAAATGTATGCCCAACAAAAAAGAAAACTCACTGCCCAGTGAACGTACCTTCAGAGCCTCGATATCCAGTGACGCTGATCCGTCCATACAGAAGGAGAAAGTGTTGCGCGTAAAGTTGAAATGATCTAGACTCGCAGTTCCCGGTCTAAACTCGGCCCCGTCCTCCAACCCTCAGCTGATTTTCTCAATTTCATTCCCGTTGAGATCACGACTTCGCCGGTTCGTAATTGAAGCGATGACGGTGTGACGGCAGTTATTGACCAGCAGAGACGGTAACGACAAACAGTTCGGATGTCTCCGAGTTGCAAAAGGGGAAAGCGAATTCCGTTATGGTGGATTCACATCTCCGCAGGCTGAATCACCGCAACCCCGTTAGATGAGTTCCCATCCTTGGACATTCTCATGCGGCAAATACACAGGCATGCTGTTCGGTCTGAAGACAGGGGAAAAGCCCATGAAAAGAGAAATGGAGAGCCGGAGGGAGGCCGCTGTAATTCTAATAACGGATTTGTTCGGGTGATATTGGGGAGGGGGTGGGGGCGGTTCTAATCAATTAGGTGCATCGAAAACAGCCGAGGAAGAAAACGCGCTCCTTACACGATCCGAGCCGGAGTCGCTGTGGCGGGCGGTGCTGAAGCTGACGCTCGCATCGGTCGGTGCACGCACGGCATCTGAATTCAGTGCGCGCTATCTCGGAAAATCTGTGTGAGAGAGACTAGAGGGAGGGGTTGAGAGAGATAGAGGGAGACGGGGAAGGGCGAGAGCGGTCCATTCGGAGAGAAAGGGAAATGTGCGGGCGAGTTGCTCCAGCGGGGCAGTGGCTTTGCGGTGCGTTGCGGTGCTTCGCCAGCAGGTGCCTGTATCTGCTCCGGGGCTCTGACTCGAAAAGTGGATTTTTCACCTACGGTCTCCCCCGACTGCAGCCCGGCGTGCCATGCAGCCCTTTCCCCGGGGTCCTAACGCAACGAAAGTGTGAAGCCCTTCATCAGACGACCCGAGCGCATATAGCCTACAATTACTCCTGAACCGCAGTGCTGTTTTAGTTTTAGTGTGTGTGTGTGTGTGTGTGTGTGTGTGTGTGTGTGTGTGTGTGTGTGTGTGTGTGTGTGTGTGTGTGTGTGTGTGTGTGTGTGTGTGTGTGTGTGTGTTTGAATGAGAGTAACAGAGAGAGGTGTGTGTGCATGTTGGTGAGGGGGGGGGGGGCTCTGCTTCTAATTACACGTCTGTATTTCTTTTTATACACATATTGAATCCAACACCCATCAGTATAAACATACTCCCATAACGTAACCAAGCAGCCTGAATATCCCATTCACTATAAAAGACGTGAGCAGCTATCCTATCACAATTTACTGTACATTCCATACGAGCCATTAGCGTACAAACGCACGCCTTAAGAGGGATATTTATCAGGGGTGTCCACGTCACATCCCCAGAAAAGACCTGAACATAATAGAATAAAGCCGGAGCAGTCACTGCACATAGTGGATATCCTATCATCGTGCGGCACGGCTTTCTTTCCGTCGGGCCTTTCTTTCTTCCGCCGCAATTAATCATTTCCCGCCCGACCAGCTTTTATACCGGAGGATGACCTCGTCTGGGAGCACCGCAGCCCGTGCCAGCTCAAGCTGGAGCATGCATGGTCCCCGAGATCCCTCCAGTCTGCCAGGCGGGTTTCATTAGGGGACAGTGACACGCAGCGTTTAGGGTGCATCACATGCACGCGTACCTGCGAGAAAGGGTGACTTACGTATACACGTAAAATGCATGTAAGTGCACCAGGTAACACGGTGATGTGTCATGGATAAACGGGGTTAATGTATCATCAGTGTTTGGCTCCCACACATGATGGGCTTTTATTTCCGACGACAGTGTGCAATGTGATTGGCTGAAGGCCTACAGTTAAATAACAAGTGTAGCCATTATTTGAATAGGCCCTATGTGTGTAAGCAATGGGAGAGAAATAGAGCGAGAATGAATGCCCACTGTCCAGCCATCTAACAAATTACCTATGTCGATGCAGAGCCACGGCAGAATACAAATAGGCTACATTCAGCAACACCTCATGTCGACTAAGCACAATATATCGACAAGTAAAGTTTGATTTCACCTGCCGTGACCGTGGCTTTGCTATGATCCAACAGACAGTTGGCTATAAAGGTCAAATTGAAACTCGGTGCACGCAAAACAGTTGTTGTTCGCGTGTTTATGTTGCTCTCTGGTCGTTGAGGCGTGCATGGATTGTGTTTTAACAAGAGCGCTACACACACACACACACACACACACACGTGCAGTCTTTTTCACGGCGCATTGACTTCAAATCAAGCATGTATCTAAGTATTTTAATAACTATGTTGTTGCCATCACTGCATCGCTTATTTTATTAAATGGGATTGTAACTTATCCTGGGACGCTATGCACATTACCTTATCACATTATCAAAAATCGCACGCAAGCTAAATAGGTACACCATATAGGTTTTTTTCTCAGAAACATAGACATGTGTTTTTTAAAGATGTTATTGCTTGGGCTTCTGTGCGTTTTGAGTTATATTCCAACAACTAGGTCAATCATCCCACTATCCAGCAGATTACTTAGAATCTGAGTCAGTATGGCCGTATGACTACAATATGCACACTTCAGCACGGCCCTCCATCGGAAGTCAGTGAAACAGCATCTCGAAATATCTCGAGAAAATAGTCTGATCGGGGCGTGATGAGGGCGGTAAGGCAGGTGAAGGCCTATTAGGCTTAAGATGATGGGCAAGCAACACAAACACATGAATAGATGATGAATATAGAAAAGTATTACAAGTAACGTTGAAGAATACCAATAAATACATGGTATTACTGGCCCGGAAGTTAGGCTGAGGAGTTTATAATAGATCCTAATAACAGACATACAATTATATACATTTTTTTTTAAATGTTATATAGGCTACAGAGAGTGGTAAGAAGATTTGAAGAGGAAAACAAAACATGTATTGCATGCTTTATAGCAGGCTAATACGCATCGCATCACTGCTGGCAAATTCAGCTTAATAAATCCTAACGGCTTGAGATCTGCGATAAGATGTATTATTGTAGGATATGTGTTATTAGGCTAATATCATTACATCTCTATGTAGGCTATGTGTTATTAAGCTAATATCATTACAGGCTATGTGTTATTAGGCTAATATCATTCCACCTCTATGTAGGCTATGTGTTATTAAGCTAATATCATTACATCTCTATGTAGGCTATGTGTTATTAGGCTAATATCATTACATCTCTATGTAGGCTTTGTGTTATTAGGCTAATATCATTACATCTCTATGTAGGCTATGTGTTATTAGGCTAATATCATTACATCACTATGTAGGCTTTGTGTTATTAGTTATTAGGGCTTTGTGTTATTAGGCTATCATTACATCACTATGTAGGCTCTAATATCATTCCACCTCTATGTAGGCTTTGTGTTATTAGGCTAATATCATTACATCACTATGTAGGCTATGTGTTATTAGGCTAATATCATTCCACCTCTATGTAGGCTTTGTGTTATTAGGCTAATATCATTACATCACTATGTAGGCTTTGTGTTATTAGGCTAATATCATTACATCTCTATGTAGGCTATGTGTTATTAGGCTAATATCATTACATCTCTATGTAGGCTATGAGTTATTAGGCTAATATCATTACATCTCTATGTAGGCTATGAGTTATTAGGCTAATATCATTACATCTCTATGTAGGCTATGAGTTATTAGGCTAATATCATTACATCTCTATGTAGGCTATGAGTTATTAGGCTAATATCATTACATCACTATGTAGGCTTTGTGTTATTAGGCTAATATCATTACATCTCTATGTAGGCTTTGTGTTATTAGGCTAATATCATTACATCACTATGTAGGCTTTGTGTTATTAGGCTAATATCATTACATCTCTATGTAGGCTTTGTGTTATTAGGCTAATATCATTACATCTCTATGTAGGCTATGTGTTATTAGGCTAATATCATTACATCTCTATGTAGGCTATGTGTTATTAGGCTAATATCATTACATCTCTATGTAGGCTATGAGTTATTAGGCTAATATCATTACATCACTATGTAGGCTATGAGTTATTAGGCTAATATCATTACATCTCTATGTAGGCTATGAGTTATTAGGCTAATATCATTACATCTCTATGTAGGCTATGAGTTATTAGGCTAATATTTAGGTAGGATATGTGTTATTAGGCTAATATCATTACATCTCTATGTAGGCTATGAGTTATTAGGCTAATATCATTACATCACTATGTAGGCTATGAGTTATTAGGCTAATATCATTACATCTCTATGTAGGCTATGTGTTATTAGGCTAATATCATTACATCACTATGTAGGCTTTGTGTTATTAGGCTAATATCATTACATCTCTATGTAGGCTTTGTGTTATTAGGCTAATATCATTACATCTCTATGTAGGCTTTGTGTTATTAGGCTAATATCATTACATCTCTATGTAGGATATGTGTTATTAGGCTAATATCATTACATCTCTATGTAGGCTATGTGTTATTAGGCTAATATCATTACATCTCTATGTAGGCTATGTGTTATTAGGCTAATATCATTACATCTCTATGTAGGCTATGTGTTATTAGGCTAATATCATTACATCTCTATGTAGGCTATGAGTTATTAGGCTAATATCATTACATCTCTATGTAGGCTATGAGTTATTAGGCTAATATCATTACATCTCTATGTAGGCTTTGTGTTATTAGGCTAATATCATTACATCTCTATGTAGGCTATGTGTTATTAGGCTAATATCATTACATCTCTATGTAGGCTATGTGTTATTAGGCTAATATCATTACATCTCTATGTAGGCTTTGTGTTATTAGGCTAATATCATTACATCTCTATGTAGGCTTTGTGTTATTAGGCTAATATCATTACATCACTATGTAGGCTTTGTGTTATTAGGCTAATATCATTACATCTCTATGTAGGCTTTGTGTTATTAGGCTAATATCATTACATCTCTATGTAGGCTATGTGTTATTAGGCTAATATCATTACATCTCTATGTAGGCTATGAGTTATTAGGCTAATATCATTACATCACTATGTAGGCTTTGTGTTATTAGGCTAATATCATTACATCTCTATGTAGGCTTTGTGTTATTAGGCTAATATCATTACATCTCTATGTAGGCTTTGTGTTATTAGGCTAATATCATTCCATCTATATGTAGGCTATGTGTTATTAAGCTAAGATCATTCCACCACTATGTAGGCTATGTGTTATTAGGCTAATATCATTCCACCTCTATGTAGGCTATGTGTTATTAGGCTAATATCATTCCACATCTCTATGTAGGCTATGTGTTATTAGGCTAATATCATTCTATCTCTATGTAGGCTATGTGTTATTAGGCTAATATCATTCCATCTCTATGTAGGCTATGTGTTATTAGGCTAATATCATTCCACCTCTATGTAGGCTATGTGTTATTAAGCTAATATCATTCCATCTCTATGTAGGCTATGTGTTATTAGGCTAATATCATTCCACCTCTATGTAGGCTATGTGTTATTAAGCTAATATCATTCCATCTCTATGTAGGCTATGTGTTATTAGGCTAATATCATTCCACCTCTATGTAGGCTATGTGTTATTAAGCTAATATCATTACATCTCTATGTAGGCTATGTGTTATTAGGCTAATATCATTCCACCTCTATGTAGGCTATGTGTTATTAGGCTAATATCATTTATTAGGCTAATATCATTCCACCACTATGTAGGCTATGTGTTATTAGGCTAATATCATTCCACCACTATGTAGGCTATGTGTTATTAGGCTAATATCATTACAGGCTATGTGTTATTAGGCTAATATCATTCCACCTCTATGTAGGCTATGTGTCATTAGGCTAATATCATTACAGGCTTTGTGTTATTAGGCTAATATCATTCCATCTATATGTAGGCTATGTGTTATTAAGCTAAGATCATTCCACCACTATGTAGGCTATGTGTTATTAGGCTAATATCATTCCACCTCTATGTAGGCTTTGTGTTATTAGGCTAATATCATTCCATCTATATGTAGGCTATGTGTTATTAAGCTAATATCATTACATCTCTATGTAGGCTATGTGTTATTAGGCTAATATCATTCCACCTCTATGTAGGCTATGTGTTATTAAGCTAAGATCATTCCACCACTATGTAGGCTATGTGTTTTTAGGCTAATATCATTACAGGCTATGTGTTATTAGGCTAATATCATTTCACCTCTATGTAGGCTATGTGTTATTAAGCTAAGATCATTCCACCACTATGTAGGCCATGTGTTATTAAGCTAATATCATTACATCTCTATGTAGGCTATGTGTTATTAGGCTAATATCATTCCACCACTATGTAGGCCATGTGTTATTAAGCTAAGATCATTCCACCACTATGTAGGCTATGTGTTATTAAGCTAAGATCATTCCACCTCTATGTAGGCTATGTGTTATTAGGCTAAGATCATTCCACCACTATGTAGGCTATGTGTAATTAGGCTAATAGCCAAAGGTGCCAGACTTTAGGTACATAAAGTATCATCTGATGCTTATAACTAGCCTACATGTGTTGTTATACTGTGAATAACAACTCAAATAACAAGGCTGAGTGCAGAAGATGTCCATAGGAAATTGCAAACTGAGCACAAGGGTAGTTTAGTAGCCTGTCCCGTGAGTAAGTAACATTTGCAGTGGTATCCCTGTTGAATGCTGCCAAATACAAATCGAACAAAATCTTCAGGATGAAGCTCTAGACAGACGAGGTGTTCAATAACGTAAAAACAGAAAGAATAATAGGTGAACTATGACTCACTGATTTCATAAATAATGTTAAGTAGTCATTTTGGATGTAAGACGACAAATCAGACTCAACTGAAGTCTGTTGCAATATCGAATGAGCACAAACATAGGTTGACTGACTGACCTACACCTAATGAATAATATATATGTAGTTTCATCATTCGATATCACAACAAAGTATTCAATTTATTTATGGACTACAACACCCAGAACACTTCTTCTCGGACAATCACCTGATTCGCCGAACCAGCAGCCAATCACACTTGAGAGAGACGAGTCGCACAGCGAGAGCATCTTCCAACATGGCGTCGGTATCTACAGGATTCCCTTTCAACCTGCCGATTGCATCTCTGTTGGTGATCCTGTTACTATGTCTGCATTCGGGGGGAGGCCAGAAGAAAAAAGAGGTAAAAGCATTTTATTTGGCTAAACATGTCTTTAAATGCATATGGAGATAATTGATCTGCGTGTGTCGGACCGAGGTGCATCAAGGGGACAGGCCATTAGCGCAGTCTCCAAGTGATGCTCGCCTGAATCGCATATAGCCAAAATAACGTTGTCGTTATTGCGACCGTGCTTAATCGTGACATGATTCTGTCGCGGCGGGTTATTATATTTTTTCTATATGCTTTTCATAATTACGTTGAAGCACGAAATTACACAAAAATCCCCGATTAAAAAAAGATGTGTATTCGTTTTGGAAAATGACGTAGTCTCTCGATAGCCACAGAGTGGTCATACATAGGCATGACAGCAGTACGTCATCATAACATTGCGATAAGGGTGGTTGATGTAAATTAGGCATTTCCCAACATCGCAGCTGACAGTCTTTTGTTAATGCTGTGTGAATTAATACAGTAATTCACGCATATTCTGAAACTAATTGGAGGTTTTGAAGCTGCGCTAAAATACATTGTTGAACACCACCATCAACAAAACATCAGTTTGGTTATTTGTGTGTGTGAAACCATTGTGGGTAGTTCCCTATATGTTTGTCCTGTGCCTTTCTTTGTTTTCCAAAATCGATACTCTAATGACAGTTGTGTCTATTACAAACCAGACTTGTTGTCATTGCTACCGAATTCAAGTGCAGATTGTAGAAACCCAGCTAGCCTGCATTATAAGATTATGGTTGTGAATAAGGCCAAGGTTATATCTATTTATTTGTTTTTGTGCTACAGCAGCCAATTGATCCTATTGTCTTCAGTAAAAGGCACTGAATATTTATTGGAATATAGAAAACAAGCACTTATTATCTGCACTTTCGCCACCAGGTCATTCCATTTCAATTCAGCGAGCCATAACGCCCACTATCTAGGATTGTTCAAAAATCAATTCTTCATTTAGAAACGGCTTACGATTAGCATTCTTTTGGCCGCATTTGATATGTGAGAAGTTAAGCGTTATTTATTTCAAGTAAAATGTCAATGTTCTCTTTATCGGATTAACTATGTTTGCAGAGAGTGCCTGTTGTTTGTGAATCCAATTTGCCCCTATAGAAGCAGAAAGCTCTGATGGGGTGTGACCACAGAGAGAGTAAGTTTTATTGAGAGAGCGCCCCCTGTATTTCCCTCTGTTATTGTATTTGTGCCCACGCTACGCCATTTATTGTATGTGTGCCCACGCTACGCCGTTTATTGTATGTGTGCCCACGCTACGCCATTTATTGTATGTGTGCCCACGCTACGCCGTTTATTGTATGTGTGCCCACGCTACGCCATTTATTGTATCTGTGCCCACGCTACGCCATTTATTGTATCTGTGCCCACGCTACGCCATTTATTGTATCTGTGCCCACGCTACGCCGTTTATTGTATGTGTGCCCACGCTACGCCATTTAATGTATGTGTGCGCGCGCTACGCCATTTATTGTATGTGTGCCCGGGCTACGCCATTTATTGTATGTGTGCCCATGCTGCACCATTTATTGTATGTGTGCCCACGCTACACCATTTATTGTATATGTGCCCACGCTACACCATTTATTGTATGTGTGCCCACGCAACGCCATTTAGTGTATGTGTGCCCGCGCTACACCATTTATTGTATGTGTGCCCGCGCTGCACCATTTATTGTATGTGTGCCCACGCTACACCATTTACTGTATGTGTGCCCGTGCTACACCATTTACTGTATGTGTGCCCGTGCTACACCATTTATTGTATGTGTGCCCGTGCTACACCATTTATTGTATGTGTGCCCGTGCTACACCATTTATTGTATGTGTGCCCGTGCTACACTATTTATTGTATGTGTGCCCGTGCTACACCGTTTATTGTATGTGTGCCCGTGCTACACCGTTTATTGTATGTGTGCCCGTGCTACACCGTTTACTGTATGTGTGCCCGTGCTACACCATTTATTGTATGTGTGCCCGTGCTACACCATTTATTGTATGTGTGCCCGTGCTACACCATTTATTGTATGTGTGCCCGTGCTACACCATTTATTGTATGTGTGCCCGTGCTACACCATTTATTGTATGTGTGCCCACGCTACACCATTCAGGTCATCTGTATGATGCTGCTGTGTTAATGGTTGTTGTTGTTTCGTCTATTAGACTCTATAGCTTCCAGTACAAACTTCTCTGGGTTTGGTGTGTGGTGCAGATTGTGTTGTCTCATTACCCGACCTGACTACATTACTTTCTTCTGATATTTTTTTCTAATGAGACATTCGCTTTTGTTTCAAAAACAAGGTCGTTGCTAAGTGACTAAACTCTTCATGGAAAACAACGACATTTCTAAGTGACCCCGTGGCAGTGTATGTCGCGCGTGAAGCCTCCTGGTCAGCTAGCAACACTGTCAAAGTGACGTCAAGTCCACAAAAGAGTGACTAAGACCACTGTGCCACGTTCGAGGACCCTGTGACGTTCAGCGTTGATTTCTTCCTACAGAAGTTATAAACCGCATGTTTTCCCAGCGTGTAGGTTTAGACGCACGATCACACAGCAACATCGCGTGACTCCAAGTTAACTTCAATTTGACGGGTATTAGTATACATCAATAGATGCAGATTAAGGCATTCCTGCCCCGTCATTCACTTTACAGTCACCAAAAGATCCCACCATGTCAAGCAAACAAATTGTCAGTCAGTGTATGAAATTGCACCATAATTTCCCGCCTCCACCGGCACCAGGTAATTCATCCACATGAAAAAATTTGCATAGGAACCTGGTCACGGCCTCATGCACGTCAGAAAACCTGTTCCCTACTAATCAAATGCAACCACTTGACAGTTTGCTACACTTTTTAATTATTATTGGTAATTACAATTCGTGCTACGTTCAGCTCTCCGGAACTTTCTTCGAATTTCACTATGTTCTCTACTGAAGGCTATTTGACGTTGCAGAGGTCAGGATTTTGTATATATATTTTTTTTTAACTCTGAGGGTGTTGTGGTGCTTATGGAAACGGACTCTGCGAACTCTCCCGGAGGGATAAAATAAAGCTGCGTGCTACAGAGTGATAAAAAAGCAATGTTTTCATTTTCAATGTATGGTACCACCAACCATAGTTAAGCATGTATCCCTTAATATATTTTCCTGGGCACGTGCAGTGTTCCATTGACACATTGGCTCGGTGACTTTACATTGGCACACATCTCTTCTACAGTGTTGTTGCTTCTGCAACGGCTGTATGTCTCTCCCTATGCTTATTTTCCTCTGCTGCGTTAATGGCGACTCTCAGGGAGACAACTGCGGACATGCTAACGTGCTAGCTGCGCGTCGGGGACAGGGGAAGAGAAACGGTGCCCAGTCGGCCCAGGTGTACGATCTCTCTCCGACCTCCCCCGGGCGGAAACTCAGGCGGCGGATGATCTTATTGAGACGAAATGTGGTAAAGCGGCGAAGCAGCAACTCTGCATTCCGCCGGCTCGTCCCGGCATCCCAACAGCCCACTCTCTAAATCGCCTCGGCGATTGTCAGCGCGAGACCTCGGAGCGCTGAGGAACGCAGTATTTTCTGAGGCACCGTCTCCAAAGCCTTTAATATATCTGTCGAATCCCAGGTTTCACTTATCCCTGGAGTGTCGTGGATGAGGGGGTGGGGGGACCAAAGGATAGAAATAGTCACCTAATGGATATTTATGTCTATTCGATGGTCTGTCGTTAATCACCAAATATAAATATGACTCCTTTTTTCATTTTGTGCCTGACTAATAGAAAGCTGACTGAAAGGAACCGGTAAGCATATCTGGCTCCCCGGGACTAGCTGGGAATCAGGATAAAGCAGCACCAGCAACTGTGCCTTTCGCTTGGTTTTGTTGTTGTTGTGACCTCACAGTTCTTGTTATGGGCCCTTACAGTCGTGTAGGGTTGCACCAAGGTTCCAGTTGTTTGTCCCAAGTCCCAAACTAAACTGTGTAGGCGTATCTAGGTCCTGATGGCTGCTTAGTTTAAGTGTTTCTGTTCTGAGTTAAAACAAATATGTACTGAGGTAAATTTATTGGGTTTTAGATTAGGGCTGGGATAAATATTTTTTAAACGATTAATCTAGCGATTATTTTTTCGATGCATCGATTAATCTAACGATTAATTTTTCGGCCCGATTTCGATTATCGATTATCTCCCCATTAATTGACTAATAGCAATTTATACATGTTGATTTACATATCTGAATGAAAAAAACATGAATTCCTTAACATTGCAATATATGTTTATTGCTCTTAATGTTAATGTTAGCTAATAAAATACAGCTGTTCATTGTTTGTTTGTGTTAGTTCACAGTGCATTAACTAATGTTAACAAATACAACTTTTAAATGTAATACTGTTGAAATGAGTGAGGAGTCCACGAATCCAAGCCAGACGTGTTTATTATATAAACCTCTGTTGATTACATTCAACTTGCACGGCAACGAGCTACTAAGAACCTCTACTCCCGAGGTGGGTTTTTTCTAATGAACACCGGGGAGAACCAATGCGCATGCGCACTTCCCCAGTACGGCGACTTATGGTGTCCATACAGTACGCAAACACGATCATTCACCAGAATGATCTACAAATACTGTATTAGTACATGTTGAAATTAATATGAACTAAGATTAATAAATGCTGTAGAAGTATTGTTCATTCTTAGTTCATGTTATGCCCATTGATTAAATATCAACTAGTAGGCTAATCAAATCCTATGTGTGTAACATAAACGTCACAATCAATGAAGACATAAAGTTACAACCGTTTGTTGATTTAGGTTGCTTGTCATTTCACACCTTGAATACACGACTATATTACATATAGTAATTAATTACACAGAAAACATACACTGTCGCCTTAAACTTTAAGTGTCGACAACGTATTATAGCCTACTCCAACATCGAGTGCAAAGTTTGGGTCTGACGAATCGACGCGCATATTTTGCGTCAACGTATTTTTCGCGTCGACGTAATCGATGACGTTGACGCGTTGTCCCAGCCCTATTTTAGATACTGTTATCAAGCATAGGCTTATATTGATTATTGATTTAGAGAGACAGAGAACTACCTATTATACAGATCCTGTATTCAAGAAGGCCTAGAACTACCCATTACACAGATCCTGTATATAAGAAGGCCTAGAAGTATCCATTATACAGATCTTGTATTTGAGAAGGCCTAGAACTACCCATTATACAGATAATGTATATAAGAAAGCCTAGAACTACCCATTATACAGATACTGTATATAAGAAAGCCTAGAACTACCCATTATACAGATACTGTATATGAGAAGGCCTAGAACTACCCATTATACAGATCCTGTATTTGAGAAGGCCTAGAACTACCCATTATACAGATCCTGTATTTGAGAAGGCCTAGAACTACCCATTATACAGATCCTGTATTTGAGAAGGCCTAGAACTACCCATTATACAGATCCTGTATTTGAGAAGGCCTAGAACTACCCATTATACAGATCCTGTATTTGAGAAGGCCTAGAACTACCCATTATACAGATCCTGTATTTGAGAAGGCCTAGAACTACCCATTATACAGATCCTGTATTTGAGAAGGCCTAGAACTACCCATTATACAGATCCTGTATTTGAGAAGGCCTAGAACTACCCATTATACAGATCCTGTATTTGAGAAGGCCTAGAACTACCCATTATACAGATCCTGTATTTGAGAAGGCCTAGAACTACCCATTATACAGATCCTGTATTTGAGAAGGCCTAGAACTACCCATTATACAGATCCTGTATTTGAGAAGGCCTAGAACTACCCATTATACAGATCCTGTATTTGAGAAGGCCTAGAACTACCCATTATACAGATCCTGTATTTGAGAAGGCCTAGAACTACCCATTATACAGATCCTGTATTTGAGAAGGCCTAGAACTACCCATTATACAGATCCTGTATTTGAGAAGGCCTAGAACTACCCATTATACAGATCCTGTATTTGAGAAGGCCTAGAACTACCCATTATACAGATCCTGTATTTGAGAAGGCCTAGAACTACCCATTATACAGATCCTGTATTTGAGAAGGCCTAGAACTGCCCATTATACAGATCCTGTATTTGAGAAGGCCTAGAACTGCCCATTATACAGATCCTGTATTTGAGAAGGCCTAGAACAGCCCATTATACAGATCCTGTATTTGAGAAGGCCTAGAACTACCCATTATACAGATCCTGTATTTGAGAAGGCCTAGAACTACCCACACAGCGTCGGACCAGTGACCACACCGTGTCTGTGTATCATCTGACCGCGCTGCCTGCTGAATGTTCCGCAGACTCTGTAGTAGAACGTGTGTGGTTGTGCTCTGATTTGAGATTGAGTTTTGACGCAGGCCGCCATCTTCCACCCGTCTCATTTCTTTCCCTCACCCTCTTCTCCCGATTTGCTTCTTCTTCTCTCCACCCCGTTTTTCGTCTCAGCGTGTCTTGGTCTTCAGACTGAGGTAACATGCAGGGGCTGGTCCCAGATTTGGTGTCGTAACGAGACGCCAGGCGACACTCTTTACGGTCATCTTTTGGCATCGCGTCTGCGCTCAGAGGCGTTGGTGTTGTGGAACGAGGTGAGGGCAGCAGTGGAGTCGACGCTTGGGCCTTGACTGGTACCCCCCCATCCCCCCAGCCATCGTTCCAGTTGGAATTGAGCTGTTGTAATTCTGGCGCGTTAGGTTATTTCTCTTTTCTACTCTTTGTATTTCTCTCCTGGTTTCACTCCCCTCCCTCTTCCTCACCCTCTTTCTCTCAGCATAATCAATTAGAGATGATGGCCTAATGGAAAACCAACCTGGTGAAGAAAGGCAATGCATTCCATTATTCCCACAGTGAAGTGGCAATCCCTGACTAGACTGTGAAAATCGCCGGGGCCCCGGTCGGTGTCGCCGGGTTCGCATTAGCCAACGCTAACTTGTCTCGGTGGCCATGTTCACGGCCCGGGCCTGAGACGAGGGATCATTTGTGTTGTGCCCGAGAAGCATTGAGAAAGTGATTCGCCGTGCCAGCCAGTCAACAACAGCCCCGAGTCGCGGGCAACGGGTGGACGGGGGGTGGTTCTGTGATATATCAACATTAGGGAACGTGTCCCATTGCTGTGGCATCGGTGCTCGAAGGAGACAGCTTCTAAATAGTGGATGGTAGGACGGGCGGACACACACACTCTATATCCAGCGTTTGTTGTTGTGGTGTCTTCCATTAACTACCGGGGTTGTGAATAATTGATAACAACGTTCTCCTGACGGATGCGTTGTGCGCCCCAGTCACCCCGCCCCCTTCTCTTTTTTTGTGACATTTTACAACTAATTTCCTCTGCAGTTATTCTGAATCGAGGGGAGTGCCGTCTCTGGACTCTCGATGGCATGCGACTTGACATTCTTGAGAGTGAGAGCCCGTTCTCCGGTCCATTAATCAGAGACTAATCACTCCCCCCCCTTTCGAAATCCCAAAGATGAAGCCCTGAAGCGATTTAAATGAAACGTCTGCCGGTTTCTGCTTAGTCCTGAGCTGTGTGCGTTGCTAGAAGAGGTGCCTGGATTGTCTTGGTACTCTGTGAGGATTTAACAATTATTTGACAACCTGTGTGTGTATATATCACACAGAACACCGTTCAGGGGTGTACGCGTTTTGGTTCGCTGAGACCCGGATTGAGGCTCTTTCTGTGCTAAAAGTATTTTTCCCGAGTGATTCTCCGTCGACGCTTTCCATGCCTTCTTATCTGGGCGTGGGGAAGTGGCCTTATTATCCAGCCTGACGGTCTGCATGATTAAACTCTGAATGTCCACCTATTATTTCGGCTCCACTGGCAGCTGACGGCATTTACATTCCATGTATGTCCTGTCGCTTCTGACAAAGATTATGAGGATCTTAAAAGCCCCCCCGCTGTCAAAACTCCATCTCCATTTCCACCTCCCTTCATCCTCCAACACCTGTCCTCCGATCTACTAATCCCCCACTTTTATCCCCTGCTTTCTAACACCGGCCCATCCATCCATCCATCTCCAACTTCCCAACAACTCCAATCGCCACCTGCTGCAGCAACATCTTCGATCGCTGGTTGTCTGTTCGTTGCCAACGACGGGACGTCATCACTCCCACTGGGTATAAGACGATCCCCTTTCCCGCCCGGCGGATAGAGAGAGAGAGACGCAGGGCGCTTCCCCCCCGCAGATGAAATGCTGTCGGTCGAGCCGGATAAGGCGTGACGTCTTATCTGCCCGGCACCAGAAGCATGCCGGGAAGAGTTTCAGCGAGCCTTCAACGCAACCAGAGACACATCGTAGTGGAAAGAAACACCCCATCTGACCAGCGTCCTTTCATTTGCACTCTCCTTTCTCTGCTTCACAGCCCACGAGGAAGGGCGAAGGGCGCAGGGGCGAAGGGGCGAAGGGGCGAGGGGCGGAGGGTGCAGGGGCGGAGGGCGCAGTAGATTAGAGCAGGAAGTGGTGGTCTGGCTGCCCAGTGCTCTTTGTGTCTCTTCTCCTGCCTCCTCTTGCTCTCCCTTTTGTCTCCTTCCTTTAATCTTCTGTCTGCCTCCTCTTGCTATCCTATCATTGATATCCTTTCTGTGTCCTTTCTTGTGTCCCCGTCATTTAGTCTTTCGTCGGCCTCCTCTTGCTCTCCTTTTTCTGTTCTCCCTGTACTTTGTCCCTGGTCATCACTCTCTCTCTCCTGTCACTTCTCCTTTTGCCTTCGTCATCTTTCTCTCCTTCATCAGCACTCTCTCATCACTACTCTTGCTCTCCTCTCTTTTCTCTCTTCATCCTGCTCTCTCTCTCTCCTTCCTCATCTCTTAATGCCACTCATATTGAAGGCACTAGAGGAGGCAGAGGCCATGGATAAAATAGGGCCGTAAACTGTTGTTATTGGTTTTAGCTCTGGCTATGCTACAGCTGAAGCAGTCATTAAAAGACAGCACCCTGTGACCCCTTTGGCTGGCTGCTGGCCAGCGGCTGACTGTCCTTATACCTGGAGCAGTCAGCCAGCCAGTCCTAAAGATTTGACATCACAAGGACATGTATCTAGCATTAACCCCAAACAGAGAGGCAGGCGTGTGGGGGGAGAAAGAGAGGGACGTTTTTTCTCTGAACATCAATGCATTGTTTCGAAAGGAAGTATTCACTATTTACAGCCATCAATAATTACAATTATTAGTAAATATATATTGAATAAAATAGTAACTGGCTTTATTAAGTAATCACTTTGCGTCTGTGGAAACGGAGATATTGGGTCACAAAAAAGCATTTGGGGGGTCTCTCAGAGAAAGGAAAAAAAATAAATTGTATGTGTTTTTCACATTTAAAATGATTTAATTCATTCATGCAATCCTTTTTGT
Source organism: Dallia pectoralis (assembly GCA_029465975.1). Taxonomy (NCBI): domain Eukaryota; kingdom Metazoa; phylum Chordata; class Actinopteri; order Esociformes; family Umbridae; genus Dallia; species Dallia pectoralis. The sequence continues at coordinate 8,338,678 of CM055742.1, forward strand.
TTGGCTTGAAAAGAGAAGCGTTAATAACCAAACGGCAAAAATATTCGTTGGCACTCTTCAGGTGATGAAAGTATATATAATTCCGCTGGCTGTTTCCTAGGCTTTCGGATTCTTTTGTAAGCGGCCATCTGAGAAGAATAAATCACCATTTGTATGCCTGATTCTAAACAAGGGCGATGATGGAACCGGCGAGCGTGACAAGAGGTCACGGTTGAGTGGTACCTGAGCAAAATCGGAGTGGGGCAGATGGTTGCCCCTTGAACATGTTGGTAAACCACTCCACACTCAAAGCAAAACGATAATCTTTCCAGTCCACTCCAGCTTCACTGCATTCGTTCGTACTCGGACTCAGGCCTGCTGGTTTTATGAGGCATTGATTCTCCCGTTTGAGTCATGGATGTTAGCGTTAAGAAGTTCACGACCAACGCTATGATTTTTCAGTTTTATATGAATTGTTCCGTTTGATACAAGGTCGTATGGGTTTTTTGTTGGTCCAATGGCCGTGCTTTACCACTGGTCTTATGTGTGAATTGTGTGTTGAAATGACCAAAGATTGACATGAGAAGTTTGTAGACCAGAAATAAACTTTTTAATTAATTCAGGAATCAGTATGAGGTTTGTTCGCCAAGTCAGGTTTGTTCGCCAAACATCATTGAACACGCATTTTCAAACCTACACAGGTAACGCGGGAAGCAACCTTCACAATGAAATGATGTTCAACAAGTTTTCCACCTTCTGCATAGTTGAATGGACCGACAAGGCTGGCCAACAAAAGATCACATGTCAAGCAAACATCTTCCCCCACATGTTACCATAGGGCTGTAAACCCGCAAACCTTGTTGAATGCACACATTCTCAAAATTGCTTCTTGACTTGACTATGAGTTTTCGAAAACTTTTGGGCTATAAACCTTTCGTTCGTGCTAATTCGTTTGCGTGCTGTCATGTTAGGTGCTTTGATTAATGCATTTTTAATGTTGACTATATGAGATCGCTATGATGAATGCATTTTTGTTCAAAGAAGGCTGCTACATTTTCAGACGCAGTGTTTTGCCAAATGCCATGGTTCTGTGTCTTGAGAACCCTGTTAAAAAACAACAACATTGTTCCCTGGAACGGCTTGTACGCCTTTGACAAAAAAAACTGTAATAATCTTCTGCCTGCCTGCCATTCTACGATGTCCCGGGAGTGACAGGCATTTTTATGCGACCCACACAAAGGCATATGCAAATCGGAACATGATAAATTAAAGTTTGCATAAATGCTTGGTTCAAGAGAAATGCTAAATGCCACTTCGGCGGATTGGGCTACACCCACTGAATGGGTGAAAACGCAGGTAACTGTCGAATGACTTTCCGAAAAGTAATCGGTGACATTTTCCCCCTGGCACAATTGTGACCGAGTCAAACACGCCTGGACAACTCCGGACCTAATTGATGTGCTGTGTTTCAAACAGTTCCTTATTCCTTATTTTTTGGAAGGCTGGTTGGGGGGGTGGGCGGTTGGCCTCCAATAGGAATCGGGAGGTCTGAAGGTTTATCTAAATGTTAAAACAAATCACGTTGTAACCAAGTGAGGGTGATCGCGTTCTCCGATATCTCATAACTCATCAGTCGGTCTTTATCTCCACTCAACTGACGTTCAACCTCAACTGAATGTTGGCCGATGTTCAGAGACTGCGATGCATACGCCCGGCAACTGCTGAGTGCCTTAGGCCTGGCGTTTCCCTAATTCTCCCCAAACGGCCAATACCGAACTCATTTCTCACGTCTTCTATATTCTAAAGTGCAATTGCATTTCTGTTCTCATCGTCTTGACTTAGACTGTTGCTGTTCCCGGGTGTTTTATTACCGTGTCCTGATTTGACTTGCTATGTATTTTATACTCTTGACTGAATCACAGCCACATATTCACACTCTAATTGGCTATAATAAACCTGCTACCGACAGCAACTTCTTCTTTGTTTTGGCTGGAGGGGGTTTCAGTCCGGGCCCTTATTTTGGACTTATACTGATGACATATATGCTCTAGTGAAATACCGGAGCTGCGAAGTCCCTAAGGGCAATGCTTTACTATGCCTGGTAGGATGTATGTTAATTTTCTTTTAGGAGATGCAGATTGTATTGGTAAACGCATGCTTGCATTTATCTGCGGATGTTCTATAACCGTCCATTTCTTTTGTCCGTGCTATTTTGTTGTAGCTTTGCTTGAGTCATTGTCCTGTTGCAGGATCCATGTTCGGTTCAGCTTTTTGACAGACGGCCTCACGTTCTCCGATACCGCCCACCGACACCTTCACAGTCAGTATCTTCTATTCAAAGGCGCATTGTCAAGTTTTGGCCAAACGTGTTCTGGCATTAAAGCCAAAAAACGTCACCTTTGACGTAACTGTCCAGAGCACTTTGTTCCAATAGTCTGGGTTTTTCTTCCAGGGGAAGCTTGCAGATGGCAAGCTGGCGACTTGATAATCTTCCTTCCAGAATTTTGTAGGCCATGTATGTGCGTTCGCCCTCTGACAGTTGACATACACTGTGACATTGGTTGTCACTAAAGAGGCTTGTAGATTCATTGATGTTATTATATGCGATTCTTTAAAAAATGCAAGACAGAACCAGACCCGTTTCAAGTATTTATGGAAGAACCTCACCGATTTGCTGCACCTGAATTGAATTTCTGTGATGTTTAAGGTGCAGATTTTCAAAACATTTTAGCATTTGTGTTTGTATAAAATTAGTTTTGTGTCATTTGTCAAATTGGTTACTTTTACTATTGAATGTGATTGGACATTAGCTGAAATATACCGTGCATCTGGAAGGTATTCAGCCTTCACTTGTTTTATGTTACAGCCTTATTCCAAAATGGATTATTTTTCTTCTTCTAGAAACAACACACAATACCCCATAATGGCGAAGTGAAAAAAAGTTTGTTTAATATTGTTAATAGAATTGCGAAAAAATTTTGAACGAAAATTATGACATGTACATAAGTATTCACAGTCTTTGCTCAGTACTGTGTTGGCAGCAATTACAGCCTTAAGTCTTTTTGTGTATGATGCTACAAGCTTGGCACACCTATTTTGGGGAGTTTTTTGCCATTCTTTTTTGCAGGACCTCTTAAGATCCATCAGTTGGATGGGGAACGTCGGTGCACAGACATGTTCAATCAGGTTTAAGTCTGGGCTCTGGCTGGGCCAGTAATGGACATTCACAGAGTTGTCCCGAAGCCACTCCTTTGTTATCTTTGCTGTGTGCTTAGTGTCATTGTCCTGCTGGAAGATGAGCCTTCCCCCAGTCTGAGGTCCAGAGCGCTTTGGAGCAGGTTTTCATCAGAATTGCTGCATTCATTTTACCCTCGATGCTGACTTGATCCTGAGCCAGTTCCTGCCGCTGAAAATCATCACCCACAGCATGATGCTGTCACCTAAGACTTTTAGTCAATGATTGTTCAGTTTGGCCAGACAGCCAACTCTTGAAAGAGTCCTGGTGGTTCCAAACCTCTTCCATTTACAGATGATTGAGGCCACTGTGCTCATTAGGACTTTCAATGCTACAGAAATCTTAATGTACCCTTTCTCAGAACTGTGCCTCAAAACAATCCTGTCTTTGAGGTCTACTGACAATTCCTTGGGCTTTATGGCTTGACTTGTGCTCTGACATGCACTGTTAACTGATGGATCTTTATATAGCCAGGTGTGTGTCTTTCCAAATCATGTCCAATCAACCGAATGTACCACAGGTGGACTCCAATGAAGTTGTAGAAACATCTCAAGGATGATCAGTGGAAACAGTATGCACCTGAGGTCAATATTGAGTGTCATTGCAAAGGCAGTGACGTATGTACAAGTAATTTTTTAATTGATTTGCAAAGAAAGAAAAGAAAAAAGAAAACCGTTATTGATGTTCACATTATGGGGTATTCTGTGTAGAATCGAGGGGACATTTTTAAATCTATTTTTCAATAAGGCTGTAACACAACAAAAATGGAAAAATTTAAGCGTTCTGAATACTTTCTGGAGGCACTGTATGTGTGGCGACATATGTGAGAAGCTAGGCATTTGTATCCAACCCTTTTACACAGAAATAGAGAATGGAGCTGGAAAGTAATTAATTATTTAGTAGTCTAACATTCATCCTTAAATTTAGCATAGTTGAGTAAATGTAAAATAAAGGCCGTTTTTTTACAGGATGGGATGCGGGGAGGGGTTTTTACAGCACTGATGAATGACCAGGCTGGGGATCGGAATAATTAAAGCGCTATCTTCCTGGAGGGGAAACTAATTTGTCACATCATTGGGGGAACTTCCAATTGGCCATATCCCCAATAGGCTGACTGATTATGAGTGCGTTGCCTTCAGTCATGGAACAGAAGGGAGAAAAAGAGCAAGGAGCCATTTTGTGTCCGAACAGAGCCCTGGACAATGTCAGTAATTTTCAAGTGCCAGATAGGAAACGTAAGAGAAACAAGAGCCTGATAACTTGATTCCTTGAAAGAACATAGATTCCCCAAGATAAGTGTTATTTTCACGCTCGTGCGCTGGAGGGTGAAGTGAAACACTTATCAAAGTGCTTGCGATTAAAGCAAAACATCTAAATAACATGACAGACTAAGCTTTTTTTATTTACCCACAGCGCACTTCACATATGGTCTTTACAGTTGATGTAAGAGCCATAAAACTGGTATAATTTCATGTTTTATCGAGGTTCTCCACAAGTTTCTTCCTCCTCAGCCATTTCATCAACTGAAAGGGTGGATGAATGATCTTCAAGATTGACAGCGCAGCGGTCTACTTCAGTGTCCCAGAAAAGCCCGGAAAAGCCAGACATTAATGAATGAATTCCTGGTAGCATCGGAACGGAACGTCTGCGAGTCGTTTGTTATGACGGTCGGCTAATTAACGGCCGTGTCTAAATGACAACTCTGACGACCTGAACGCTCCCCGCGCCGCGCCAACTGAATGGATGAGATGTAATGACGGGCTTACAGTGTCAGGGCAGCTGCGCGGCTGGCGCGCCGCTGGTGGGACTGCTTTACATGCTGAATTCAGCTGGGTTTACATGAGGAAATGGGTTGGAAGAAGAGGCCGATGGAAAATGAGGAAGGCAGACAGTGGGAGAATCCGGAGAGGGAGCGAGAGACAAGCAGAGAGAGCAGTTGAACCAGAACGGACTGACTAGCCGCCTGTAGAGATATGATGACCCAGCTGCACTTAAGCTATATCTCTTAAGTGTGTCTGTCGGTCTGCGCGCGAGGCCGGCAGGGTTGAAGTAAACCGCAGTCAGCAGGGTGACAGGGGAGGCGCATGCCGAGGTTTTAGGAGGAGCAGGAACAGGAGCGAGGTACTGTAATCATCAGGAATCGAGGGAGGGTCTGAGACACTGGGAGATGGAATAGGTGCTATTATATGGGGGAGGGAGGGCATCGGGTGACTGGGAAAGCTGAGGGAGACATTATTGCTCGTCTGCAGGATTGCCCGCGGAATGTAGCGCTAGTGTGGCCTGGCGGACTTGTTCACCCCTCCCTAGTTTCACCCTGGTGACGTCAGCGAACCAGGCTCATTAGGAGCGCCAGCTCTGCCTCCGTCCCCAAGACCGGCCATTGGCCACCCGCACCCGCACTGGGGAACGCCATTTTTCCAGCTCCAGTGGACCGCATGTCAGCGACGTACTCTGTTATATTATATATAAATAAAGATTAAAGTGAGACGTATGGATTGGTCGGGAGCGAAAACTGTGAGGACGTTCCCGTCAGCACAACAAAGCTCATGCGTTCCACCAACATCCGGGTTTGACCGGACGGTTGTAATTGGATCCGCATGTCACTCAAGTTTCAAGCCTGATTCATATACGTGGATGGGCTTCTCATACAGTACCGTCATTTGGACTGCATACAAGGTTAACTGTTAAGTTTCTAGTTCTTACCTCTGGAGATTCAGTATGCCGTGTTATTTTTGCAACCCTATGTTCTGTTTTGTCAAGCCTGTTTTAAATTCTTATTCCAGTATCGATGTAAATGTCATAAAGTGGCGGTCGTATAAACGTGTACACCACTTTGGCTCCTTCTGGATCGTAACTCTGTGTCCAGCTTTGTCTTATTTCACGTTGATATGCCATACGTCGAGAAGCAAATAATTCTGTTTGTTTTTTGACGTGCTTTATAGTTCAATGAACCCCATCTTGAGCCGAACTCCCTAGCAAAACGTACACTTCTTTAAAGCCTTCTGCGTGAAACGAACGTGAACTGCAATTACAGAACACCCATGTTCCAATCATGCTGGTGTTGTGCACATTGCTTGCATATCCCGAAAACAAACCCATCCCCCCAGAACTCCTCCTTTTGCCTGTAGAAACGAGGGGTCAGACAAGGTAAATGTGCCTGAATTGTTTCCTCCCACCTTTGACCGCCCGGCAGCGTCAGAAATGGGTCGGTGCTGGTCGGGGGTGAGGGGTGGGAGGCATTTACACCCGCCTCCACCAGATAAGGGGGGATTTTAGACGTGGGGGACTACGAGACACGCCTCCCACACCTCCCTTCGTCACCCCTTGTTTCTAAACGTTCCGGCTCAGTAGGATTTCGGTCCCTTTGTGGCGAGTCATCCTCAGCCAATTTCTCTAAACTCCGCCAGTCGACGGGGGAATTCTAAAGCCGGCACCGGCAGCGCTTTGACCCAGCTGCTTTCAATCACGTCGGTCGCACCGGTTTCTTGCTTGCCATTTGTTGTCGTTGTTTGCTGGATTGAAGAGAGCAATGGGGCGGAGACGGGTGGGTGGGTGCGAGATGAGGGGGAGAGAGATGGTTGGGTCTGTGTGTGAGGCGCTGCACATGCAACGTCGGGTTGTGGGTTTGATTCCCACTGGTGGGAGGTGGCAAATCATGCAAATTGTCTAATTCATTACCGTTAGGTGCTCTGGATACGAACGTCTGCTAAACGACTTAATAGTGAATGCAGAGGGGGAGATGGGGGGGGGAGAGGAAGGGGTAAAAAGAGATCAGAGGGAGAGAGCGAAGAGCACGCTTGGCCCGAATGCAATTTGTTTTCCCGATGTGGTTGTTCTATGAGTGTTTAATCTCCTCTGAGGGCAGATGGTCATGTTCTGCTCTGTTCTCCAGTGGCCGCCTTGTTGTTGCTCTTCTGTACCCCCCGTTTGTGCCTCACAATAGAGTGACCGAGTGCCTTTCTCTGATTGGAAATAAAATGATGATGCTTGGCTATTACTGTACTGATATGCCTGTTAATGGGGCCTAACCAACTGTCACATGTTAATTCTTATTGGGTGGGAGGAGGCCCGGGATGACCAAGAGAAAAGAAGCAACGGAAAAAGGGCGGTTGAGAGAACGAGCGGTTGGGAGATCTGCTGACTGCGAAATGGGAACATTGGTGGAAATGGATAGGTAATAACGTCAAGAGTTGGGGAGAACGATAAGATGGATGGAGAAAATAAGAGAGAGCAGCAAGAGAGACTGGAGATAATAGGAGGGGCCAGGAAGAGAGACTGGAGAGAATAGGAGAGGCCAGGAAGAGAGACTGGAGATAATAGGAGAGGCCAGGAATAGAGACTGGAGATAATAGGAGAGGCCAGGAAGAGAGACTGGAGATAATAGGAGAGGCCAGGAAGAGAGACTGGAGAGAATAGGAGAGGCCAGGAAGAGAGACTGGAGATAATAGGAGAGGCCAGGAAGAGAGACTGGAGAGAATAGGAGAGGCCAGGAAGAGAGACTGGAGAGAATAGGAGAGGCCAGGAAGAGAGACTGGAGAGAATAGGAGAGGCCAGGAAGAGAGACGTAGAGAACAAGAGGCAGCAGGAGACTGGAAGAACCGCCTTGGGGTTTACCTTCAGTCTCCGGCGATGTGCTTGCGATCGTATACATCCTTAACTGACACCCTGGCGTAGGAGTTGGAGGCGTTTGTGTGCGAGCAAACGGTACTCGCCCAGTATTACCCATCTCCCCCGTCGCCGTTGATGTTTCACCTTTACGCCTGATTCGCAACAGCCTTGTCGTCGGCTCGTCGGTGACAGCTAAGAGCGGTGGCCGCTGAGTTGAATGACAGATACGGGAGCGCCTCCCCATCGGAAAAGGCCAGGGCAAAGGAGGCGGGGAGATTAGCGGCTCTGAGCGGGGACTAGCTCCGGGGGCGGCGCGGCACATTGTCTTGCCAACCTTATCTGCAGGCTACAGTCAGACTTTCGCGCCGCTTTACAGTCGCGACGCGACACCAATTAGACATCCTGTAATCCTGTCTCCACAGGCTAACGACAGAGAGGGAAACCGCAAGGGTTTTCACACGGGTGAACGCAAAATCTGCTATGTCCAGTATGGCGTCCCGGTCGTGGAAATAGTTGGGGTACGGTTCAACACGAGAAACTCGCAAATTACAACAAAATGCTTTAAAAATGTACGTTGACTTCGGCATGTGTTAGAATGAGGGAAGTGACATGAAACAGGCAGTTGGCTTTGCAGTCGTTTGTCGTGGTTCAAGTGAGAAGATAAGCAGCTAAGACTACTTCATAGAGGAGAGGACTTCTCAGTTCAGGGGTTTTGGCGCTAACGGCGGCCAGTGGCCACCACATTACTTTACACTTAGCGTCTTTTGTAACTAATGCGTCTTTCCATTTATCAAAATGTCCGGATGCATGGATTATGTTGAGTGTGGAAGAATTGCACATTTGATTGCCTTGCGAAGCTATTGTTTGACGATCAGATGAGAATGTCAGGACTGGCTGTGTTTCGGGAACAAAGTGACCAAATAGGTCTGAAGAGATAAAAGGCTAGTGAGTGAATGGGCGCTATACAGTGAAACCTGTACATAATCAATTATTATACCACGATTGAAGCTGTCCAGAAACACCGAAATTCTCTGATTTAGTGACGGACTGCCCGTTGTTGTTAAATAGGGTAGTGGTTAGAGACGCCGGCCGCCACTCAGTAGACCGGGCATTGAATCTGGCCAGGGACAACAAAGATTAGCGGAGGATAAGCGCGCTACAAGCATCAGTAGCTAAACCAAGCAAACGAGCCAAAAAGGTGAAATGTCCGCGGAGGCAGAAAATCCCCAGCGCAGGCGGATCCTGTTTACAGGCCTTCAAAAAGCAGCGCTAAATTTCACCATTATGGAAAGCCTATTGGGTCTTTGTGTCACTAAATGAATGTGCTAAATAACACTAATTCAAGTTGATAAGCCTGCTGACCAATCATCACTTAAATGAGCGCTATTATCTGTCCAGCACCATCTATTATGTTCTATCTATTGAGCACCGGGGCTTAATCAATTATGTGTACGTTATTTTTCACACAGGGATTTCACTTTCATTGGTAATGCATCATCACAGTGCTATATATCTGTGTGTCTGTGATGTCTGTCATTGCCTTCAGCATCTGCCTACTTCGCTAGAAGTATAAAACTACAATTCCCTTTAAGGCAGCTAGTTTATATGCTACGCTGTTAAGCTATTAAATTTGGTTCTGCGATATCATGGTGTTGTCTGATAAACTGCATTGTTACTGTTATCCAACGCTGCCGTAAACTAGCTAACCGGTATTAGTTTCACAATTTTTCTCCTCCAGAACATTTTCTTTTTCTCCTGCTCGGTGAGCCGGTTTCACGGGCCTGGGCAGAACTTAGAACACGGCCAAGCCTGTATTGAAAATGAATGAGCCTCCTGTCCACGTTTTGCCGTCTAACAGCACTTCTAGCACTAAACCACGCCAGAACTAATAGAGCTTGCAAGTACGATTATTTAGAGATTTATTTTTCAAATGATATACCTAGCATGGCGACATCACTGTTTTACGCTAGCTTGTGTTCTCCCACTCGTTGTAGCTCTGAAATTGCCTGGTCAGACTGAAACCAAACCTATCTAGAGTCACGTTCCCGCCTCCCCATGAACAATCGGGAATGAATAAACAAAAAGGCCTGGCTTAAAAGTTTTAAGTTCCAGACCGACAACGCTGGATTCGCAGGTGATATGTTAATTCGAAGTGTCCCGGTCTACACAGTACCCTGTGTGTATGTCTTTTATAATGCAGATGATTCTGCCCAGCTGTTCATTGTTCGGTGTCTTCGCAGAGACATGGACTCCCAGCCTCCTGGTTCTTTGGTACCGCAGGCTCCGTTACAACCTTAGGCTTGCTGACGTTCTGTATTTGCTTTTTGTCTTCATAACACAGCCATTTAAATTATATTGCAAAGCCATATCAACCATCTCGTTGTGGCTACGATGTAAAATCTTGTTCCCGAAGTTAACATACAGTCATGTATTAAGGGTTCCCAGAGGTTCTTGGGGGGATTGTGTTAAATGCAAGAGTTGATGTTCAGAAATTGGACTCTTGCAGAGGTTATTGGATCATTACGATGATGTAGGATATGGTTCTGACCCATGTTTCCTAAACGGTGCCCTGCTCACAAGCTTGTGAATGTAGACTTCCGTTCCTGGCCCGCCAAAGTCACTTCTACCCGCGGTAAGGCTGAAGTAGTAGTTTTTAAACACGCTTGGTGTTTATAAATATAAAAATGCAATTTACTATCTCTACTGTGTTTTCAGGTTTCGTTGTGACCTTGTGGCATTTTCCCTGAATTTCCACTATATTTATCCCCACCCCTTTGCCCAGGTCCGAACAAAACACTATTCACCAAATTCTTTACACGTTATCATTTCTGAAATTCCACCGTAGCCGCCACAGTCCTTTAGCTCTTATACTTTTCCGTCGCAAGTTACAGTTTCCCACAAAATGGCTTCCCCGCTGTCACAAATCACAGAATGGAAAAGATAAGATGATTTTCTACTGCAGTCAGTCAAGAGCCAATCCTGGATGATGCAGTTAGAGTTTTTCAGTGATGCCATTTGGCTTTCCCTCCAGCTCTTTACTTCCTCTCGCTCTTTCGCTCGTTTTCCCTCGCTCGTTTATTACTTCCCATCGAGTGAAGCCACCAGCTAGCTAAGAGTGCCGGGCGAGCGACCCCGTCTCTCCCTCTCTTGCTCCCTCTCTCCGATCCTTGTCACGCCTTCAAGTGACCCCAGCGCCCAATTTCCCACCTGCAGACTTCCTCGGCGGCGTAATATATGTGTTCGTAGGTATACTTAGGATTCGGTTCACATCGCGCCGGTGGAGTGTCGCGCCGTGAGGCGTAGTCCTCTAAGCCTCTAACATCTGACCCGAGACCTGTGAGTGGGAATCGGTCGAATCGCAAGCGTCGACTAGGGGAGGTAGGCGGACTGAACAGAACGCGCGCCCTCATGCCACATGTACAAAAATACACCAGCCGCCGTTTACAGCTTCGTAAACGCACTGATTCAGCCGCTGACCTTTTGCTCGCAGGGTCTGACGGAGAGGGAGGGATGTTTGCGATGATGGTCGACCGTTGTTCGTAAAGGTCAAGAGGCATTTCAGAGTGTCGCGCGGAAACTGGCCCGATGTTCATTTTCATAAACCCCCCCCCACCAGCCTTCGGGGGGCCGCGGAGCTTTGTCAGTGTTCATCAGGTGGATTTTGTGATTGAAAGGAGAAATCCAACGTGTTTATTTTTAATTATGGGATTTCTCTGTCCCGCTCGCTCACTCGCATGCCTTTTCTGATTTCGAAAAAGGCTAAATGCCATCGTAGCTCGTGGAACCAGATGCTTGCTGTACCAACGAGGTACCCTTGCAGCGAGTGATGCCAGGATACCCTACCCACTCAAAGAGATATCCCTTGAGTGTGTGTGTGTGTGTGGCGACATGTCTGATGGTGGGAGTAGCGACAGGCTTCGTCTCCTTCAAGCAAACGCTCATCGGGGATCAAGCTGTCAACTGGCTTTAGGCATGTCGCTTCAGTTAGCCACCTGCTGAAGGTGTGTGTGTCACTGTGTGTGAGAGTGTGTGTGCGCAATGTGTGGACTGTACACAACCGGAGGCAAAGACACGGCGCTGAGTCGGTGCTGCAGGGAGGTTTGGGTGAATGAAGGTCTTTTAAACAAAGGCTCACAGATGGGGGGGGGGATTATTTACATTATTTACTGTGGAAACATCCAAAATACGGATCTATTTAATAATTTGGGAAAAGGAGTTTGATTGATACAATGCTGACATTGATGGATTCGCCGACGCTAGACCACGTCAAAACATACAGGAGCTGCACTCATATCATATTCATATCTCCTCCAGTGCGTGTGTGTGTGCGCGTGCGCGGGAGGGAGAGGGGGCACCAGGACTTTGGATAGATTTTTAGAGGTCCCAACGAAGATATCATAACATAAAGTGTGTGTGTGTGTGTGTGGTCCATCATTAGCACAGTGTGTGACCGGCAGCTGGCTTGACAGGGCGTCCTATGGGGAAAGACGCAGCCAACCTGTCACTCTGCAGCTCAACACTGACACAATCTAATGCTATTTTTCTCTCTCACTCCAGTTCACACTCTGTCTTACACACACACACACACACACACACACATACATGCACACACTCATCTCATGTGCATGCTGATTGAGGGACCAGCAGAGGTGTGTGTTGATGTGTTTGGTGTGTGTTGGGTTTGTAAAGGGATACACTAATAGCATCTATGCTATAATCCTACCTGTGTCAGTGTGTGTGTGTGTGTGTGTGTGTGTGTGTGTGTTATCCAAGTGAATCTGTACATCGAGGGCCTCGGAGTCTCTAACAATTTGGAAAAACATGAAAACTACTTAGAAAAATGTGGCGTCCTGCTTTGGTGTGGAGAGTCAAACCTCTAGCTGAATTGAGGGTTACGATTTGGTTTCAGGGAACATGCATTTCTGGTGTTCTGCTGTGATCCTGGCCTATGTCTATGTGTTGATTAGGGGGGTGTTTTCAACTGTTGTCCTGGCAATACTATGTGCAACAGTGTGGCGATGGGAATCCACTGGCTGTTTTTGACATCTTACCCTGCTGGACGCCACGTCCTTCCAGTAAAGGTCTTTCAATTTCACTAAGAGGAAATATCGGTCAGAGTAATCTTTCCAGTGTTTGCACTCCTGTGAAATCCAGCCCTTAAATTATTCTACAACATCGCCACTTGCCCTCTGATCTCTCTCTCTACCTTGTTTGACATTTGACGAGGATTTATAGAAACTAACTAAGCGGGGAAATAAAGAAATAATAGTGTCCTGATTGGAGGGGGTAGGAAGTGAAGAGTGGTACAGAAAGAGTGAGGGAAGAGAGAAAGGGACTAGGTAGGTAGGGAGTTAGGAGAGAGTCCTTGTTCTTCTTTTTAGACGTGCAGTTAGACTGACGCCCATGCAGACGATCGAGCGGGGTCCTTACTGGCCGTGAAGCACGTCCGCCCTCACGTCCAGCCTCACGGTGTCAGTGTCCAGCTGCTGCAGAGACAGGGGCTGGCCATAAGCATCCAGATGGCTTTACATCGGCCCATTGGCATGGGTGTGGGTTGGGACGGGGAATACGGGTTGGAACCGGGGAGAACTTAAGACCAGAGACCAGGAGGTCAAAGTATTAGCTGCTGATGCTGACTTTAGCTCGGGCACCAGACAGCGGTGATAAACGTTGTGGAAGTAATTGCTCGAGCTGCCGTGTTTCGCCGATACCCAACAGCAGGTGGCCTAGCCGATTGAGAAGCTGACCAGCGACGGAAAGGTTGCAAGATCGAATCTCGGTGTCGGCAAGGTGAGATAAATCAGTCGTTCCGTTCCCGAGCGGCACGCCTGTTCACCGTAATTGCTCCCCGGGCGGTCGTCGCGGTAGCCTCCCGGCACCTCTTCAATTCAGGTTAAATGCGGAAGCCACAGCGCGGTTGGATCAAGCGTTTAAACCGACACATATCTACTTTCTTCATTATGCCCGTCAGGAAGTGATCGGCCATTGGTCGAAATGCAGTCTATATTCCGCTGTCCTCAAACTCAACTCTGGGCCTCGGAGCCCAGAGTCCACATTGCCTTCGCTTCGTTCGACCATTTAAATCAGGGACTGATTTAGAGCCAGCACACCAGGTGGGTGTAATTAATACTGAGGCAGTATGGAAAAACAACACGGTCGTGGGGTAACAGTTGACTCGCCCTGTTACACTGTAAATATTGAGAACCCGGCACAGGACATTGGCTGGCTGTTGTCATGGTGACAGCAGAATGTCTATTTCTGCATAACCACGTAACTCTTAGGAGAATTGCTGGGGGAAAAAAACAAGCCACTCTCGACTTGCTATGCAGTAGTGTGTGTGAATTTGCCACCGTTTGGCCTTGACCCTTGGGCAGCGAGGTACAGCGCGGTGTTACGGATTTCCAACGAGTGCCTTGCCAGAAATGTTATTCGCCGCTTTTGCACTTTACTGCAATAATCTTTCGGTTTGTACCGGCCTTGAACGTTGAACTCCTTTCTCGTGGATTTTATTCCGGTAGATGTGGTAATCACACATCGCCTTCTGATGAGTACCGGAGACGGTTCGTTGAAGCCGCGTGACCTCGTCTGAGCCCTGATTGCTCATATCGGCTTGTTGGCTTTCAGCTAGTGGCTCGACAAAGGCCGGGGGTGTGGCCTATTGCACTTTGGCCGTGTAGAAACATTTAGATGCAGAATTCTTGTCCTTTGAGACGGAATATTTATTTTTTAAATAAATCCCTCAATTCTACACATGTTGCTATGGCTTTTTAAATTTAGGTGACTGTCAGTTATCAAAGATGAAATCCCATGATATCGTTTGTGCAGAAAGCCAGATGTTAAGATTTGAAATTGAACAATTAATACATGGTTATGGTATATACCCTCACCTTTTATTTGTGTACCTATTGTTTTCACCCTTTAGAAATCCCTGCCAGTCTAACACTGTGATGTCATGTGATGGTGTTTGTGGTTCTACTGAAAGAAAGTTTGAACCAATCAGTCACAGATGTCCATTTCTAGTGAGATGACATCTCGGGGTTAAAACTCGTGTACTTCGCTGCCAGACAACTCCGCCAGATGCTGAGCGCGCACTTTACTGCGTGTCCTTCTGTCCTTCAAGGAAGTGACCTTTGAGTACTGTTCATCGGAGAGCTTTTTGGGTCTTTCGCGGCGTTTTCCATTTTCATGTTTTAATTGCGACAGCCGACAGAAGTAGCAGTCAGGACGGGGCGTTTTATTAAACAACCTCTCTACCTCTGCCGTCTGTTTCTTTCCTTGGCTCCTGTTATTGCCAGGGGCGGAGCAGCGGTAAGGGCAACAGGACGGCCTATATTTACCTCCCCTGATGAGGTCCCTACGGAAGGCAGCTATGCAGGCTCGGGGCTGGCACTACTGGCCGCCTCTGGAATGTTCCGGATTCTGCACCCGTCTTCGAAAGAGTTACTGTACTGCGCTGATTCAGGAGGCGTTCGCGCATTTGCGCTAAAATATATATAAGCTTACGGTGCCCTACAGAGTTTTTGTCACCCCTGGTAAATGTGAATTAAAAAGTCTGTAGAAAAAAACGACACTATCAGCTTAATATAACACGCAAAACATGTGAATCTAACCTGAATTGAATACAATAATAAATGAAGAAATCATTGTTTTATTAGAAAACAATAGTTAAAATGTAAATATGAGCCACAAGGCACGAGGAAATGTGGTGTATCTCAACAACAACCAAAAAAAGACGGTGTTATTCTTGTGTTTTCGGATAGGTAATACAGATTTGTTTCAACTCTGTTGTAATTTGGTGGGTTCCGGATGATTGATTGAGGCTTCAGTGTCTTTCCCTTCCTTCCTTCCCTCCCTCCTGCTTTGTCATTATCCAAGCATTAACTCACCTAACACTTTGCATTGTGACCTTCTCGTAAAGCTGCAGCCTGCAAGTCTAATGAACAAGAGACACTCCAGCGCAGCCAACAAGCACAGCAATAGCTAGATTAACTGTTTTAAATGACTGCCGAGGAGTTTGGATGAAAGCAGTTCTAAATCACTTTACCCCTGTGCAAAAAGTGCCGACGTACATTAATGTCAATAGTCATTTTTTCCCCGTCTGTTTCCTAAAGGCTTGAACGTTTAGCGTTTAGCTTGTGAGCCTTTGTGAGGCTAATTTATGATATAAAACTTTGTTGTTTTCTTGTCGACACCCAATTGGGTGCTTAAACCGTAATGGTCTTCTCCTGACTTTCCGCCTGTTCCCTCTCACACTCCGTTCTCTTGTTCCCCAGAACATGCTGGCAGAGAAGGTGGAGCAGATGATGGAGTGGAGCTCCCGGCGCTCCGTGGTCCGGATGAACGGCGACAAGTTCCGGCGGTTCGTCAAGGCCCCGCCCAGGAACTACTCCGTCATCGTGATGTTCACCGCCCTGCAGCCTCAACGGCAGTGCTCGGTCTGCAGGTAGGGTCGTGAACCTGACCTGAACCGGAGCAGCTAAACCGACGCCGTATAGAGCTGGATTCTTTGAGATTTGAGATTCGGTTAAAATACGGCTAGTTGCTTGACTTATCCGTGCTAGTGCCGGGCTAGAGCAAAAGCACGAAGACGCGGTGGTCTTGGCGGATTGAAGGGTCCCGGCCGTGCTTGTTCATTAGACATCCGTACATTTTAACCCTGGTCCATCAGGCACTTCATATACGAGATAAAATCTCTAAATATAATTGAGAACAGTCAGAGAAAGATGAATGTCTCGTCCCAAAATCGTACGGAGTAAAGCAAGTGAGGAGTTTTTGCATTGATCGGGGCAGCGATGCGTTTCTCAATGAATGTTCTTGATATATTGGCTATATTGAATTGCCAGTTTTATTTCTAATGATTATTAGGTGGGTAATTAATTAGGTTGTTCGTGTTTGGCTAGTTTAGATGGATGTTTAGATTGTTAATTGGGCTACAAATAATTTTACGACAAACCGAGACCGCCTCACAGTGCAACTCGCATATGATCCTATGCTCTGTCGAACACACAGTCTGTTGACTTCAACAGCCCTCTTCAGATATTCATAAACATATTTAAATAACAAGACCTATCCATCTGTCAATCAAACGAGAGAAATAGGTGTGAGCCCGACAGCCCTCCGTTCCACTCTATGGACGATGAGTCTCGTTTTTTTTGCGGGGGTCGAGAACGCAAGCATCTCGTCATTATATCCAGCATCTCTGACGGGGGCAAACAGCTCGTCTGTCCAGTCAACATTTGGTTCTTTTTTTATTATTTGTATTTGGATGTGTATCTGCTTGTGACAAAGGCACCAGTTACCACCGGGGCTCGTGTGTAAGGGTGTCCCATAGCCCAAGGAAGGATAAAAAAGTTTGTATTAGACAGTTTAAAACCACGAGTTTGGCATGGTTGCAGTTACCACATGGCTGTGAAATAGTTTGTTCTTAACATTATCTGTTCACATGTAAGGTCAACTGTCTGAATCCGTCTCACATATTACTTTAAAAGTACTAAAAATGATCTAAACCACAGGTGGCAAACCGGTTCCATGGAGGTTGAGTGTCTGCAGGTGTGAACCTTGTACTTGATTGATTAGTTAGGCCAATATATGGTTAGGTTCTACCCTCATCTGTCTGAACTGGGAACTGATTTAAAGAAGAAAAAACAGAAACTAGGGCCTCCTTGGTATCGGTTTGACACCTCCGATCTAAACCCATGTTGGCACATCAAAACGTAAAAAACAAAGCATAATATATTTGCGATGATTCGAGCTCTCTTCAGGATGGTTAAAGGCGGTTACGGGGCAGCAGGGAATAAAGGTTTGTCATGAGTCATGCTCACTGTGGCCCTTTTGACTTGGACTAATGACTTCTCTACAGATCTCCCCTACATAATCTGTGTATCGAGTCTAGACGAATGAGCCTGGTCTATTAGCAGCCACGGTGCCAACGGGGAATTTCTCCGTCCGAGAGGCCCTTCACAGAGAAACTTGACCAGGGATTAATCATGTGTGTTATGGAACTAGAGGAAGTTAATTTAATCCACGCTGACCTTTCCCGCTCTCGTCATCGCACCCGTTCCCCATGACCCATAATGCTTTTCTAATCACCCGCTGTCCACTTGGACCACATGTTTGTGTATCTTCCCGTTTTTTTTGGTCCAGAACCCTCGCGTGATCCCTCCACATCGCCGACGGGGCTAACCTTGGCATGACCGCTTACTGATTTACTGAACCGTAAAACGCGGTCATCGTAACCAGGAAACGAGAATTTCTCACAATTTGTGTTCGTCACTCCGAAGAGCGTTGGCTGACGTCACACACGGCGTTGCGTACGCTTGCCGCCTAGCGTCTGGGACGGAGTATTTACATAAACGTCACCATCGCGTCGGTAGTCAGCTGGCACCCAAGATACATTTTGTGTCGTGACCCATCCCCCCGTCGGCGTTTAAAGTACTGACGGGCACGGCTGAGGACTGCTAATCGCCAGGGTCCTCACTCCGGCATCGATCATTCTCTCTCTTTCCTTCTCCCTCCCTCGCTATCTCTCTCCCTCCCTATCTCCCCCCCCCCTCTCTCTCAGTACAGGGCACCGTTGAGCCTGAACACAATGAAACCATATTACTTATGTAGGAACATGAATAGTACATGTCGTAAATGCGACACTGATGCGAGTTGACATGCAGTTTGTAGTAGGTGTTTGCTTCCCGGCAGGAAGGCGTGTTTTGTTGCCTATTTTATTCATGCCTTTTGGACGTCTTCTTTGTTAATTAATGTACTATAACATATGGCTGAGGACATTACCGAGCCATCTGGAGTCGAAATATATCGTTACCGGCTCTTTTTTTTTGCTCCAATTAAGGAAGTCGTGCCATGTTCTGCGCTCATAAAATATGCCATGACGTTTAGAACCGCTCGAATGCCCGAACCCTCTTTATAGTAACGACGAACTGGTCCTCCTCGATACCTTCTCCCCGTTACAGTTTAGTGGCCACAACGCACTCTGCAAAATATCTGCACATTTTTAACTGTCCTAAAATAGGTTGCCGTGTTTTTTGCACGTTTGTTAATCGTGTCCCCTGTGAAGCCCGGGGTAAGGGAACCGTGATCGGACTCGGTCAGCGTTGTCCGAGTGGACGGGAACGCGCGAAGGTATGGTGACGAAACTGGCGGATGGTCCTCACGTTTCCATCACAGGTCCGCGTCGGAGGAGCTGTAATGACGGGATGTTCTCGTGGGACCAGGACAGGTGTGGTCACGTTGGGCTTCCCCCTCCTCAGGCTTTTTCCTCAGGCCTCCTCGATCCGGCATGGCCGTGATTAACACCAGCACTTGCTCATCTTTGTCTTCTCCCCGATTTTTCCACTCTCAACCTCTTCTCGTTAAATTTGTGCCTTTGTCTCGGCCTTTCTAATTCTTCCTCTCCCTTTTTCATCGTCTCCTACTTCCTCTCGATATAAATGTCCCCTCTCACACTACCCATCTCTCTCCCCGGTTCCCTCTGTTCTCTTATCTCTCCTCTTCTCCCCCTGACCTTTGAACAGACAAGCTAATGAGGAGTACCAGGTGCTGGCTAACTCCTGGCGCTACTCCTCTGCTTTCTCTAACAAACTCTTCTTCACCGTGGTGGACTATGACGAGGGTGCGGACGTCTTTCAGCAGGTAATCGCCTGGATCCCTATCCAAACTTCCGTCCGTTTCTCCATCCTTTTTTCCGTCCCTCCCTCCCTCCTTCCGTCCTGAGCCCACCCAAAGCCCTCATTTCCATTTGCATGGGGGCCTGTCAAGTACTTTCCCAAGACGCAGCATGCTAATTAGCACGCAGGCGAAGTTTAAAGGAGAGATAAATCATTAAAATAAAGGGAGAAACCCGTCTGACAGGCTCTCCGCAGGGTTTATGTACGCGCGGGGCCTTGTCATCCGGCGGCCATTTTATGGGCAGCAGCTCAGGCCACTTGGCGAGAGTCTCGCATTTCATGTCTCCTGAACATTTTATCTGCGATACCTTTGATGGTCGATTCTGTGGAATACTGCTGCATGACCTTTACTGTAAGCATTTACACAACACACGAACATATGCTGGTTTACCATGTAGTGGATGTCTAGTTGATTTGTTTATGCTGACTGGGCTCTTCAGTCTTGGGGCTCCAGCCTCTATATGGGCTCCATCAGAAGGATATGCCTCATCCATCAGAAGGATATGCCTCATCCATCAGAAGGATATGCCTCATCCATCAGAAGGATATGCCTCATCCATCAGAAGGATATGCCTCATCCATCAGAAGGATATGCCTCATCCATCAGAAGGATATGCCTCATCCATCAGAAGGACATGCCTCATCCATCAGAAGGATATGCCTCATCCATCAGAAGGATATGCCTCATCCATCAGAAGGATATGCCTCATCCATCAGAAGGACATGCCTCATCCATCAGAAGGATATGCCTCATCCATCAGAAGGATATGCCTCATCCATCAGAAGGATATGCCTCATCTCATCTAATCAGAAGGATATGCCTCATCCATCAGAAGGATATGCCTCATCCATCAGAAGGACATGCCTCATCCATCAGAAGGATATGCCTAATCCATCCGAAAGACAGGCCTCATCCATCAGAAGGACATGCCTCATCCAAAACCAGGACCTGCCTCATCCAAAACCAGGACCTGCCTCATCCAAAACCAGGACCTGCCTCATCCAAAATCAGGACCTGCCTCATCCAACATCAGGACCTGCCTCATCCAACACCAGGACCTGCCTCATCCAACACCAGGACATGCCTCATCCATCAGCAGGACATGCCTCTTCCAAAAGAGGGACATGCCTCACCCAATACCATGACCATGACATACTTTGCCAAACACCTTAGCATGTCTCATCCACCAACTCTAGTACAAACCAGATCCAACACCAAAATATACCATAACATGGAGAGTCATAGAGAATGGTTTATTAACATAAAGGATAAGGGGAAACTTCAAAAGCAGAGAACAAACTTTTGGTTGGCCGCACAGTCTCTGTGGCAGCCTGACGATGGTGGTTTGGGATAAATGGGTCTGGGCTGCTTTACTGGGGCCTCAATACTTCCCCTGAGGTCCCAACGGGGGGGAAGCTGGGCTGGGGCTCGGACAGCCTTGGCTGCCTTTCTAAGGTATTGGAACCTGCCAGCATTCTTCTTCGGGTGGTGTTGGTGCACCTCAAATGCTTCAGCCAGGGGCACTTTTGGGCCACAATATCTAATCCAACATCTTTAAATAGCTCATTCAACACCATGGTTCCTGCCATAGTAATGTCCTTACTTGATAAACATATATCCTGCTCTGTTCCCATGGTTACAATCAGCTGCAACTTCACCCCTTTTGCAAATGTGTGTGTGTGTGTGTGTTCACCGTATGTTTTGCATGTCTCTGTCTACCAGGTTTATTTATTTTTTTACAGCAAGGGAATGTCAGCTGTATCAATTTGTACAGATCTCAATACCTGCCACATACTACATACATCTCAAAATCTATATTCCACATCGCCATAGCAACTCGGCACCATAGAAACCCATGATGTAATATTGGTTTCTTATCGCAAGCACCGATTTGCATTACAACAAACAGATGTGAAGCTAGCTTCCAACCGTCCATTACCATACCCAATAAGCAATACATCTGGGCTTTACACGTACCCCTGAGGTACGCCTCACACTCTCTACCCGAGCAATTATGCGATTATGGCCCTCTAAGATTAAAATGACATGTAATTAAACGCAGATCACTTTGTCTAGCTTTTCTTTTGTTTTTACAGAGCGAGTGTTAGTGTATACTACCGCTAATGGTTGATTCACCTCTACGCTCAGGGGAGGGTGCCACGGGCTCGTTTCATGCAATTAACAGAAATAACCTTCGTAATGATCCTCACTTTGTTCTCTGTCGTGTTTTTCCGGGGTTGGGAGTGAACTGACTTTTGTTGATTTTAATTGCAGAGGGCTGGGCTTTCGGAGAAAAGCGGGTGAAGATCACAACGAAGAGCCATATTTAACACGTAGACTGAGATGCTCTCCGTGTGAATACACAGGCAATGTCGCCTTTATGGGACACGAAAATCGAGATGAAGAGAGTTTTGATTCAATCCCTCTCGTTTTTGACTTGCTTTGACACCGGAGCAAATGTCGCTTACGACAATTTAATAGAACTTAGCGAGATTCAAGGAAGGATGCGCTCCCGCGTAGAGGGACGCTGAGACGGTGGGGAGTGAGAACGACAGAGCGATACACTACAATCATCGAGCCAGAGAGAGAGAGAGAGCCAGAGAGAGGGAGAGCCAGAGAGAGGGAGAGCCAGAGAGAGGGAGAGAGCCAGAGGCACGCACCCGGATAATATGTATGCAGCCTGCGCTGCCTGGCCGTTCATTAGGCCTAATGACCAGCGCCAGCCTCTGCGGTGGGAGAGTCCAGTAATTAGGTGTGCCGCCGGGGCCACCAGCGAGGGCCGTGTCCCGCTTCCCCTCTCCCTGGGCGGGTGGCCTTGTGGCCGGACGCGGCGGGCCCCCCTGCTTGCTCGCGTGACACCACCGGGAAACATAAGCCGTGGTTGTGTTTGTGTGTGTGTGTGTGTGTGTGTACATGTCATTTGATCAGGAAGCAGTTGTCATTCTCTCCACTTCTCCGCACACTCTCTTTGCCCCTAACTCTTACGTCCCGCACCATTCACACCCCACATCTCACGCTCTCTCCATTGTCTCTCATTTCACCTGTTCCCTCCTCTTCCGGAACGCCGCCGAGCCACCTGATGTATTTTTTCTTAATTTCCGTTTGCCGGCTCTCTGCCGTTCTCCCCCGTCTCACAACTCTCTTATCTTTGTTTATCTCGTCCCGTGTCTTTCTCTCCCTATCTCTCTCACTCCAGTTGAATATGAACTCGGCGCCGACCTTCATGCACTTCCCGGCCAAGGGGAAACCGAAGAGGGCGGACACCTTTGACCTCCAGCGTATTGGCTTCGCCTCGGAGCAGCTGGCCAAGTGGATCGCCGACCGCACGGATGTCCAGGTGGGAGTTCGTATTTGTTTTGTCACACCTTTCAGCGTGTGTAACACATGTGGCAATTGTCCTGGCCGGGTTTTAATGGTGTCTGCTATCAGGGTCAGTGTGAGGTTCTGTTCGTCTTCAATTACCCTGGGTCTGTCCGCTACAAATCACAATTAGGAAGCGTTGCTTGCTAGCAACAGAACAGGCGAGGAGCCAAACAATATCGTATTAAACGTGGGTCTTCATCCCAGACTCGGTGGCGAAGAGTAGTACACTGTCACGGGCTAACCTTTTTCTCAGAGATCACATCCCCAGATTTGTCTATCTGCTGCAGACACAGCCGACAAGAAGGACACGAACACTTTGCACAAGCAACGTCTAACCCAGACAAAACAAAAAGCTACTGTGAATAAAATCGTGAGGTGTTTCCAGAAACACGTTTCTCAAAAGTCGGATCCGGTGGTCTTATGTGAATGTTGTGCGAACGTAAAAACGACAACATGTGAGGAACGTGTGATGAATCTACGCGTGTGGAAACGCAGCCCGTGTGAAATGTTCAAAAAGCACCGTGTTTTTCCCCGTTGTGGAATAATGTTTATAATTCTTTTTACTGTATGGGATGAAACGCTTTTCTGTCAGCGTGCCTTTGCTCTGGCAGTTTCCACTTGCACACTGTGAGAATCCCAATGAGGGGAGTAACTGTTATCCACATTAGATCCATGGCATTCCATTGAGTTCTACAGGGCTCCCGTTTTAACCGTCCTCCATTATGGAGAGACATCTTTACCTGTCCTTCATCAATTTTTTATTCTGATTCTCAGGGCTGTAGAAGAAGAAAAGAAAATACAAAAATTGACATTGGAAACACATACACTCTGCATAACACGCGCACACACACTCTGCCTTTTGGTTCCACGAGCAGTCCGAAACTTGTATAACGTGCGTTCCTTCATCGGAGATAATCCGATATCATCAGAAGGCAGCGGCCCCTATCGACACGTTCTGTCTCTACGGCAACATATTGCAACCTTGAACAGAATAGCATGTTTATTGGGCGTGTGCGCGCAGAGTTTACTGCAGTTGTGGAGGCCTCGCTAATGTAGTAAAACATGCTACACGACCTTGTTTTGCCTGCCCACACTAAGGCGGGGGGTTGCTGCTCAAGGCTTATCTTCTAATTTATATTTAATTTTTTATTTTACATTTACAGCATAAATTTTCTACCGTTCAAATACACACCCATACATATATATATATATATATATATATATATAAAACACAATTATTAATGAAATGTTAATTTATTTAACATTTGAACATGATAGACTGAACCCAGTGGGTTTCACTACAGACGCTGATGCTTGCGTATATAATTGCGCTTCAGCTTAATCTAGTACAGACATGAATTGGCCTGGACGATTCCATTTCGACGCAGAGAGGAGACAGACCTGATTTGTTTCCGTAAAATAAACCAATTTAACCTTCAGCTTGTTCAACAACTCGATAATGTGCGTTTTAAAAGAGAGATTATCTTCGAAACAAATGGCAAGGTATTTATTACGAGGGAACGCGTTCTGCAACAGAACCGAGGTGATCATTGTCAACGTCACTATTTCTTTCCTCATGTCGTGGAAATGTAGCGTTACGCGTTTTTTTTCATATATTACAAAAGAGACCAGAAATGAGTGTTAGATGAAATTGATATTTGTAAGAGCTCCGAAGATATATGGTGCATCGCTAACCAGTAGAAATGGGTCAGGTTAGTCCTGGTGTAGTTTTCCTAGTGAAGTATTCCTAGTGTAGTTTTTCTTCTGTGAAAATATTAGGTTTATAACGACGGGTTACGGTTAGGTTTCTAGAAATGGATTTTGAAGGGGAATAAGTTAAGCGTTCCCAGTATAAACTAAAGAAAAAACGACCGCAAATCTATCTGAAACTGTTCCGATATGCAATGCTTGTTATCCGTTTTATTTCGTTTTTTTGCTTTGTTTTTGGACGTTCATCCTTCTAAATTCACCTCTGAAGTATGTTTTTGTGATACAGTTTATCCAGACCCCCCCCGGCTAAATATCTAAGCTCACTGACAGAATCCCCAGTGCATGACAATCTGTTATCACGTTGTTCCAGGCAATATCAATCAACTGGTCCGATTGGATCAGAATAATGGAGCTGGAACCACACACAGCACCCGTTACACCCAGTCACTGTCCACTCTGTGGTTTCTCTGTTCTCAGATCAGGGTGTTTCGCCCCCCTAACGACCCGTTACACCCAGTCACTGTCCACTCTGTGGTTTCTCTGTTCTCAGATCAGGGTGTTTCGCCCCCCTAACGACCCGTTACACCCAGTCACTGTCCACTCTGTGGTTTCTCTGTTCTCAGATCAGGGTGTTTCGCCCCCCTAACGACCCGTTACACCCAGTCACTGTCCACTCTGTGGTTTCTCTGTTCTCAGATCAGGGTGTTTCGCCCCCCTAACGACCCGTTACACCCAGTCACTGTCCACTCTGTGGTTTCTCTGTTCTCAGATCAGGGTGTTTCGCCCCCCTAACGACCCGTTACACCCAGTCACTGTCCACTCTGTGGTTTCTCTGTTCTCAGATCAGGGTGTTTCGCCCCCCTAACGACCCGTTACACCCAGTCACTGTCCACTCTGTGGTTTCTCTGTTCTCAGATCAGGGTGTTTCGCCCCCCTAACGACCCGTTACACCCAGTCACTGTCCACTCTGTGGTTTCTCTGTTCTCAGATCAGGGTGTTTCGCCCCCCTAACGACCCGTTACACCCAGTCACTGTCCACTCTGTGGTTTCTCTGTTCTCAGATCAGGGTGTTTCGCCCCCCTAACTACCCGTTACACCCAGTCACTGTCCTCTCTGTGGTTTCTCTGTTCTCAGATCAGGGTGTTTCGCCCCCCTAACTACCCGTTACACCCAGTCACTGTCCTCTCTGTGGTTTCTCTGTTCTCAGATCAGGGTGTTTCGCCCCCCTAACTACTCGGGCACCATAGCCCTGGCCCTGCTGGTGTCTCTGGTCGGAGGTCTGCTCTACCTCCGAAGGAACAACCTGGAGTTCATCTACAACAAGACCGGCTGGGCCATGGCCGCTCTGGTAAGATAGGCAGGCAGACACACACACACACACACACACACACCCGACACACGACACACACGTGCAGAAACACGAATGCCTGGGCGAAAATGAATACAAACACACCGCAAAAGAAACGGCGTATTTCGAGGCTAAGACATCTATGCATGTCCATTTGATGGTATTCTAATATATAATGAACGCGTGTCGCCCTTTTGAACATGGATTCCTCCCACAATAAAGATGTCAGTCCATTGGGAAGGATCCCACAGGGCAGATGATCATACGGGTTGTTAACGCTAGAGCCAGTCGTGTCGTTGCTTCGTTTTAAACCTCGATCTGTACTGCAACTGAACCACCCCCCACCCGTGGGTATGAGTCGAGAGGGGGCTATTCGATTTAAATAAAAACAGCCATTGTGGTTGTTTATCCGCTGCTTCTATCAGGAGCCGCATCCATTATTGATCGCGTGCATTTAGTACCGTGTCGTACCATACCGGTGACTTCCTAACTGCCTGGGTGCTGTGGGATTGTTTCAGCGTGTCATGGTGGAACCCAGAGAGAAGGGTTTTATAGGGTGTCATGGTGGAACCCAGAGAGAAGGGTTTTATAGGGTGTCATGGTGGAACCCAGAGAGAAGGGTTTTATAGGGCGTTAGGGTGTCATGGTGGAACCCAGAGAGAAGGGTTTTATAGGGTGTCATGGTGGAACCCAGAGAGAAGGGTTTTATAGGGCGTTAGGGTGTCATGGTGGAACCCAGAGAGAAGGGTTTTATAGGGTGTCATGGTGGAACCCAGAGAGAAGGGTTTTATAGGGCGTTAGGGTGTCATGGTGGAACCCAGAGAGAAGGGTTTTATAGGGCGTCATGGTGGAACCCAGAGAGAAGGGTTTTATAGGGCGTTTGGGTGTCATGGTGGAACCCAGAGAGAAGGGTTTTATAGGGTGTCATGGTGGAACCCAGAGAGAAGGGTTTTATAGGGCGTTTGGGTGTCATGGTGGAACCCAGAGAGAAGGGTTTTATAGGGTTTCATGGTGGAACCCAGAGAGAAGGGTTTTATAGGGTGTCATGGTGGAACCCAGAGAGAAGGGTTTTATAGGGTGTCATGGTGGAACCCAGAGAGAAGGGTTTTATAGGGTGTCATGGTGGAACCCAGAGAGAAGGGTTTTATAGGGTGTCATGGTGGAACCCAGAGAGAAGGGTTTTATAGGGCGTTAGGGTGTCATGGTGGAACCCAGAGAGAAGGGTTTTATAGGGTGTCATGGTGGAACCCAGAGAGAACTAACACTGTCGACCGTTTTTGTCTATGCCATGAGACCGTGAAGACTGACACTTGTTCACTGCTGGGAGTTCAGCTTCATGCTAACCGCTAGTTCTGACACTGACTGTCACGCCTTTAACAGTTTAACCGTTGAATACTTCCGCAGAGTGGCGTTCCCAGTTTTTCGGATGATGTTTTTTCTTTTTTTAAAGCCGTTTACCTCGCTGTATATTATCAGGTTGTCACGCGTGTGCGCACGAACACGACACGCGACCCACAAACAGTCTTCTGGCGTAGTTTCGGAGAGGCGGTTTCAGAGATCCAGCTGTCCATTGTACTCGACACCCGACTTAACTGCGAGAGAAGTGGGACCAAACCGCCCAGGGTATTGATTGCTAGGGAGCCTCGGTGGCTTCGCACAAGGCCAGTGTGGTTTTACATCTCCCCTGTTGAAGTGGCGTGTGGCCGGATCGATGAGGGTTCGCCCGGGTTTCCTCTGTCTATTCGCGTCTCGACCGCCGTCCCTTTCACTTTAATTCAAAGGGCCTTTATTGGCACGGCGAACATCTGTTTACATTGTCTCCCCTTGATCTTTACCACCGGTCGCCTTTCTCCGTCTGGCTCTGGCTCTGTCGAGGGAAAGAGAGCGAGCGTGTGTGTGTGTGTGTGTGTGAAGAAATAGTAACCAGAATAATGAAGCGATGAACAAATGTTGACCACTTCATGGTAAATAAATGTCTCCCCGTTGCTTCTGTCGCATCTATGATGTCTTCACTCTTTCTCCTCTCCATTCTCTCTTCTTATTTCGCTTCTTTCTCTCCTCTACCAGTCCTCTCTTTCCTCCTCCTCCTCCCTGCCATATTGTTTCCTCTCCTTTTCCTCGGCCTGTGTTCTCCTCTCACCCATAATGTTCTCATCTCTCGTTCTCCTCTTTCCTCAGTGTGTGGTGTTTGCCATGACATCAGGCCAGATGTGGAACCACATTCGCGGTCCCCCCTACGCACACAAGAATCCTCAGAATGGACAAGTGGTGAGTGACTGTCTCTAAGTCCCCTCTTCACTCTCTTCCTCTTGTGTTTGTCGTCCTCTGTGCCATTTATCACTCTCTTCCTCTTGTGTTTGTCCTCCTCTGTGCCATTTATCACTCTCTTCCTCTTGTGTTTGTCCTCCTCTGTGCCATTTATCACTCTCTTCCTCTTGTGTTTGTCCTCCTCTGTGCCATTTATCACTCTCTTCCTCTTGTGTTTGTCCTCTGTGCCATTTATCATTTTCTTCCACTCCATGGCCTTCAACTCTGGTGGTCATTTTTTTATTTTCTCGATTATTGGCTCATTAATATGACTCCACTCTTTCTACCTGCTCTGTTATTCTTTTATCCTTCCTCTTAATTGCAAACATGCAATATTGGTCTTTCTATTCTAAAGATACTGTCTCTGCTGCTTATTGACTGACTCTGTATAGCAATTGATTCCCTCGACTCTGTATATCAATTGATTCCCCTTACTCTGTATAGCAATTGATTCCCCTTACTCTGTATAGCAATTGATTCCACTTACTCTGTATAGCAATTGATTCCACTTACTCTGTATAGCAATTGATTCCACTTACTCTGTATAGTAATTGATTCCCTCTACTCTCTATAGCAATTGATTCCCTCTACTCTCTATAGCAATTGATTCCCTCTACTCTCTATAGCAATTGATTCCCCTTACTCTGTATAGCAATTGATTCCACTTACTCTGTATAGAAATTGATTCCACTTACTCTGTATAGCAATTGATTCCACTTACTCTGTATAGAAATTGATTCCACTTACTCTGTATATCAATTGATTCCACTTACTCTGTATAGTAATTGATTCCCTCTACTCTCTATAGCAATTGATTCCCTCTACTCTCTATAGCAATTGATTCCCTTTACTCTCTATAGCAATTGATTCCCTTTACTCTCTACAGCAATTTATTCCCCTTACGCTGTATGGTCAATTATTCCTCTGACTCTATATAGCAATTGAATATCTGACTCTATAGTAATTTAATTATGTTGACTCTGTACAGTAATTAAATTCCCAGCACTCTGTACATTAATTGATTTCCCTTGAATCTGTATATTAATTGAATCTCTGACTCTGTATAGCAATTGAATCCCCTTGACTCTGTGTAGCAGTAAACTATCTTTTGTCTGTGAGAATTGGTCAGAACGAGACAAACATGAACCCATCTTTTACATTTGTGTGCATCTCAGCATAAAAAAACGAATCAATGAAGCCTTTAGTGTCCTCAGATCAGATGTTAGTGCCGGACCACCTGAGGTGCCGCGTAACCCTGCCGAGAGAGGGGAGTGGACCGGAAAACACAACACCCAATCTTGGCCTGTAGTTTTATGGGTCGTTTTAGGGAGGTGTGTGTGTGTGTGTGTGTGTGTGTGTGTGTGTGTGTAGATGCCTGGAGCAGTCATAGTGGCTTTATGTCATTCCAGAGAGCCATCAGAGCTGCAGCGGCCCAGGTGGGGGTGAGGACTGGATGTGCCCTGTCTGGGCAATTACAGGAACTTAGTTAGGATGTAAAGGTTATTGGGGTAGATGGGACATTACGCAGACAGGCAGAGCGGCAGACAGGCAGAGCGGCAGACAGGCAGACGGGCAGACAGGCAGAGCGGCAGACGGGCAGAGCGGCAGACGGGCAGAGCGGCAGACGGGCAGAGCGGCAGACGGGCAGAGCGGCAGACGGGCAGAGCGGCAGACGGGCAGAGCGGCAGACGGGCAGAGCTGCAGACGGGCAGAGCTGCAGACTGGCAGGTGACAGACAGACGGGCAGGTGACAGACAGACGGGCAGGTGACAGACAGACGGGCAGGTGACAGACAGACGGGCAGGTGACAGACAGACGGGCAGGTGACAGACAGCCGGGCAGGTGACAGACAGCCGGGCAGGTGACAGACAGCCGGGCAGGTGACAGACAGCCGGGCAGGTGACAGACAGACGGGCAGACAGACAGACAGACAGACGGGCAGACAGACAGGCATACAGACAGTAAAAATATTTTGTTCAGCATAACCAATCTTAATCATGTTATCGACATTCCTTCCATATATTTGTATATCGTGTATACGTCTCCCAATGCTCCGCTATACATACAGGCTGTTTAATTTATGTCCAAATAGTCCGCAAAGCTCCGCTAAGAAAACAGCACGGCCTTAGGCGGTAGAACGGATCGATGAAACATTGGAATGAAATGATACGGTGAGGGATGGACAGAGCGATCAATAAATAGTTTCTCCTCTGTATGGGCGGTGGGGGGAGTTGGACACATGGTTAGAGGATTACAGGGAAACTAGTTTCTCCTTCCTGAGGAGAAAGTGCGAAGGCGAAGACGAGAGTGGGATCGAATTGGACTGCGTTTCAGAGGTAGAGGGTGGAGGAAAAACGAGTGAAGGATGGAGAGAGAGAGAGAGAGAGTGAGAGTTTGAGAATGATTGAGGGTGAAAGGGAGAGAGTGAGGGTGAGAGAGAGAGAGAGAGAGAGAGGGAGAGATTAGTGGGGTAAGTAAAGAAGAGGTAGAAGGTGAGGAAGACAAAAAGCGAGTGCAGGAGAAGAAGGAATCGGAAACACGCTGTAAGGTTTAGATGGACGTATGACATATGGCGTGGAGCATCATGAAACGACAATTAAAAGAAACTTGTACGGATAATGAGATTTATATTGTTAAACGGCACATTATGTCTCTCATTTGTTGGGTGTGAACAGAGTGAGAAGATGATGGACTGTATTTGATTGTGTGTGTGTGTGCGTGTGCGTGCGCGTGCGTGTCCGTGCGTGTCTCAGTGGGTGTACAGTGTTGTCCAACATATTTTAAAGACACTGTGACTCGGTGGGTGAACAGTTTTGTTCAACATATTTAAAAGACATGTGTCTCAGTGGTTGAACAGTGTTGTCCAACATTTTTAAAAGACTGTGTCTCAGTGGTTGAACAGTGTTGTCCAACATATTTAAAAGACTGTGTCTCAGTGGTTGAACAGTGTTGTCCAACATATTTAAAAGACATGTGTCTCAGTGGGTGAACAGTGTTGTCCAACATATTTAAAAGACTGGCTCTACGAGCTGCGGTTGATACGATGACTCAGAGTTGGTCACCCATGTGTTACCTCGAAACATGTGTCTGAATTTGAGTACGTCCTCCTGATGCAGAAGGTTAGGTTTAGGATGAGGTAAAGATATAATATGCATGGGTCCGAGCTTGGGTACGCCTCCCTGATGCAGAAGGTTAGGTTTAGGATGAGGTAAAGATATAATATGTGTGGGTTGTCATGTTTTGGCAGCAGTACCTGTACCCTAGAGACGGCAGCCTAGACGTCGCAGTACTGTGTGGACGTATGTCTCCGTATGTCTGTCTCCGTATGTCTGTCTCCGGGCCGGGCCTCCGTGATATCAGGACCAATGGGGTTGGGCCTTCCTCAATCAGATCTTTAGGAGTGCCACTGTGATAGGCTATTTCTCACAGGCATGTTTCCACTGGGCTTTTAGGATCAGTTCTGACTGCTGTTGTGGAGGAGAGGATGATCGTGGGCTAACGGCAGTCAGTAGCTAAAAATAGCGCCCGAGAAGTGCGTCTTGTTTACCCGGCTAGATTTCCTGGTCATCTTTTATTGTTCAGCACGGATGTGTGTAAAAAGAGAAAAATATACAGCAGAGGGATACGGGAGGGATGAAGTGTAGAGGGCGGTGCAATGCATGCAGGGAGATATTGGGTGAGGGAGAAAAATATAGACAGACAAGAAATACATTACTCTGATTGTCAACACAAAGGCATTTGCATGAAATTATTTTCCTCTTGTCAAACCGAAAAGTGCCATTTCCACGTTTCTCCCATTCCTGTTATCCACCTTCGTCGAGTGAAGGCACCTTCTCCCTTCATATCTGGCCGGGGCTAAAAACCTATTTGGAAAGAAAGAACGAGGGAGAGAGAGGGGGGCCGGGGTTGTTTGGGTAATGAAAGCGACAGAGGCTGTCGGTTGGTCAGAGGGTTGAGATTGTGCCGGAGCCTTATGGGCTACTGGAGCTATTTGAGGACAGAAGAAAGAGAGGCAATCTCACATTCAACACTATACCACGATATAGACCTCTTGAAGTCCTGTCTGTCTCTGGCCGCCTGTCTGTCTCCGCCTTCCATTCTTTCTCTGTCTGTCTTTCTTTACATCTGCTGGTCTCAGTTTGCTTTCAGTTTTTTTTCTTTCTGAGTTAGAAAGCCTTTTTCTTTCATTGCCTGTTTTGTCTATTTGTCTCTACTTGTTTGACTGGCTGTCCATCTATATGCCTCTCTTTTTTACCTTGGCATTTTTATTTCATTTTAATCCAGGGCTTATCTCTGGGAGACATTGGTGTCAGTTTGACTGTGATTAAATAATACCTAAATAAATATTGTTCTTACTTGTCTGTCTAAACAGACAGGTATACTCCCAAACCGGAGTGGGCTGCATCCGCAGAGTCAAATTCTTCCTCCTGCCTGGCTCTTTAACTGCAACGGTAGTGCCACAAGAATGTTTAAACAACATTAAAACAAAAAAGGCTGTTCCTGGAAGACTCTTATTGATCGGATGCGAATAGGGAGATTCCATGACGAAACAAAGTGAAATTGTATCTGCTCGGTTTGTGCGGACTGTAGCTGAGGACCCGGGAGAATATGAGATGTGGTCGACTAAACACATTCCATTCATCAGACTGAGCATTAGAGGAGGGTAGAGGTCTGTAGCTGAGGATCCGGGAGAATATGAGATGCGGTTGACTAAACACAAGGAGTCAATCCAGATTCGTAATAGAATTAAGGATCAATAGGTTTTATCCAACTGTCATTTCGAAAGTGCAACTGCGATTCCAACGGCACACGTTTATATAAGTGGACGTCTGTGTTTTGGAACGTGAAACCGGGCATTAGTTTGAGCCAAATAGGTTGCAAATACAGTGACAAGAATGGAGGGTCCTCACAATTTCAAAGAAGGACGCCTCAATGTAGACGTTGCCCCCAAACACCAGATCTAAAACGAAATCCTAACATTTGACCCCTTTAACCCGACAGACATGTAAGAGAATGACTTTGTGTGATTGGTTTGGTAATCACGTCAGCGGCCCCAAAGATCGCCGCGACGGCACGCCCGGAGCCCCGGGGGCACGTATTCCGCGCCAACCTGTTGAGATGTCTCCTTGCGTTACCTTCTGAGTCTAACGAGTCTCAATCTGGGCCTTCTGACTGGACCAGCCTGTGTCTCGGAGACGTTCTGTTGCCCGTTCCGCTTACACATTAGCCACGCCTCGTATCCCACGTCCCGTCTCGCCAAACCCGGGTTCCCTAATGAAGTTTGACTGCACATCTCCTCCTCTGCCCCGCTCTCTCCGAAGACACCGCGCAAATGTGTACATCTCTGACATTCCTTTCCTAATCCGAGCTGACTGTTGTCATTTTTATTCTATCTTTGCAATTTTGTTGTCACTCTATCTGGGGACATTTGAGCTCCTGGCGGTGTGGGTGGGGGGTGGGGGATTTCTGGGCGATAGCAGTAAGTCTATATTAAGTGAATTGAACTGTGAACAAAAGCATTAAATGAAAGTGCACTTCAGGCGGAGTGTTTTTGTATTTTGGGCTTCTGTCCAGAGGATGCGTAGCTCTTGCGTTGCGTGGGGAACCGGAGAATTAAAAGCAAATCTGCGTGGCAAAAGAGCACCTTAATTAAGAACGGGGAGGCCTAGGAGAGATGGAGCCGGAGGGAAACACAACAACAGAATCTGACTGGAAAGGAACAACCGCTAACTGGGAATTCATCACTTTGATGGAAAACGTTCCCGTCCAGGGATTGGGCCGCGGAAATCCCTCGGACTCGACGGAAGCCAGGGTTTCCGATTCACTGAGCCGGCCATATTTTCCTTTTGGCACAAATGAATGTTACTTAGCTTTTCAAGATTTTCAAACTCGCTATGTAATCAATCGACAGTCCTCGAAATGGTTGGAGAGAAGAACATGTTAACAACCAGCGCTCGCAATTGTCCACTGAAATCTCGCTGCCTATCATTTTAAACTATGGCCTTTATCCATCCTGTGGTAGCATACCTTCATCCATCCCGCCCCTCTGTGGTAGCATACCTTCATCCATCCCGCCCCTCTGTGGTAGCATACCTTTATCCATCCCGCCCCCCTCTGTGGTAGCATACCTTTATCCCCCCCCTCTCTGGTAGCATACCTTCATCCATCCCGCCCCTCTGTGGTAGCATACCTTCATCCATCCCGCCCCTCTGTGGTAGCATACCTTCATCCATCCCGCCCCTCTGTGGTAGCATACCTTTATCCACCCCGCCCCTCTGTGGTAGCATACCTTTATCCATCCCGCCCCTCTCTGGTAGCATACCTTTATCCACCCCGCCCCTCTGTGGTAGCATACCTTTATCCACCCCGCCCCTCTATGGTAGCATACCTTTATCCATCCCGCCCCTCTCTGGTAGCATACCTTTATCCACCCCGCCCCTCTGTGGTAGCATACCTTTATCCACCCCCCTCTCTGGTAGCATACCTTTATCCACCCCGCCCCTCTGTGGTAGCATACCTTTATCCACCCCGCCCCTCTG
Organism: Dallia pectoralis; assembly: GCA_029465975.1. NCBI lineage: Eukaryota > Metazoa > Chordata > Actinopteri > Esociformes > Umbridae > Dallia > Dallia pectoralis. The sequence goes on from CM055742.1 coordinate 8,373,443, forward strand.
TGGTAGCATACCTTTATCCACCCCGCCCCTCTGTGGTAGCATACCTTTATCCATCCGGCCCCTCTGTGGTAGCATACCTTTATCCACCCCCCTCTCTGGTAGCATACCTTTATCCACCCCCTCTCTGGTAGCATACCTTCATCCATCCCGCCCCTCTGTGGTAGCATACCTTTATCCACCCCGCCCCTCTGTGGTAGCATACCTTTATCCATGCGGCCCCTCTGTGGTAGCATACCTTCATCCATCCCGCCCCTCTCTGGTAGCATACCTTTATCCATTCCGCCCCTCTGTGGTAGCATACCTTCATCCATCCCGCCCCTCTCTGGTAGCATACCTTTATCCACCCCCCTCTGTGGTAGCATACCTTCATCCATTCCGCCCCTCTGTGGTAGCATACCTTTATCCACCCCCTCTGTGGTAGCATACCTTCATCCATTCCGCCCCTCTGTGGTAGCATACCTTTCACATCATGCTGTCGAGTCCATTCTCCAGACCCCCAGATCGAATCAATACGGCCGCATGTGTCAGCGGGATTTGCTATATTGAATTTGTGCGTTTTTTATTGAAATATTATAATGTCGCTGTATGACTTCCAGGCCTCCCTCGCTCAGCACATACAGTAGCAGAAGGAACCGCTAGACACTGGGACTTTATGGGCTAATATGAGCTCCGGGAGGATCTCAGGGTTATGTGATATTGGCCGGTGACTTATGAAGATAGCGAGGACTCTGGAAGTTTACGGCCGCAGATTGAGACGTGCAGAACTGAATGGTCCTTATTTGGTGTGTGTGTGTGTGTGTGTGTTGACAGAGCTGACTTATAGTTGTTACGGCACATCATCTGGGCTGATCTAATATTTGACACCACAGAGAATTGTTAGGGGATGTTTGCGGTAATGAGAATGGTGGGGGTGGCTGGTGGGAATGGTGGTGGGGGGGTGGAGGTGGTGGTGGGGGTCGGGGTGAAGGTAGTGGGGGCTGGTGATGATGACAATAATAATGTTATTGAGGTGGAAATTTGACCGGCGTTTTCCAGATGCCTTTAGGACAAGCGAACAACTTTGTTATTTTGTCTGATAGACAAAGAGACAGACAGGAATCTAATACCACTCCATTTATCAGGACTGTGTTAACGCACACACACAAACACACACACACACACACGATCTTGTCAGCCACAGTGGGCCAAGCTCTGGGCGAAATCAGTCCCTACACTTCTCGAATGTTCCCGGCTGCTTATTAACTCCTTGACAATGCTACCTCTAGGCCACAGTTTAAATCCTGCCGTAGAACGTTCTAGTAGCTGTCTGGAGAGCGGGAGCTCTGGATGGTTGCAGGGCTACAGGTGACATGCCTTTCACTCATTGTCCACTGACAATAAAGAGAACCCGGTGATTTGAACAAAAAAATCCAACGTTAATTTATTAGCTGAGGCAAAAAATATATATTATAAAAATATGTCACGATAATTAACCCCCCCAGGGGATTCTTATGAACCAACTGTATAAGAAGTACAGTTGCCTTTGGAAGGAGTTCACTAATTTCTGACTCAATTTCACCACATTTTGTTTTTTTGCGATTTAGAAAAGCACCTGTCTGAATACGGTGCCACCATCAGTGAATGTCGGAGAAATAACCGGGCCATTATGTCCATGTAACTGTCTTTAGAGCTCTGAGAGCTGTATGGAGGCATAGATCCTGGAAGGTTTTAACAAAATGCATCGCAAGTTCCTGGGGGCTTGGAGGGATCCATCTTTGTGAAATGGAAGAGGCTTGGGACCACCAAGAGTCTTCCTGGTGCTGGGCGTCTAGCCAAACTAAGTACCCCGGCAAGAAGGGCCATGTTCGGGAAGGAGACCATAAACCCACTGGCTACTACTGCCAGAAGGACAGGTTCTACAGGGCTCGTTATATCTTGGTAGATCTGGCAAGATGGAAGCAAAATGTGTATAAGATGCCTCTTAAAGGACTCTTGAGGGCGTGGAGACAATATTCATGAATTAATGTTCATTCAATTTTGACGAAAATGATCTCCTGGGAAATACCGTCCTTACATTGAATCATTTTAGTGGGTCGGGCTGTAACAGTCCCCCTGTTTTTGAATTAACTGAATCCGGATTTGTACACCCCGCGTCCTCCTGGTGGACAGTGTTCCATTCTGAACGATCTCCGTGTTTTAAAAACGTCATCCTCCTTATGTGAAAATGTCCAAAAAATGAGTTGACTCCCCAATGCGCTTATTCCGTTCTTGGCAGCAGTCTAATCAGGCTAAAGAAATCACAAAAGCCGTGCGAGAACATTTTCAACGCTACTTCAGGAATAATTATATATTCTTTATGAATTAGTGTTGCATTTTCGCCCCCAAAAAAAAAACAACGAACAGATTTTTGCTCTGTACCAAAAACCTACTGAACCGTGACCTTGAACCGTGAACGCTTACTTTACCGTGAGTTAGGCGTATCGTTCCACCCCTGGTGGTTGGTGCACCATGTTGTGGGGATGCTTCTCAACACCAGTATGCCTGTATGTGAGGCGCACATAAATGTCTTATGGCTGTCATCCAGAATAGACCATATTCTGACATAATCATACTTAAAAATCATTTGAAATAATATTGCTATGCATCAATCATTCAAAGCCAAATTTACTGAGCTTGCTCAATGTCAACAAAAATGTATATTACCATAAGAGGTAATATACATTCCGAACAAATGGCAAACGGTCCCACGACTAGTTGGTATAATTTGACAGATTATTATTCGTAGTCTTGAGGATTTTGATTTTGCATGTATTTTTTATGTGGCAAAGCTCAAGACAATTCTACACACTGTGCGGACAATATGTTTTTTTTTATTCTGGTCGCATAACTCTGGAGGGGGTGAAGGCAGTATCCTCATTCAGTATTCATTTGGAAAGTTTTCTGAAAAGGGTGGAAATAAATGTTATCCCTTTTAGATGTAATCTTCAGACGGTGAAATGAGAGGACTTCGCACTGGGTATGTAGAGTTTCAACAGCTACCGTAATTTGGATTATTAGGCGAAATCTCTTTCTCTCGCTCCCTCTCTCTTGTCAGCCGTCGCACATTTTCTGACTCCATCTCTCTCTCCTTGCTGCTTTGTTGAATTTTCATTTATCTGGCATCGTGAGTGGCGTTTTTTGACCTTTATAGACGGGGCCCGTGAAACAGTGGGTAAAAACCATGAACACAATCATTTGTGAAAGGTTACGACACGAAACCCATTAGGCACCAGCCGGGGTTTTCTCCGAAAATATTTGTTTTAGTTTTTTTAACTGCTCCTGGGAAAGAAAATACGAGAAAATAATGTTGGGCTGTTTTTTTTTTCTTTATGCAGTCATTTATCAGATTTGAATTTGTAGAAGTAATTCATTGGAGCGTTACACTGAATGTGTTTTTTTTTAAAACAATAGGACTCCTAGCACCAGGTTTTTCCGAATGTCAAAGTATTCAGATGAGACGGGGAGCGGCGAGATTTGTCGATGGAAATCTAAAAAGCCATTCCGGCGAAGCTTTTAGCATATATGCATGAGAAGAAAACAGACAATTTAAAAGGAATTTGTTTGGCCACTTTAAGAAAAGGTCTCAAGTCGTTTACCGGTTTTCCTCGAGCTTGCGGCACCTGCGGAAGATGAAGCCCTCAGTTTCTGTATCTTGTTTATAATCCCGCAGCCGAATTTAAAGGTTAAGCATTATAGGATTATGTTAATCACGGGAAACCTGGGAGATATTTTACATTTAATCAAAAAGTTCCCGGAGCTCACGGCGACCACTTGAGTGATGCATGTAAACGTGTGTGTTCTTTAGTTGGTGACCTATTCGGCAACCTTTCATATTTCATTTAAACTTTGTAGACCTTAAGACGCTGTATTATGTAAATGCGAGCCTACACTGAATGTAAACATGCGTGTCCTCTAGTTATGGGAACGTGTGTGGTTGTGTTTGTGTGTGTGTGGGGGGGGGGGTTGTGTGGCTGTGTGTGTGTGTGTTTTCTGGGATGCCGTTACATTCATCTTAAACCTGGCGGCGACCAATGAGGCGTGGCTCTTTAATCCCAGACAGAGGGGAATATCCCCTCTAATGAATGAAGGGAACAACATCTAATCCATCAGATTAATTGGATGTGCCCACACGGTGTATTGCCGAATCTTTCATCCCGCCGGCCCACACCGACCACCCCCCCTCCCCACCCCGCGTTCGCGCTGCTCCTCGCACGATCTGCAATTCCGATGTACGTTGGCGCCCCGCCTAAATAGAGCCGCGGCCCGTTTTCTGGGACTTGGGAGTCGGGAAGCAATGGGGTGCTGTTCCGATTCCACTGTTTTCCTTGATTGAGAATGAAATTAACCGGGGCCATCCGGCTGGAAAAGGGAGGAATTGATTGAGAAAACGGGACGACAAATCTTTTCTTTGGACGCACCGGTGGCGTCGCTCGGCAATGTTATTAGGTCGCACATCACACGAGATGCGTTTTGTCTGATGAAAAATCATCAGCGTAATTAATGTTTGACAAATTCTCGTCGACGCTCTCCCCAATTATAACAGTCAAAGCAATTTTGAAAGTGCACCGGGCGGAAATTCGCCCGGAATTAAGTGAAATAATCTCAGTCGGTAGTCGTACGCTGTTCGGGTTCGCGCGGAGATACGAATTCCCCAGTGGGTAAAATGTGCAGGTGTTCAAATGCGCAGGACGGGATTGCGACGGGGGCAGGACGCTTACAAACGCAGACACACACACACACCGACGCGCACACACACACACACACACCGACGCGCACACACACACACGCCCACACACACACACACGCATAACTGTGTCTGTAGTTGCTTAAACGCGTGGTCTAAGGTGCCGGAGTACAATTGAACGCATTCACTCGCACACATTGCTACTGGCGCATAATGACACAGAAAAGCCATTCCCCCGTTTCTGTTCGGGAACGTTTCAGGGGTTCAATGGTCCTTATGATAAAATATTATGTTAAACATGTTGAACTCAGCGCCAACATTAGAGCCAGAGTCTGGGAAGCCTAATGTCAACATGTTTCACCGCCAGACAGCTGTTTGGTAGGGAGGGAGAGAGGGAAGGAGGGACTAATACAGGCCCGGCTGAGGCACAGGTCCCATTACAGAGCGCTGCATTCACGCCACAATGGCCTGTCGGAACGGAGAGAACGAGGAAGAGAGAGAGTCGGAGTCGGAGAGAGAGAGCCAGAGAGAGAGCCAGAGGGAGGGGGAGGGCGGGAGAGGGAGAAAAATAGGAGACCCACTCCTCTGAATTGCTAATCACTTGCTCTCATCCATCGTTCATTCTCTTCACACCCCTAATTGTCTTCTCTTCTCTCTCCTTCTCCACTTCGTCTTCCACTCCTCCGCTGCAAATATCTCTCGGTTCTAATGAGTGGACGGGCTAATGTTGGCCAGGCCCGTTCTCCGTTTGTCGTGAAAATGCATTCACGGTTCTCTTCTTCTCCTCGTTGACTCCTCTGTGTTGATAGTACTTCAGCGTTTCTCTACTCAGTAGACTAATAGGCTCTTTCATTTATTTTCTGTCCGATTCTCTCTTTTTACCTCAAACTGTGTCATTGTTGTTGAGTTGTTTACCCTGATGTTCATTTCCGTTAGGCTGTGTGTGTGTTGGTGTGTTTATGTGTGCGCGTGCATTTGTTTGCGCGTGCATTTGTGTGTGTGTGTGTCTGTGTGCCCGCGTGCGTGCGCTGGTGTGTGTTTGTGTGCGTGCGCGTGCATTTGTGTGTGTGTGTGTGTGTGCCCGCGTGCGCTGGTGTGTGTTTGTGTGCCTGTGTGTGTGTGTGTGTTTGTTTGTGTGCGCGTGTGTGTGTGTGTGTGTTTGTATCCGTATGCATTTGTGTGGGTGTGTGTGTGTGTGCCCGCGTGCGTGCGTTGGTGTGTGTTTGTGTGCGTGCGTTTGCCTGCTTCATCGTTGGCACCATTGATAAAGTTGCACATATAAACATGTATGAATTCAAAATAAAATCAAAAATATTACGCCAAAAAATACAGTACAATTGCTCAGAGAAAACTATTTTTTGAATTGGCATGTTTATTTTCTGAGAAATATGGATGGTACAACTATTAGACATTCAAACAAACAACACTTTTTAGGTACGTCTCAGTCTTACTGACCCGTATCCTGGCCGTCCGTGGCTTCCTATTTTACTGTGGTTTTAAAATCAGTTAATGCAGAAATAGAAGAAAATCAAAGTACATGAGGAAACATCAAAGAACATGCATATGAAAAGCAACACATGGATGTTGGCGTCAATAAATCAGTGGGGGTAAAAAATATCTTACAATATATATAACAAGTCCCATTATTAAGACAAATACTGTTTATAACCATTCTGATTCAGACATGGATGACAGAGAAAGAAGATGCTTGTAGACTAAGCTAGCTAGATAGCTAATGCTTATCTTCTGTAATTAGCTAACATTACCAGTAGTTAGCAATGGTATTTAAATTCGCAATAACAAATGTGCTGTTGATGTTGAAAACATCCACTTAAAAGGTGTTAATTAGACTGTTGTCTTGGAAAATATAACAAACTTTTATCTATCAACTGATTCAAAAATGAGATTTTACTGAAAGAAGAGTCTGTTTTTAGTCATTTACAAAATGAACAGAGGTGAGTCACCCATTACAAAGCCTTTTTTATGTATGTTGAGTCATTGTCTTTCTACTTGACCCACAATCACTTTAGCTTCATCTTATCAAAAGATTATCTGACATTCTCTGACACGGGGCAGAATTCACTGACCATTTAATGACGATACGTTTTCTAAGCCCAGAGGCGGTTGATACTCGGTCAATAACCTGAAACACAGTGTCTGATACAAAACACACAAAGCAAGTCTCAGAATGACTAAAATGCAAAGTAAATGGTTGGTCAGATGCCAATAAATAAACTCCACAATGCGTAATTCACCATTTTCTTTTGCCACACAGCTTTGACATACTACCGTTGCCACGGCAACTCGTTGTGTTTGAAACAACATGTTGACATGGTGCTTAGTATTCCAGCCTTCTCAAACAGCCTTGATTGGTATTGTTCAGAGGTAATAATAGACTTTACATTGTCCAACTGTTATAATAAAGAGCTTGATACACTAGTTGGTCGGAACGAGCATCTGTGGCCGATGTTCGGCACGCCCTCTGGTGGACAAATCTTTTGCATATGTTTACGGTTAACGCATTTGATGTAGGCCTTTATCAGATGGGAGACCAGGTCTTCTTACAGCCACGCCCAACGGCCACTGAAGTTGAACATGACGACCTGTCGTTCATCTTTTCGTCGGGACGATTTGCGAGACGAGCGACGGCGATTAACACCCCGTGATGTCATCGCCCCTTCGCTAATGACCTCTGTTCAAGAAATCAAGGAAATCATTGCCCGCCGTGTGTCCCTCCTACCCCCGATGACGCTGGCCGGGTTGCACCCCTCTACGGTCACGCCCCGGCAGGTCTCACGGCCAATCGGAATGCAGCGCCTCGGATGCCTCAACAAACCAGAAAGCCTCCCCGTCTAATAATATCCCATGGGCGTCTCACGTTGGCATCGTAAGTAGTCTGGCTCCTCCCAAATGGCACTCCGACTCCACCCACTATTGGAGACTAATAGCTGCAGTGCCCTATGTAGGGAAAATAGTGCTGTTTTGGACACGTGTGGTGGGACGTTGGATTTTATTGCACGATTGCGGCTGGCTCTGTGGATCCCATGAGGCTTCCGTTAGTGCCTCTGGCCTGGCAGGTCGATATGCCTCGAGTTCTGTGATCCACAATGTGCTCCCCTGGACGGGTCTCATCCACACAACGCGCTTGAAGACCTTTGCTGTTTTGACAGTTCTCTGAGCCGTGGTACGAACGGCAACCCTGACCTGTGGGGAATAGTTGTTTAATTCAAGGAAGCCAGACGGTCGGTATGAATCTTTACATCCACTCTCTTACTGGGGGGTCTACATCGAGGTTTTTAACCCTAATAACGACAGCGTCTGTTGTATGTCCGAACAAATTTAGCGGTCCAACTTGCTTGGGTCGCCGCCGTGACACAAACATGCCGGCACACATCAGACGGAGACGCGCTCTCACTCGTAGTCAACGTCATCGTCTCTGGTCTCCTCTCGTTTTCGCTGTTGGGTGGCTTACTGCAGACAAGCGTGATGGACCGTCCCGCCACTGAATGGAAGAGACCCACACGGGGTACATGACCGAGCGCGGAGAGTGGAGAGTCAGGGACTCTTGTGTAGACGTGCATGAGGAAACATGAGTACCAGCCCTGCACAAAATGAACACATACTTGCACACACACACATACACACACACATACACACTGTGTGTCATAGACATTCCACATAACAGGAACCAAATCAAGACAGTGTAACTTTCTTTTTGCCACATGCACATTTCAATTTCCCCAACAGCTCCTTTGACCTGTGTTATAGTGACATATATCACGGTTATAGGGATTCAGTATTCCTCTTTCCCAGTGCTTTTTTTGTACGCAACGTGAGTTATGTTATATGCCCGTCTTTTTCCTAAGTGCAGACGGAAAAAGCACATTTCTATCAAACATTTATAGATGTTAGGCGGCAATCTGTTGTTTTGTCCTTGAGGGAGACGGTTAACCGTAAGTGTCTTCGGATACGAGCGCGTGTTAAATGACGACATTATACAATTAAAGCTGTAAGCGGCGTTCCGTCGGAGATGGACCCGTGTGCCCGTTTTACCGACTCCGCGTCACACGGGGTGGGTCGTGATGGGCGCAACCGGCGACAGCGCCACCATGAGGCCAATGTGCACCGATGGTTGTTGTCCATGGGAAAAAAGGACCCTTTTGTGTGTGCGTTTATAATGATAACGAACCGAAACCAACGCAGTAGAGTTTCACAAGTTAACTGCTGAAACCCGAATGATATACAGTGCCTTGCAAAAGTATTCGGCCCCCTTGAACTTTTCGACTTTTTGCCACATTTCAGGCTTCACTGAATGATCCAATGTTGACCTAAATGACTAATGATGATAAATAGAATCCACCTGTGTGTAATCAAGTCTCCGTATAAATGCACCTGCTCTGTGATAGACTCAGAGGTCCGTTTAAAGCACAGAGAGCATCATGAAGAACAAGGAACACACCAGGCAGGTCCGAGATACTGTTGTCGAGAAGTTTAAAGCCGGATTTGGATACAAAAAGATTTCCCAAGCCTTAAACATCCCAAGGAGCACTGTGCAAGCGATAATATTGAAATGGAAGGAGTATCAGACCACTGCAAATCTACCAAGACCCGGCCGTCCCTCTAAACTTTCAGCTCATACAAGGAGAAGACTGATCAGAGATGCAGTCAAGAGGCCCATGATCACTCTGGATGAACTGCAGAGATCTACAGCTGAGGTGGGAGACTCTGTCCATAGGACAACAATCAGTCGTATACTGCACAAATCTGGCCTTTATGGAAGAGTGGCAAGAAGAAAGCCATTTCTTAAAATAAATGTTTGATTGTGGTTTTCTTCAGTGTATATCTTTATGTTTGAAGCCTCTGGATAGTTGGACACACAAATGCGTGCGCACACACACGCACGTCTGGTGTATCGAGGTATGAAGAGATAATATTTTCAGGTAAATGGGATGCCTGTGGGCAGACATACAGTGACGCCGTGGGCCAGGATAGGAAATGGATGGTTTCTTATCAGGGAAGACACAGGCCTTTTGTGTGTGGAAACTTCCCGCTGGCACAGGAGAAGCGAACATCCCTATCTCAACATGTATATACATTGGACACGCTTAGTTAGCGAGCCAATGTGATTGGCCACACTGGGTAATATGTCACACCTTGACCTTGGGTGGGTGTGTCTCTGTGTGCGGTTCAGGTTTTGCTATACGCGCTTGTCTCTGTGTGTGTGTGGGTGTGAGTGCGTGTGTGTGTGTGTGTGTTTACACTTGACATTTGTGTGTGTGTGTGTCACGATGGGGACTAGGCATTGCTTATCTTAAAGCCCCACAGCCAGAGTGTTTGTGAAATATGTGCTATTCTGGGGAATTTTTTACTTTATTTCATTTGTATCTTTTTTTTAATCTTGTGCCTTACGAATTCACGGTCTATTGCTCACTTTCTCTGGCACTTTCCTGTTCCATCGTTGTTCCTACTTTTAAGCAATTCATCTCTCCTCACCCGCTGAGACTAACATTGTGTCTTCTTCCCTCCCCTCTCTCTTTTTCTCTCTCTCCCCTCTTTCTCCCTCCTCTCTATCTCTCTCTCTCTTTCCCTATTCTCCCTCCTCTATCTCTCTTTCCCTCCCCTCTCCCTCCTCTCTCTCCTCTCTCTCCTCTCCCTCTTCTCTCTCCTCCTCTCTCCCCTCTCTCTCCCCTCTCCCTCTTCTCTCTCCTCCTCTCTCCTCTCTCCCCTCCTCTCTCTCTCCCCTCTCCCTCCTCTCTCTCTCCCCTCTCCCTCCTCTCTCTCTCCCCTCCCTCCTCTCTCTCTCCCCTCTCCCTCCTTCCCCTCTTGCTTTGTATTGTAGAGTTACATCCACGGGAGCAGCCAGGCCCAGTTTGTAGCAGAGTCCCACATCATCCTGCTGCTGAGTATCCTTCACTAAACACAGATGCATCATGGGAGAACCCGGGGAACCGTGTTTGCATTGAATCAGGAGCGTGTCAAACAGGGGTGTCCATCCACAGCGGGCAGCACGAGTGGAAATGGTCATTGTCACAGTTTGTAGTCTGTGGTGTTTATGGCTGTTGCATCAATTGCCATAGCGTGTTACAGTATGTGCTGCAGAAGGGGCTCTGATCTCAAACGGTTCTACTGCCATATTTATGTTTTACTCGTTTATTCAGCAAGGTGCTGTCCTCTGTCGTGTTGTTCAGTTTATACACAGTCAGCGCCCAGTCTAGGGTAAAGTGTAGTCTTAACATGTTGTTTATCTTTTACATAATGAGAATCAACCAATGGGAAGCCTGTTTTCAGACCCTACTGTGCTAGATCTATAGGCATAACCAATGAGAAGCCTGTACTCCCTGTTACCTGTAGATCCAGATTCAGGAAGTATATGTTAGCTTCCTTTAAGGGCTCACGGTATCTCAGTCTGTCTCCCACTTCATTAGCATTTAGCTTGTGTTCCACGGTTTCTGTGAATATCGTGTCACTTAATTTTAGCCTGCGGTCGTCTCCGCGTGGACAAACAACCGTGTGCCACGCATGTGTCGCACGCGCTCAGTGCATCCGACGCGTGGTCTGGACACGTACCGGCTCACGGCGTTTTGTCCTGTAGCACCTGCGTGTCTGGCAACACACACACACGAGCAAGCCCGCTCCCACCGCGGCCTTCGTAATGGGAGGTCGTAGGATATCCTCCGTACGGAATTTGTCCCGTACCACAATGGCTGTCATTTCCACCCCATTATGGAACCGTGAAGGTTTTACGACGTGGCGCTTCCAGCCATTCAATGGGATCTGTATGAGTCCTCTCGTCCAATCTGCCGGCGTTCACGTACCACAATGCGCTCTCGTCTGGGGGATATTGTTACCAGGGAATGCTTCATCTTTTCCCATTTCGCCCCCTCTTACCACCCCGGTATGCCGCACCTGTGAACGTTTGTGTTCGGATGCAACTCCTTTTGTTACGTTGTTTCTCCGGAGTTGTTTCGGAGGGGAGAGACGCATGGAGAAGGGAGGCTAAGATTGCTAGGGCGGCGTCTTCTCTCCTCGCTTTAGCCGCCGGGCTCAGGTGGTGTTTTTGTTCTCGTCCGGCCGGCGCCCATTCCTGAACGGAATGCCTTGGCCCATTTGAAATGGATCCTTGATAAAGTATTTGTCTTGGACCTCGTGTGGGCAGGGGCTCTGGCTGAGGGACGTGCAGAATACAGACGCAAAAAAAACCTCGAAAGGACAAAATCAGAGTGAAATCCAACCATTAGGTCTGAATGCCAAGTGCCTCGTGAGCACTTGTTAATACCGCCTGGTTAATACCGTCCTTACAGGGACGCAGGAAGGACTGGGAGACTGGTCGGCGTGGACGGTTGGATAGACAAACAACAGCAAGGTCTTTGAAGAAGACACAGGAGCCCAGACCTGCAGCGCGGCAACAACACAGTCAAGACTTGAAGCCCATTGAACCCCTGTGGAGAGACCGGAATAACTCGGTTCATTGACACACTTTATCCAAACTGACTGAGTTTCAGTGCATCTGCAAAAAAAACTGCCCATTTCGCGGAGTGCGAATATGTTTATTTTAGAAGTTCGCGGGACGGGCAACGCTCGTATTACAAATGGCCAAGGTCTATAACAACAGTTGGAGTCGGGTAACCGTACAGGCAGGGAATAGGCTAACAACGCAGTCCTGAAGATCAGGTGAGTGGTCGGTGTCAGGATATCGCAGCCAAAATGTAGACCTGAGGACGGGCGAAACAACGTGATTCACGGAAAGGAGATACAACACGCTGAGCGTAGAACCAATCGCAAATGGTTTCTCATAAGGATGGGGTGTAATGCACTGATCCTATTGGTGTATGCTGGTGGCATACAGGTGTGTGAACAGGTGATCAGAGTTCTACTGATTGGGATGTGGAAAATGAGCAGGCGACAGGCGTTACAATATGGAAAAAGGATCAGGCCACGGAATACTCGCTGTTCTGGATGCTATGCAACTGTTTGTAATGGGCACATGCAAACCCGCTGAAATGATGCAATTGTGAAAAGTTTGGAGAAAAGCAACCTTGAATTAGCCTAACACACACCCACACACACACGCACAGCTGGAAGAGGTGTTCAGTTCATTAGCAGTATCTCCAGCCTCCTCCGGTTTTAATTCCACTTTAATTAGACTGGTTTGTTTGCTCTCTTCAGCTCCCAAACACATAAACTCAGTGAGCCTGAAGGAACATTTGGCTGCTTGGCCAGATGAGAGCCCCATGTTTGGGAAGCAGGTGTGCCTCAGAGCTTCTCCGTGCTTCTCTGTGCTTCTCCGTGTGCTTGCTAGTGAGCTCGCTTCATTTGACCAACACGTTTCAGAAGTGCACTTCTCCGGTACACTTCTTCTTGGGTCACTTTTCACACAGACTGCCGACACACGTATTTCGCACAAGCAACAATTTTGTTTTTTTTTGCCGGGTAGATACAGTTTCGCCGTCAACCCAACCTCTTTGCGATATTGTCCAAAGCCACGATCACACACAATTTGTTCATCGTCAATCTTTTGTTCACTCAAGCAAACGGCAAACTAACCGTTAACAAGTTCTCATGAAGCAATGAGTACTGTGAAGAGAAATCCTTTAGTTTTATCGTCGTTTTTATTATTTCGTGAGACTGTTCTGGTCTGTCGGTGTTCTGTTTTTATTTGTTTTGCAGGTCCCTCTGGACCCAAGCAAAAGTTGTTTCTAGAGTTGAATTCTAGTTATGGTAAACCTGTATCTGAATTTTACTCTATTTGAGCTTTTTGGCCCTCAATCAATAAAATAAGTTATTTTACAAACACCCAGCCTGAACCCAACAAAGCATGTATCAACAACTGGTCAATAAGTTTATGAAAGTTTTACTTACGCTAGACGAGGCATAACTTATATACATTTTATAAGAGTAGCTAAATATTACCTTAATGACAAACATGGCCACAGACGCTGTACATAAAATATAACTATACATTGAAAATAGTATACCAGTTCTAGGATTTCTAGGCGAGCTATAGGAACTTGAAAAATATATATTTTTAATGAGTTCCATTTTTAGCAAGTAAACTGCTATGAAATGAACCAATCATTTATTCACGAATCATTTGCTAATGGGAATTTGCGATTAAAATTTGAAAAATGGTGGCAGAATCATATCATTAGAATCGTAGTTGGTTCCATAACTGAATTTAATGAAGATGTTTAAAAAACCTTGTTTCCTGAGTATCATCAATTTAAGTGTGTGTGTGTGTGTGTCTGTCTCATTCTCAGGAACCTGTTTACATAACGACACATGCTGCTTTCAAGCCTTTTAGCATGTGTTCCAGGGATTTTTGGCTGCCTCTCAGGCATTCAGGCTTCAGCCAGGAATGTAGCCATCCAAAATATTCTGGAAAATACCCAAATTATTTCAGATTGTATATATGACAGCCTCAATGTGAGAAACGGTGTACAGTTCTTTGCCCAGGGTCACAATTCCCCTAGTTGTGTACTTATGATCTACAGACTGTGATCAGAACGTGACTGATTTCACATATGGTGTTCAACTCCCAGTGTAGGGTTCTAGTAGGCAGGGCACAAGCGCTGGTAGAACTGCGGTAATTTAATAAGGAAAGAATACAAAACGTAAACAATGTTACATACGGCATGAAAAAAGAACCAAAAAGGCACAGTAAATAGGGACAGTGATCAGGGAAACTAGTGAGGCCAATAAACACGACAACCGGTGTCTGTGATTCAAATGAGGGCGAGGTGGCGTGAGGTCTTACCATGCCTGGATGGCACGCCCACGATTGCTCTTGTTTGTTTATTAAGATGGTGTCAGCTGACATAGTTATGTTCTCCCTGTTGATCTGGCCATTCAAATATACAGTCATTGGCTATTACACAAAATGTTCAAAGTGTTAACTGAGTTTACTGATCGCATTGAATCGTAATAAAAGAGAAGTGCCCTGAAAATTATGGTAGTACTTGTTATATTAGTCAAATACAGTCACAAAATGTTTTTCCATGTGATATTTGCTTAATGTAGAATTACTATGGACCAAATATCCCCCTGCTTTTTGCATGTAAAAAAAGATTGGTATTGAAATGTTAATGTCTTTTGCATTTCTCTATGACATTGGCGGTGCGATTTCTGTCTCCCCGCACCTGGGATACACACACACACACACACACATACATACACTACGGTTGGTCGGTTTCCTTGACAACTGCCCGCAGATGCCGCCATCACTATGGGGATGGTCCTTCTCAGCGAGGCGGCGACGTCCAAAGGCGACGTGGGCAAGAGGAGAAGTGAGTGGTTCCTTTACTCTGGAGTACGTGCTCCATCACAGCCAGAATAACGATTGTTATTAGCGTTGGAGCGTCCAGAGGCTTCTCCACTGTACCGCTGCTGATTGTCTACTCTACCTGCTGGTCGATTGGCGCAATATGAGAGAGACGGTTTGTCAGCGACTCCACTAGGCATTTAAGTGAACGGAACTGGCGGCCCCATTGAAGTCACGTTACGGCATTACGGCTGAGTGGTTTCAAGTCTGACTACTTCTTTGCGGTCTCGAGGTCCCGCTGTATTATAAACGGTGGTACCGGAACGTATTCCGGATTGGTATGGGGGGACTTGTTTTGCAATGAAGACTGGGTTATCTGGACGAAGGCTTTTTTAACTTAGGGTTAGATGTTTGGGTTCGGTGATAGAGGTCATGGTTATGGTGCGGTTTAGGATTTGTGGGTTCTTGGCTTTAGATTAGGTTACCGAACGTGTGTGTGTCCGTGAATTATTCACCACTGATATAAATAAACAAATGTGTTGAAAATGCTGCATTATGTAGTAAGATATCCATTAAATATTAACTGTTTAACAGCACGTAATTATTGCATGATGAGAGCAATAAAAATAATTGCAATACAGATTCTTTGGTAGGACTTCAGGTAAGGAATGTGAAATTTCAAAAACTTTCTTTCCATATCTTAAGTGCCAATGTTTTGCAATCCACATATGGTTGTTGCTTTATTCCAATCCTTAACTAATGAACAATGATCGTAACATATTTCCGTAAATACATGGGATTATAAAATATATTTGCATTAAATGGCTCTTAATAAAGGACCGTGTCAAAGAGAAATTGTCACGAACCTCTGGATGTAGTGCAGTGATATTATCCAAATGCAGAGGCAGATAATCACGTTCGGGAGTATTTATTAAAAGAAACACGAAAAACTATACCCTGATGAAATAAACGTGCACTCTCCAGAACAGCCAAACCACACTCACCTAGATAGAACGTGACTTAAAGTAATGCTAAGCAAAGTGAATCATAACCCAGTGAACTAAAGCTGCAACCTGCCTAGTGGAATAAACCGTGGCCAACTAAAACACACCCGGAGTGAGGGGCAGAAATTGAAGAAGCGAATGAAAAATACCTCCCAAACGTTTAATGTTTTTATCTAAATGGTCCTATTCTATGCAAATAAAGTATATTAAAGCACTTATTTAGTATAACATTTATTTTGGTTTGATTAAAAATATTCCTTTTTTTCACAATACATTTACAGGATGTCTATTGTTTAGCTGGAATGGAATATTTGTGTATAGAATGTGATGAATTTGACTTGTACACTGATGAGTCGTTTATAGCGTGTGTCTTCTCCTGGGGGCACATGTCATCGACTGGGTAGATTAGATTGTAAGTGAACAATCAGTTCTTGTCATGAACGTTTAAGATGCAGGAGAAATGGGACAGGAGTAAAGACCTTGACAATGGCCACATTCTTATAGCCAGATGACTGGGGAAAAGCCGGTTGTTTAGGAATGGTTTGAGGAACACGATGAAGAGTTCAAGGTGTGGCCCTGGCACCCATATTTCCCAGATCTCAATCTGATTGAACATCTGGACCAAAAGATTCGATCCACATCGGCTTCGCCACGCAAATTTTAACACTTAGGTCTTTTGATGCTAGGATCTGCTGCTATTGTCTTGGTGCCAGATACCACAGGACACATTCAGGGGTCTGTTACTAATGTCTTGGTGCCAGATACCACAGGACACATTCAGGGGTCTGTCATAATGTATTGGTGCCAGATACCACAGGACACATTCAGGGGTCTGTCATAATGTATTGGTGCCAGATACCACAGGACACATTCAGGGGTCTGTTACTAATGTCTTGGTGCCAGATACCACAGGACACATTCAGGGGTCTGTCATAATGTCATGGTGCCAGATACCACAGGACACATTCAGGGGTCTGTCATAATGTCTTGGTGCCAGATACCACAGGACACCTTCAGGGGTCTGTCATAATGTCATGGTGCCAGATACCACAGGACACATTCAGGGGTCTGTCATAAGGTCTTGGTGCCAGATACCACAGGACACATTCAGGGGTCTGTCATAATGTCTTGGTGCCAGGTACCACAGGACACATTCAGGGGTCTGTCATAATGTCTTGGTGCCAGATACCACAGGACACATTCAGGGGTCTGTCATAATGTCTTGGTGCCAGATACCACAGGACACATTCAGGGGTCTGTTACTAATGTCTTGGTGCCAGATACCACAGGACACATTCAGGGGTCTGTCATAATGTCATGGTGCCAGATACCACAGGACACATTCAGGGGTCTGTCATAATGTCTTGGTGCCAGATACCACAGGACACATTCAGGGGTCTGTCATAATGTCTTGGTGCCAGATACCACACGACACCTTCAGGGTCAGGCGCAGTATGGGCGTCACACAGACGAGCGACAGCATATTAGCCAGGTGGTGATGATGTTTTAAAGATGCTCGATCCAAATGTCTTTTGGCCCATGTCAAAGTCGCTCAGGTTTTAATCCGGCCCGTTTCTTCTGCATCCAACACTTTCAATACAAGGACTGATTGTTCGCTCACCATCTAATCTACCCAGACCTTGACAGGTGCCCTTGTTAGGAGATGACCAACGTCATTCATACATTTC
Organism: Dallia pectoralis; assembly: GCA_029465975.1. Lineage (NCBI taxonomy): Eukaryota > Metazoa > Chordata > Actinopteri > Esociformes > Umbridae > Dallia > Dallia pectoralis. The sequence continues at coordinate 8,391,095 of CM055742.1, forward strand.
TTACTTATCTTTTCATTTCATAACCACCCCCCTTACAATATCAAGTTAGCTATCACTGTGGCTTTTCCCAAATGTATGCAACATTACATATTCATGAGAAGTGTCACCAGGAATATTAAACAGATACCGGACATATTTTTGAACCAACATAGCACGTCAACATTAACAGAAAGGGTTCTACAAAAAACAACCGGATATTTATTGTCGAACTAGGGGGAAATGTCAACAATGACGACAAATGTGTTTTTATTGAGTTTAAATTTGTTTTGCGTGATCACATATCACACATCCAATAGGAGGAGGGACTTATTCAAAGAGGCACTGCACTTCTCTGGCCATGTAGCTGCGTTGTGTCAGTTCATCTAATCCCCCCGTGATCTATCGGCTCTGTCAGAGCCGCAGATAATTAGGTGGCTAAAGTCCACAATGTGAACCATCATTGTGCCCTTCTGAGATGTACTTAATACCTGATTGCTGATGTGCCTGGCTCCAGATCATCTGCCCTCCTAAATTACACACATTTGTAAAAATGATTAACGCAATACTTTCATCTCTTTTTTTCTTTCGTTTCTGACCATTGTGAAACATAATTTCACATTTTTGCCCGATGGTGACAGCCTGGGGATAATATGTTCGAGCAAGTATTATCATTGTCCGTTTCTATTTTGTGAGCAGTCGGTGAATTGGGAATCAGCTGAGAAATAGATTGGATTCTCTGACAACCAATCTATGGCAACAAGAGGTGAATTTTCCTTTGGATGTGGCTTGAGCCGTGCCTGTGTTTGTTTGTTTGTTTGTGTTGGTGTGCATTTGTACGTGTGTGCGTGGGTTTGCTTGTCGGAAACTCAATCACACACAACATTAAACTAGCCTTCTGTTTATAATTGTTACGCTGAAAATGCTAATCAGATAACTTTCCGGTTGTTTCCGTCACACACCCAGTCGCTGCTTTGATACCAGCTGTGGGTTTAGCATACTAGCATTTTTCTTCACCCTTCATGATTCGGTTAAGTAGACTAAATATTGGGTGGTTGAATGGGTTACTTACCTGCGTAACACCCCTTCAACAGTATAAAGTTAATGCTAATTAATGTTTAGCATTATTACCATACCATACCTTACCATACCATACCATAAGCATCAGTTTTAGCATCTACGCTTACAAGGCTTTGAAATGCTAATTAGCATGCTCGGATCATGGTCTTGTTACAGGGCTTAAGACTGCGCTGGAATCAGGGGTTGGCTGATCTTTGATCTCCTGTGTCAATACTGAAAAGCACAGCCCGAACAAAGCCGTGTGGCTAATAACCGAAATAATAATCATGGCTTGGGAGCGTTTTTGTGAGAGAAAAAAACAATGACAAGACAATGAAATCGTTGGATCCGGAATCAGGTCTGGAATCAGATTTTTACTTAAGCACAAGCACCCGTTGAAAAACTCGGTTCAGCTGTTGCCCTGGTCCAGAATCGGGTTTAGCTTGGCGTGAGAACCGGAAGAAAGAAAATCTATTATATTAAAAGGTTAATCTCTCTCAATCGACAGCTTTGATGCTTTGCCGTAATCGAGAGAGTGAGCAAAGGCTTGGTCAAGATTTAATTAGAGCTAAATCACTGACCTCGACCACGTACACTATACACACTTAAAAGGATAAGAGCTAACGACCTGCTGTCATAAACACAAACTGATTTGGAGCTGCCGACCTGTCAGCAAAGCTTAAACACACACACACAAAATGAAAAACATTAGGATCTGCCGGGTAAAATAAAAAGCTAATGGAGCCTCGATCAGAGCCAGTTAACCCCGCGCCTAACGAAGGCCATCGCCAATCCCGTGATCACTGGCCTGAAGCGAATTAGTCTGCCGGGAACTACCGTTCAAAAGAGAGCGAGGCTGCTGCTAATTGCTATTTAATAATGTGGTCAACAATGTAGCTGGAGATACCGCCACCTTATTGGACAGACAGTACAAGGGCCTAGGTACGTCCGGATGACATCTGTAGACTGGAGAACCTCCACACACGGGGCACGTTGGTAACGTAACCTGCATTCAGCAAACCTTTTGGTCTCGTCAATATCTACCTAGGAGTACTGTGCCGATTCCAAGACGGTGTTTTTCCTAGATGAGATGCAGCTAGCCTGTTAGTTTGAAGGGCTTCGCTTAGACACCTGCAATTTAATAAGCTAGCTAAGACGCTTTTGTAAGGTGGATCGTTCAGCGGTTTGCTAGAGAACAGTTTGACCTATGTAGGTGATTTCACAACGTCTCACTTGCGAGGCAGTCGACTTGATGGGGGCTAATCACCACCAACCAAACCCACGTCACGGCGGAAAACAAAAGAACTAGGCCTACCAGAGGGGCAAGTCAGTAACTGATTACACGGTGCCACCAAAACTCCCGTCTTCTCCCTGTGAATACGGCAATCATCTAAATAAGGCACTCCGTTACCAGTTTGTCAGTGTGGACTTACAGGAAATGGAGAGAAAATTGCTGTCTGATTTTTACGTGTCACTGTGCTTGTGAGACAGCGTCTAGCAACACACTATAGTTTTGAGGAAAACCTAGAATCTGCTCCACATGTGGTGGGCAACACCCAGCTCGTGTGTGTGTGTGTGTGCGTGCGTGTGTGTGTGCGTGTGTGCGTGCGTGCGTGCGCGCGCAATTTCAGACAAGCAAAATGTCACCAGCAGGGCCAAGTGTGTAGACAAGTGGGAGTGGAACATTGTGAAGCCAGTTGCAGTATGTTAAAGCAAAACTTCCCAGTGATCAATCACCAGTGAGCGTGCAGGTGCATGTCCCACCACAGGGGTCGCTAGAGCGACAGCTGATGCGCAACTCACGCGGACGCTAAACGGATATTCCCGAAAGCCTGGCCGACACGCGCTGAACGGCTAACAGGGTTGAACGGGCTGGAAATTACGTGCGTCCTTTTTATAGCGGTCGGGAGAGTTCCGGTAACCGCCAGTCACATTGGATCTACAGGCTGACTGATTAATATGGATCTGTAGGGTTTTGAAGGTTACAATCTACCAACGTACTGAAAAAAACAATTCATCCAGTGCCAGATACAGAGGACTCATTCACAACATAGGCTGTAGGCACACTATGTATTTCGGTATTCAAATGCTTATGAGCAGCTAAATTTTTTCAGAGTTTGTTATTAAATTGTTTTTCCCATTTCCATGACCTTGGTAATGTAACCTGCATGTAGAACATTTAGCCAATCGTAGTTTGTTTATTTGTTATTTGAGTATTTCTTTGAATGTTCTAATTATGTTGGGAGCATTGTCCCAGAGAACAGCTTTTCACCGTGCGGTATTGGCCGAAACTTTCCCGTACGACTACTGTTATATTGACTCCAGGATAGTTGTGACGAAGTGATAAAACCTAAATGAACTGAAACAAATGCGCTTGTCTGGATTTAGCCGTCCTGTTTTATTGCATTCGGTTATTTTTCCAATATGTTTCATTACATGGTATCTGTCCTGGTTCAGGAAATTCAACAATGACTGGATTGAATTTGTTTATCAGTAGCCTGTTGTTTGAGAATTAGGTTAGTATTTGGCGTAATGTCTTTGCTGCCTTTTACTTTTACCTTTCGATAAAAGTGCCAAGTAAGCTAAATCGAGTTCCAGTCCTGCAAGCTGCATCTAGGCCACCTTGGCGTATTTAAATTGAGACGCGTTGAAGCAAACACTGTGCCTGTGTGCAGACACCTCAGATGCACTCCCCTTAGAAGTGATTATTAACCTCGCCTTTAGATGAACGGAGACACCAGAGGCGACCCTCTGCAAATAACGGCCATTACTAGTTCCCACAATAGTCCCGGAAAGCCAACTAATAACGGGTGGAAACCTGAGATGCAGTAGCCATGGCAACACGAGGACTACGGCAGATTAGCGTATGGACAATAGTATATGAGCAGGGCATAGGTAATTAACTGACGGCTGTATCACAGTTGGGCTCAGCCTCAGTCAGTTACCCCCCGTGGCTCGCCCGCACAAATCAGCCCATATGGTAAAACACATATTAGCACATATGGCACGACGCATGAACATCTGGTACGACAACCAATTAGAGGTCGGCTGAGTTTTAGAGACCGTATCCTTCTGTGGCGTTGACCTTAATGAGAAATGCGCTTGTTTGTGTCTTTTAGATTTTCGGGCATCGCGTCACTCGTGTCTGACTTGAATTTCGGGAACGTTTGATTTAATAAGCGGTGTAGCCCAAGCCGGCGGCTTGTGTGAGGACTCGGGCATAGTGATGACGTGGAGCGCGGGACGGTGTCGTGGGATATGATTGGCCGGTAGGGCAAGTCGAGTGAACCAGACCGTAGTCCACCAAGAACTTCCTACGAGTCGTAATGCTGTTTAAATGGGTCTTAAACACAAACATGTGAGGCTTTTGTTTGCTGCAGTTGAAATTGCGTTGAGAAAAACACAAAGGCAGGCGTACGCAATAACGCAAGCATGGAGGCAAACAGGTAAAAGTAAATTAGTTGGTTATAAATGAATGATTTTAGCTGTGTATTCCAGCCAATGCACATTTACCTAATTCCTCTTAAAAGGTTTTTGGCGTGTGTATTTTCCACTATCAAGCTTGCTAATTAATTTTTCATCAATGTATTCCAGCAAATGCGCATTTAATTTCCCTTCAGTTGTTTGCCGTGTTCATATTTTCTGATGTATGCCTACGTATAGTTTTTATGTAGCAATTAAATATGCTGTATTCGTCACGTGTATGCTAGCTAGTCATCTGTAATGGGACATTTTTGAATATGTCAACATGGCCTCTTCAGTTTCACTTTGCAGCCTCTACAACCGTTATAGCCTTTACATCATTTATAGCCTCTACAGCCTTTACCGCTTCTACAGCATTTACGGCCTCTACGACCTTTACAGTCTTTACAGCATCTATAGCCTTTATCACCTTTACATAATCTATAGCCTTTACCGCCTTTACATCATTTATGTCCTCTACAGCCTTTACAGGCCTCTACAGCCTTTACGGCCTCTACAGCCTTAACGGCCCTTACAGCCCTGCACATGGTGTCCAGATACATGTGAGCAAAAGACACACATTCAGTTATACTTATATTCACGTTTCCTTTCATTTTAATCCATGTGTTTTGGAGATCTTGTTTTCTTTCGTGCGCCAGTCAACCATTTTTCTGCCCTGTTTAGCATACAGGAGTATAATGACAAATTATTTACGGGACGTTTTGAACCTTGAACGCTAAAATGCCATCGGACCATATACAACAGGTATATGCCTTTATTCTAATGTTTTACTGTCATAGTTTTTTAACTGGTTTATATAAGTAACAGGACACCTCCATGTTTTATTCTAGCCAATAGTGCAAATGTACAATGGCTGAAGGCCTGTATAGGACTTTAAGTGCCTGTCGGATTGCTTTTTACCGATCGGGAATTGCCATATAGCCTTCTAAAGTGTCTTGTTACATATCGGCTGAAATGGAGTTAAGGCTGAGTGAAAACGTGAAAACGGAAATTGCACAATACTCAAAGGTAGTTTGAAAGCATCATGCTAAATGCTGCCTGTCTGTACTCCATATTGTATAGTGACTAGTTGTAGAAAAAATAATAATAATAAACTGTTAAATGCTGCCGTCTGTTAAAGGCTCCATATTGTATAGCGACTAGTTGTAGAAAAAAAGAATAAACAAACCTCTAAATGCTGCCCGTCTGTTAAAGACTCCATATTGTATAGCGACTAGTTGTAGAAAAAAAGAATAAACAAACCTCTAAATGCTGCCCGTCTGTTAAAGACTCCATATTGTATAGCGACTAGTTGTAGAAAAAAGAAAAATAATGAACTGCTGTTTTGTGCGGCTGATTTGAGCCCCATGTCTTCAAAATCACTTTCTATCAAGCTCAGAATTTCATAGTTAACAGGTATGATAGTGATTCTATTTATAGATTATGCACGTATAAACAATTTTAGATTTAATTGATTAGGTACGATTCACCTTTATTGTCATCGAACGGTACAAGTACAGTACAACGAAATGCAGTTTGCATCCAAACAGAAAGTGCATATCAGGTATCAAGTCCAAAATCAATGTTTTTTTATGATTTTGGTAATGGCGAAAAATTCAGACTGTGTCTTTAAGAGTTACCATTAATATTCCAGAACAGAAAGGACATCCCCATCACACACACACACACACACACACACACACATGCATACAAAACAACAGAAACACACATCGTCAATCATCACCTCACAGCGTCTACTCCTTCAAAACAAACGCGCGTTATGCAAATATGTGGATGCACGCACACGCGCGAACACACATGTATTTGTCATCCGAAAGGCAAAGAGGCCTGTCTCCTAAACGCACACAAGGATGAATGAGTGGCACTGAGCTGTAGATGCAGTATCACCGTCGGTGTCAAATCAATTATCATTAGTTTTGTCTCTTCTAACTCGATCGGCTGACGGTGGCGATCACCCAGAGCATGTGTCTGAGTGTGTTTGTGAAAGTGCACGTGAGCTATCATTCTGAAATCTAGGGTCACTAAGAAATGCCCACGTTTCCGAAAGTGAAGATAGTTTCATGTCCATTAAAATAGCATCCAATTGATCTGAAATAGTGCGTAGGCATTGATAATAGTGATGTAGACTTCTGTTGTAGCTGGAAACGGCAGATCTGTAATGGAATATCTCGTTCGGAGGCCCATTATCAGCGACCAGCTAGTGTGTTAGTTGTCAGGTTGTTTGAGGTAATCTGAAGCAACATTACCCAATGCTTCCTAAAGCACCTCTGACAGGTTGGTTTGGTTTGATTGGCACTTCATTTGTACCCTACGGTCAAGCTGTCCCCGCCACACAGCTCAATAGGGTTGAGATGTAGATTTCTCTGTCCGTAACGCGGCCAAAACCGTCCTCTGTCCAGTGTTTTTCCCCCCCATATTGTTATTTCATTTTTATTGTCCGGTCTGAGATATGGCTATTTTTTACAGCTCTGCAGTAGATGGCCAATATCCCGATATCGCGGCTTTACTGTTGATCTTGTGACTGGCGTTTTTGCGAGTGCTGTTTAATACAGCGGCCAGTTGAGGATCCCTTCGAGGCATCTGTTTCTCAAACCAGACTCACCATTGCATTTGTCTTCTTGCTCGGTTGTGCACCGGGGCCTCCCACTCTGGTTAGAGACCGTTGGCACCGTTCTGTAAAGGAAGCGGTGAACATTGTTGTTTGCGATATTCAGTTTCTTGGGAATTTACCGTTAAATTAGCTTAGCTGTACTGTCTCAACCTATGATTCACTACACTCCTAACCCTATGCTGAATAACAAATTTGACCTTAAAGCTAAGTTTCCTATTACAAACCAGCCCAACACCTTGTGGGGACAGTCCGTCTAGGTTTACTATCTTTGCGGGGACATCGGGTCACCACACGTCCACATAGAAGCGGACCAAACACAAACGCGACCCACCAGGATCACGGAGGTAGTGGAACCCAGAATGTCGCTATTCTAATATGCACGATGGATATTTTCAGAAGTGTGACCGCAGCCAGGCAGACCAGCAGGGTGCTGCCGTTCCTTTAATTAACGCCACAGAGTTGACCCCTGACCCCCGCGCTGTGTCTCGCGTGTGCGACGGTGTCACGTGGGCCGTGGCCCTAATTCCGACGCGTTTCATAACGACCGTCAGAGGCAACTTCGAAGGAATGTTACAGAGACCCCAAATGGACACACACACACAGTTAAAATCAATTAGCTTTAAGATAGCGGTAATTAAAATGCAAAACGATGTTGCGCCGTCCTCGCTAATGCCTGGCGCGCGCGCGCTCGCGCTTGGGTGAAACGCACGCCGACGAATGCTCCGGCACATGGAGAACACACACGGTACACACGTCAGACACACTTCTCCCACAATGAGCAATTGACGTTTTTTTTCCTATCTTGCCGTAATTGCGAGGCTATTAATTGTAACGGGAGCCAGCAGAAACACGTATCAAACACATTGCATTAGACTCACACAGCATGTCGGTTTTTAATTCTCCGTTCGCATACAGTCGGCAGCGGCCTAAATCGCAACACGTTGCATTCACAGTGCCCTGCTTTCGAGTCCTTTGGCCCCTGGTGGAAGGCTGTTGCGCAACCCGGGGAGACGGCATCCATTTAGGACACGCCCGTGGTGACTAATCCTCAAAGGAACCGATGATTATATAATTTATATTATATATAATTATAAAAAGCACCGGCTTGTAAACATAATCGGAATATAAGCCTAGTGATGATTACGAAGGGCTTACATTTCAGTGCTTATGTGACAATTTGACATGGGCATTAGTTGCTCTCAGCATAAACGTCTTCTCACAGCTGAGTACAGGCCAATTGAAGAATCTCAGTGGTTAGCTAATGCCCACAAACACAAACCTTTTACAATTACCACGATCAGGATCTCAAGGAAATTATACAAGGGACAGAACATGTCAAACGGAGGATGGGAGGGAACAATTCTCTACTTTTGTTATTGGCGCGGTCATAACTGGAAGAATACAAATCCCTAATTAGCATACACTTGACTAGCATATGTGTGGCAAGTATTAGTTTACTAAACTACAACAAAACAAACTGTATTCAAATGTCTGCGACTGCGGATAAATATGCTGAAAAAACATGGGAAATATTATTTTTACGCTAGGACTTCGAACATTTTTCTTTATCGTGCTAATGATTCTTGGGTGTTATTGCTGCCGGCGGAAGGCAATGTTTCAAATGAGCCTGGCTCCCCCCCCCCAAAAAGAGCAAGAAACCAAATGAGAGGATTACAATCGGCCGAAGTCTGTCTGCATGGGGCAAAGCTGTTTATGTAGAAAAAAAGGCTCGTAATTAATCAAATGGAGTAATGATAAGGTTATTGTACAAATGTGCGAATATAAGTGGAATTTAGTTTTTCTGGTGCACCGCCAATTCAAGGCCTCTTATCGCTGCAGCGGACTCTCAGTGTATGTGATGAGGCAGACGGACCGTCCAATCAGCCAATGAGCATTCAAGAGGGACCGTCCAATCAGCCAATGAGCATTCAAGGGACCGCCTTGCCTCCAATCGCTGTTAATGTGGTACCCAAAACGCAGCTTTCAATGATCCTGGCTCTAGCTTTCTCGCTAATCGCCTTGTTCAGTCAAATGTATGTTTTGGTGCTGCATAGCCTTGTCGAGAAGCTCAACTTAAGGTTAAACCTTCACGGTACGTTGCGTTCACTGATGTCACGTGTCTTCTTAAATGTTCTCTGCTTTATTAGACCACGGTTGTGGTCTAATAAAGCTTGTTGTTATTTCTGTTGTTTTTACCACCCAAAAAACGAGGAGTTTTCAATTTCGAATATATGTTGAAAAGTGTCTCCCCGAAAACATGGGGGTCACTATCTCTGATCCTAGACCTGTGCTCAATGGAAAGTGTTTCTACTTGACCCCCGGTTACGGTAATGCTTGAACCCGGGGCTATTTAGGAGCTCCTCCGTCCTCACAGTCGAGGTCTTAAGTGTATACAGATTTGTAGGCGAACCCCACACCAGCTGACACGCAACCCTCCAGGAATTGTGTCGGACACCCCAGATCAAATGCAACATTTTCCATAGATGTGATGATGAAGAGAACAGTGACTGTGTGTACGAAAAACTCCCTTTAATCTACAGGATGATATGACGGTGAATTTTAATGAAAGTGTCTCTGTTCTCAGCCTCGTTCCCCCGGTGGAGTGGATCAATTCTGTAGCTTCGGCAGCGCGACTCTGGATATCAAGCGTTCTGTAAACAGTATGAAAGGACATGTAAATGTCTTTGGGTCATACATATTTTCTATTAAAAAACGGATCTGCAGAATGTCACGGACCCACAACCACTCGCCACGTTCAGTGTAACTCCAGTTTGGCTTGAGCCTCCAGGCTGGAAACTAGTGTCGGTTAGCAGCACGGTAGCTGATGGGTGGATGTGGCTCCGCAATGTCGTCCTGCGCACACATTTTCTGACCCATAACATTGAGTTGGGAATATCTACTGTAGGGATGAGATGCACGTTGGTATGGTGTCACTGAGCTGAAAGAATACTATTCCTGATCCTCAGTCGACGTATGCCAATGGAGACGTCGGAACCTAGCGTGACATCGTATATTTCCGCCATCAGAAAATAAGTTAAATGGAGAGTCTGGTTGTCAAACAACTGATTGATCAAAAACACGTTTATTATCGCCCTGGGGACCTGCGTTGATCTATATACACCGGAGAGCATCTGTGACACACTGTTGTCTGTTAGCGGATGTCGGCCGACCGGGGCCTCTCCAGGACTCTCCGCCGTCTGACACCGTCTCTACCGGCTTGGACGGAGACGAGCTGTCACCGTGAAACGCTTTAGCGCCACCGCCTCCTACAACAGAGGGGTGCACGGGGAAAGGTTGCAGATTGCAGCCAGCATAAAGACACCCGTGTTGCTGGGAGAACCGGAGATATACGCACAGCCGAGCGAGGTCCAGTCTCCTAGCATGGATGAAGCCCGGTCTCACATATCCTCATGGAGATGTTTGGGTCACTATCTGTGATAGATGATACGTGTGGGAACGAGAAAGCTCATTATACTATATATATTATATATAGTGTATAGTGTTTAAATCCATCATACGGTGGATGGAGGGGGAGTGGGGTTTGTTTTCCTACAACAATCTCTGGTTTGTTCTTTGTAAATGGCCTCCCCTCGACGGTGGTATAGAGTTTTGCTTCGCTTTCCCGCTCGGTCGGCTGGCTCCATCCTGTCCCCGAAAGCCCGCGGCGAAGGAAGCAGCCTCGCGAGTCGCATACTTACAGGCACACGTAGAGATTGTGATACCAGGACAGGAATGGTCCACATTACCATTTGACCAAACCCTGAACCTTGGAAAAACGTCATGCATCTTTTTTTGCTCGGCGTTTACACCAGCACGATCAATTTTATAACAAAAAAGGAGTAACTCAACAAGACTCATTTGGCCATGGACTGCAGCCCCGCCCCTGAACGTTCTAGGCCCCGCCGCTGAACGCTTTCAGCCCCGCCCCTACAGCTCAGACACAGGGACTTGAACCAGATATACAAGCATTGGAATTTGAAATGCAAATACTAATTAGGTAATGTGCTTGGGTCCAAGTCTCACTTACTGGTTTTTCAGCAAAATCTCTCTACCTTTCGAAAAGCGACTTTTTTGACATATTTACAATCGTTCTAGTTTACGGCCTATAAGAAATACCCTTGTTTTTATAAGAAATGCAAATCCTCTTTAAATAACATAAATTGATATATAAAAAAACTGACATTATTAAGAAATGAATGCGACTTTTCCTTCCGGGATAACCAATGATGTCCGGGTCTATAAGAACCTGAAGGACATCTGATTGGCTCTTAAACAAATGAATGAGACTTTTCCTTCCGGGACAACCAATGATGTCCGGGTCTATAAGAACCCAAAGGACATCTGATTGGCTCTTAAACATATGAATGAGACTTACACTCCCGGGATAACCAATGATGTCCTGGTCTATAAGAACCTGAAGGACATCTTATTGGTCCTAAAGTTTCCCGAGCGGTAGTCGTGCCCATATATCCATGGTAACACTGTAACTTGATACATTATGCAGGTAGAGTTATTCTACTGCTGTATCGGCCGTTGCGGTGCAGCAATTTAGCCTTTGAATAAGTGGGTGGTTAAACTTTGAAATAGCACTGGAGAATAAATGTGACGCTATTGCATTATCTGGTCAAATGTGATTTAGATCACGCGCATTCAAATATGTCCCTCAAAAGCCAGATCCACTGCAATTTTTCATCGGAACCCCCGATTGGGGAGTTATTTTAACCGGCCACACCAGGCAGGTGACATTGATGATGAGGTAGAGAAGAAAACCAGCTTGTTCCGGCCCTCGTAGGGCAAGGTTTGGAAACCCCTGGTCTAGATCAACCTGCCTGGGTTACTTATTTTAGTAAGTCAATCAATGTAAGATTGTGTTTTTCACTTTACCAGCAGGTAATTGTAAGCTTTTTACCAAATTGGTTTAGAGGATTTTAGTAATTATTAAATCCTAAAAGTAGGCCTACCTATGCACTAATGTAATAGGATTACCGAATATTTGGTCACAGGAGACATGAGGTGCTATTAGAGGAATTAAAATGAATTTACTCAATTATACCGATAGATCACACCTGTCAGTGCAGAAATGTAAAAACTACTTTATTTTAAATAGATCATAATTTAGCTAGATCATTTCTGTGTGGTTCGCAATTGGGCAGCGCCCATGGAAAATGTCAAAGGGCTAATGGGCGAGTTGTGACTCTCAACAATGTTCTCAGCAGGCAGACGCTAAAAGGTCTTTCGAAATAATTCAATTTGTTATAATTAAGACAGTTCGGCATTTTCACTTCATTACAATGCGGCACCGTTTGGACGTGGAAATTCATCCAATTTCACTTAAATATTTTTCCTGTATTTCCTATATGCTATTAGGAAAAGGTCATGTTTACGACCAGAGAACCGTATTGTTTAAACTCAAGCACTTAGATCCTAAGAGATTGTGCACACAAGGCCGTGAGTCATTTGCATTCTTTTAGAGACGTACTTTTGGTATGTGCATTTACTAATCTACTGGAGATTTACATTCTCGAGGTCGTCAAATGTCCCTATTCCATCACATTTAATTATTGTAATTATTATAATTATTGAGTAAAATGTGTGTTATTTTCAGTTCGTTAGCATTTGTTTCCGTAATAAAGGGGAATAACAATGGAATTAGTCCTGCCAGACAGAACACATTGTTCAGGATTGGTTTGAGGAACGTGACGGAGAGTTTGAAGTGTTGCTCTGGCCTCCGTTGCTCAGACGTCTAATGGTTGCAATGTGCTGGAAAAACAAGTCAGATCCAAGGTCGGCTCCAACTCGCAACTTACGAGACTTAATGGTTCTGCTGCTAATGTCTTGGTGCCAGATACAAAAGGCTCACTTTCAGGTGTCTGTGCTGTTTTGGGTGGCATGTGGAGGACCAACACCGTGTGTGTGTGTGTGTGTGTGTGTGTGTGTGTGTCTCTATATATGTGTGTGTGCGCATTTGTCTTTCTGTGTAACTCGTGTAGAATCTGTGATGTTATGCTAAGGGATTCTGCAGGTGTGTGTGTGTGTGTGTGTGTGTGTGTGTGTGTGTGTGTGTGTGTGTGTGTGTGTGTGTGTGTGTGTGTGTGTGTCTGTGTCTGTGTCTGTGTCTGTGTCTGTGTCTGTGTCTGTGTCTGTGTCTGCGTGCGTGTGTGTGTGTTTTAAGGTGGACCTGCGTGTGTGTGTGTGTGTTTTAAGGTGGACCTGCGTGTGTGTGTGTGTGTTTTAAGGTGGACCTGCGTGTGTGTGTGTGTGTGTTGAAAACTTAAACCCCTAGCATATGCAGTCTTTCTGACGATGACGTAATGAACACTTGTCCATATCATCCACTCTAGCTTGAGCCAGCCACATTGAAATCAAATGAGAAGCAAACCCGCTAGTAGCCAGCCACCCTAATCGCCACATTTCTCCAGTACGTTTCAATGGAACATTCGCTTCCTTGCTCTGAGTCAGTGTCGCTTTTGAGACGTAGTCAACGACGTTGATGCTTGGAGGCACGTGACACGATGGGAGTGTGTTTCTTTGGGGATCATTGATTGGTCGACTAAGATTAGGCCATTGCCTGTGCTTCCGGGATTGTCCCGTCTCAACTTTGCGATTGGCTCCACCAGACCTCCTGGGCATTGGGGCAATGGTGTCTGGGAAGATGCTTTGTGTGTTTCTAATATGGATATGGATGGATGGAATTTTAACGTTGTGTGTGTGTGTGTGTGTGTGTGTGTGTGTGTGTGTGTGTGCCTGTGTTCTTATGGAAATGTGTGTTTATAATGTTGTGTGTGTGTGTGTGTGTGTGTGTGTGTGTGTGTGTGTGTGTGTGTGTGTGTGTGTGTGCCTGTGTTCTTATGGAAATGTGTGTTTATAGTGTTGTGTGTGTGTGTGTGTGTGTGTGTGTGCCTGTGTTCTTATGGAAATGTGTGTTTATAATGTTGTGTGTGTGTGTGTGTGTGTGTGTGTGTGCCTGTGTTCTTATGGAAATGTGTGTTTTTAATTTTGTGTGTGTGTGTGTGTGTGTGTGTGTGTTCTTATGGAAATGTGTGTTTATAATGTTGTGTGTGTGTGTGTGTGTGTGTGCCTGTGTTCTTATGGAAATGTGTGTTTATAATGTTGTGTGTGTGTGTGTGTGTGTGTGTGTGTGTTTGTGTGTGTGCCTGTGTTCTTATGGAAATGTGTGTTTATAATGGTGTGTGTGTGTGTGTGTGTGTGTGTGTGTGTGTGTGTGTGTGTGTGTGTGTGTGTGTGTGCCTGTGTTCTTATGGAAATGTGTGTTTATAATGTTGTGTGTGTGTTATAATGTTGTGTGTGTGTGTGTGTGTGTGTGTGTGCCTGTGTTCTTATGGAAATGTGTGTTTATAATGTTGTGTGTGTGTGTGTGTGTGTGTGTGTGTGTGTGCCTGTGTTCTTATGGGAGTGTGTGTTTATAATGTTGTGTGTGTGTGTGTGTGTGTGTGTGTGCCTGTGTTCTTATGGAAATGTGTGTTTATAATGTTGTGTGTGTGTGTGTGTGTGTGTGTGCCTGTGTTCTTATGGAAATGTGTGTTTATAATGTTGTGTGTGTGTGTGTGTGTGTGTGTGTGTTTGTGTGTGTGCCTGTGTTCTTATGGAAATGTGTGTTTATAATGTTGTGTGTGTGTGTGTGTGTGTGTGTGTGTGTTGTGTGTGTGCCTGTGTTCTTATGGAAATGTGTGTTTATAATGTGTGTGTGTGTGTGTGTGTGTGTGTGTGTGTGTGTGTGTGTGTGTGTGTGTGTGTGTGTGTGTGTGTGTGTGTGTGTGTGTGTGTGTGTGTGTGTGTGTGTGTGTGTTCTTATGGAAATGTGTGTTTATAATGGTGTGTGTGTGTGTGTGTGTGTGTTTGTGTGTGTGTTTCAGTTATCTGCCTGGTCGGACTGGGTCTGGTGGTGTTCTTCTTCAGCTTCCTGCTGTCCATCTTCAGGTCCAAGTACCACGGCTATCCCTACAGGTAGACGCACCCACACTCGCATGACATTTTTGTTACCCAATTAGGGCCCAGCGTTTTCTGACATGACTCAGGGTTTTTTTGTGCGAGCTAGAATTATCAGGACTTTTGACTTGGTTAGTTGTTTCACATTTTCTGTTGTATCACAGTATTCTGCAGAAATAAACTATATACTTAGACATTAATGACTGTTTCGTGTTGCTCTGGGAATATTGCACTGTTGTTGTTTACAGTAGTTGGAGGTACGCTGAGCAAAACGACATTTGTTTTCCATCTCTTTAAATCGGTAGCCAATTGGTTTTCAGCACTGCTATTTTCATTATTAAACTAGTTTTCTCATGGCATTCTCTCTAGACATTTTGATCAATAGGTTTTGAACCATAGAATTGCAATAAAATCCCAGTATTGAATTTCAATTCAAATAGATTTGTGAGGATCATGCCAATCTAAGAACATATGTTATTGTGAGGGCTTCCTTTATTTATTACTCACCTGGATGACACCACATCATCCACCCACTCACCTGGATGACACCACATCATCCACCCACTCACCTGGATGACACCACATCATCCACCCACTCACCTGGATGACACCATATCATCCTCCCACTCACCTGGATGACACCACATCATCCACCCACTCACCTGCCTGGATGACACCACATCATCCACCCACTCACCTGGATGACACCACATCATCCACCCACTCACCTGGATGACACCACATCATCCACCCACTCACCTGGATGACACCACATCATCCACCCACCCACCTGGATGACACCACATCGTCCACCCACCCACCTGGATGACACAACATCGTCCACCCACCCACCTGGATGACACCACATCGTCCACCCACCCACCTGGATGACACAACATCGTCCACCCACCCACCTGGATGACACCACATCGTCCACAATTCATCCAGCACATTGTGTTGTTTGTACCAGGGTGAACGCAAATTGCACTCAAACTGCAGTCAAACTACAGTCAAAACTGTACTTTACTCAGTTTAGAGCTCTTTTAAACTTCTTCAGATGAACCGTCAGATTCTTTATCCTTCAGAAGAAAAGCTCAGGGAAGGATTCTGTCAGCTTCGGGTCGCATTAAAAGCTTTGGCCTAAATGTTGCCATTTTCCTTTCAAAGTGCACACTACCTTTAACCAGGGTCTACGGGAACAGGATAGAAACAAGGGTGCAGTTTGATACACATCCAGATTCTCCATTCATCAGAATAAAGATGCCTTCAAGTAACCCTTAATCAGCGAAGGAACAGTTAGCAGCAATCTTCTGAACAACGCATTTCCTGTTCTCAGATCAGAATGGCAAATCCCTTTTCACAGGGGATAATGTGTTTGTTCACAACGTAACACCAGGCAGACGGCCCGCGCTCTGTAATCACATCCTCCTCTATCTCTCTCTCTCTCTCTCTCTCTCATTCACCTCTCTCCGTCTTTTCTTTTCTCTGTGTGTCTCTTTTCTCTCCTGTCTCTTAATTTCTCTCTCCTGTTCGTTTCTCGCCATCTCTATTTCCTCTGCGCTCTCTCTCTTTCTCTCTCACACTCCCCCTCTCTCTCTCTCTCTCTCTCTACCCCTCCCTCTCTCTTTACACTCTCTCTCTTTCTCTCTCTCTCTCTTTCTCTCTCACACTCCCCCTCTCTCTCTCTCCCTCTCTCTCTCTCTCTCTCTCCCTCTCTACCTCTATCTCTCTCTGTGTCTCTTTTCCCAGCTTCCTTATTAAGTGAGACTTGGGGGCGCCGGGTGAAGAGGCTGCTTGACGCTGGTAGCGGCGGCGCTGCTGTGATGCGGGACGACGTGCACGGGGGTGTTTCTTTTTAACCGCTGTACTCAATCTGCTCCATATGGAGGAAATAAATTATACTGTGACACACTTCTGTCTGATTAGCACATTCACCTGTTCTGAAGCTGGGAGGACACTTGAGCACTACACGTCCGTCTGAATTTCGCCCGTATCTGACCTACTAAGGGAATGGGGAGAGAGAGAGAGAGATGCGCGCGTGTGTGCGCGCGCTCGCCCGTGTGTCTGCGTGTGTGAACCAGAAGTCCTCACAAGGTTAGTAAACACTGGCGACTCAGACTGGAGCTTATGGTTAGACGTGATTTGCACGGCGAAAAGTTCCGTTTTGTGAAGCCCGGACCGATCTCACCGCAAGTGACTCCCTCCAGTCTCCGCGAGTCATCGTAAGCATTTCAACGGTTGTTGATGTTTTCACTCGTTCGTGCTCTGGACGGTGTGGAAATTGCGTATGGGCGGCGCCCAAGTCGACAAACCAAAAAAAAAACAATTAAAGCGCCCACGTTACATGAGGAGGAATAAGACCATCTGTCGTACCGCTGACGTGTCTGTCAACGGACATTATTGAGCGCCGTCCGATACGCCGTTTACCACCGGCAGCCCAATTTGGACATACTTCGTTCTTTTTCATTCTCTCCGTCGGTTTCGCTCTCAGTAAATGTTTCTTTATTCATCTCTCACTTCTCCCCTCTCGTTCTCCCCTCTCCCTCTCTCTCTCCTCCCCTCCTCTCTGCCAGTTCTGTATAATAAGGGACCGTCAATGACGTAAATGGAGCACGACGGTTCTGTCAGTTCGGTTGTCAATCACACGAAACGGACTGTCAGATCTTCCCCACTTAAAGTTTGTGGCAAAACGGGTTTGAGTCAGAATCAAAGCCGTCTTTGCGCTGAGTGACGAGCATAGCCGTCTTGTGCCGGTTATTCCGTCTAAGAAGATTACCATCTTAGGTTTGTCTGCGTTTCCCCCGGCGCGTTCTGAACGGCGCCCTTTTTTTCCAACTCTTGCGTTACTTTAGCAAACGGTCACTGGGGCTTGGTTCTACATTCGTGTGGCCGCGTTTCGGAACTAGGGTACCGGTTTGCGTCGCAGCCGCTCTAGTGCATTTTCGCGTACGTGATCTGAATATGATAGATGTCCGTGGTAAATAATTAATGCGGTTATCACTCTGCGACTACAGACAGAGGGGAGCTGGGGGTTAACGATGTTAAACTGTCAGGCGGGTCTTTCCCCCGTAAACGGGCCACGCGTGTGTTTATCAACCTCCATGACCACGTCCGCTGGGAAATCTCACGTCGACCTGTGTTACAGCTTATGAAATATGGATAGCCTGGAAAACACGAGACCTGGAGATCGCAAAAGCCAACAAGTTTTATTCCCTGGAAGACTCCCTCGAACTTTCGACAACGAGACCTCTTATCCGAGTTATACGTGGTCACTCGGCGTCGTAGAAACACCGGGCAGAAATCAGACGTGCGACGGAATCTCTTATTTTAGTCCCTGTTTTATTCTCAAGGGGAGTTGAGATAAAAACCGGGGGGAAAAACAAGCCAATTATATAACTCACAAACACCATTTGCATTCCCTGCTCGTGTCCTCTATATATAACTTTCGAAAGTAACGTTTAATTGCAGGCTTTTTTGTCGTCTTGGTTTATTTCTTTTATTTCCGCTGCGTTCAGCCAGGAGGTTTTTGAACGTCGCTAAAGCACCTTCTGTAATTACACTTGAGATCTTAGAAGCGAAGCAATGCTGTCTAGCTTCAGTGACTCCCATTTAAATCCATGTACCTGAGGCCTCTGTGAATCACATCTCTCACCACACCCAGATATTTTCTATTTCGACTTTGTTTTTCTGTCTGGTGGACATTTTTGTTTTCGATATTTGAACTCAGGTCTAGCCATTCCAAGGCTCTGCTTTCGGTTGTTTTGACATACAGATAACTCTCTGTGAGAGACAAATAATGCCACAAAAGAAAGTCTTTAGGTGAACATACTCTGTCGCTGGTCTCTCTCTCTCTCTCTGTCTCACTGAGGGCAAAGTAAAGAAAACAATCAAGACTCGTCAATTCCCCATCAGCTTTCAATTAGCAGTTTAATCAACTCTAATTAATCAATTAATGAAAGAGCTCAGACGTAACCAAACACTGCCTGCAATAGATCCCCGGGGAATCTAGAACGGGGCAACAGCATTCTAACGGTTCCCAGATGGAGTTTCAGACAGAACCGACAGAAAATGGCAGATCACGAGCTGTGATCCATGAAACGACGGCAACCTATTCTGCTCGTATAAAGAATGCATTAAATAGGCTTTAAAATAAAGAACGGGTCCGCGCTCAAGTCGCACATGACATACCGCTATAGTGCAAAAGAGGGTGACAACTTCTGTCGAGATTCTATCCTTCGACAAATCCTTCAAAGTCAGAGTAATTGAATTTCAGGGAAGCCAGTAAATGAAGATGACATTCGACTTATTTCCCCATGAATATTTTAGCGTCCTTAGGAACCACCAGCGGCGTCGTCGACGACAACAGTCGCGTTGCCGCGGGGATGTATGCACTTATATATATACACGTTGTCACAAATAACACCGCGGGGACGAGGCCCGGCAGAGACGTTCTGGGGGGGCGTCGGCGATACGTCGCTGGGGCGACAGGCCGAACCCCTCACTCAGCAGCCGCTGGATTCGAAAGGGAACCCGGGATCCGGGTCAGCCCTGTCTCAGCCAGCCAATGACAATCAAGGCCTCATTTGCATAGCCCATTCCTCCCTCGTCCTGGTCGCTGCGGAGTTCTGTCGACGGAGAGTGTCTTTATTTCTTCCCTCTGCGTTTACGCCCCTCTGCAGATAACGACGAGAACGGGGGAGGAAAGGTTGGTGTGGCAGGCAGGGATTATTTCTAGTTGTTTTCGAACAGAAGTCACCGCAGGTGTGATTACACGGCGAGATCCGGTGCTGTGGTAAATGCACACATCAAGACGGTAAAGCCGCAAACCAACAAACAAAGTCTCCCGTGGCGGATTGTCATTAAAATAAATTGCCATGTAGCGCGTGGCGCCGTGGAGCGCCGAGGTAAGAAACAAGGGATGTTTAAAGACACGGGACCCGTAAAAGCTTCTGCGCGTCGTTCCGCCCCCCCCCAGGTTTGAGGGTGAAACACGGCGCTCCGTACGCTGTAATTAACAACCCGCTGGCATGTGTTCGCGAGGAGGTGCGCACGTCTTCAGACTCGCCCCCGACGCCCCCCTACCGCGGGCCCGGTGGGTCATGTGACACGGGTGGACGGCCAGGAAGTTGCGCCTGACGTCTGCGAGGGCCTCTGCCGTTTTTTTGTGACCAGCTGCGATGCGATGAGGTTCCCGCCCACCTCAACGGTTACTAAGACACAGGTCAACTGCGACCAAATAACAGTTTGGCTTAAGGGATAATTAGAAGATACATCTACGAAATGATCGGTTGTAAACACACACTCAGACAGCACTTACACCGATTCACCCTGTAATATCCTCTCAAATCGGCTGTTCTCGCGCTACCATGTCAACTTCTGCAAGCGCTCGCTTGCGATTCGGCCTGGATTACGCCATGGACTTTTTTCCTAACTAACCTCTGTTAGACTGATTAACGTCGCCTCACCGAGACTCATCAGATACAGTGCATATGTCATGGACTCAGGACGTAGTGCGGGTAGTTGTCATTAGTTTTGAATATCACTGGGCGAAGAGAAAAGCACCGTCGTAGGCCCGGGGTGGGGGGGTGGAGGATTTCTGAACGTGACCTCGAAGAGGAGCTGGACGCTGACGAAGATGCGACGACAAACATGACGCGTAGACCTGCAATATAGTTGCTGACTCATTAGAATATAATTAATAATAATTAATTAATATAATTAACAGCCCGTGTCAGTGTCTCACACTGGCCTAATGACAGCCTGCACGCGCGGAGCAATGTCTGGGATTGGGCTGTTGGGAGCGAATTGATGTTTTCGGCCTGTTTTTATCAAACAGCGCTGGCAGACGGGGTGGGGGGGGTTGATAGAGAGAACAGTTTATTATGCTGTTCTCCTGAGCTGCAGTGCTGTGGCTGTCTGGAGAGCTATTTGCAGGGAAAAGATGTAGGAGTCCTTCCCTCACAGAACTGTCAAAGAGTCAATTTACGGTTTGCCACTCAAGGCTTTTGGACTGTGAGACGCGGGTATTGGATCAGGTCGTGCTGTACTGTAGCCCCGCTGTGGAACTGATAGTACTCTCCCACCGCCGGCTCCGTTTGCTCGCTTTAACGCGGAGATACTCAATTGTTTAATGCGGCCCGGTTCCAAACGGCACCGTATTCCCTCCGCGTGGAGTGGCCTACTTCCCGACTACAACCCTTCCCGCTTTCTGATCGGAAAAACGCGCGCCGTCGCCCCACTTCCGCGTAGGACTCTGGGCCTCGGATCAAAGAGCAGTTGGAACACAGGGTCATCTGAGACGACGTGAGGTACGAGTCCTAGATGTTTTCCCCCTAATAATGAATGCCCCCCGCTATAATAAATGGCATTCCCAGTAAATGGAACAGGATTCCTGTTGTTATTCGTGTACAGTTCTCTGCGTGTCCCGGACAGTTCTGTGGGATTTATGCCGTCGGGGTGCCATCTCCAGAACACTCTGTCTAATACAGTTGGACCATGAGTGAAGGTACAGTTAAATTTACTTGACGAATGCAAGACTGCTCGGCAACACATAGCAACTTTAAAATGGCCAATGAAGCGTCGAGTCAGAAGCGTTTATTTCACTGTCATAATTGTCTGTGTCATTAGGGAAATAAAATATCTAAAATCAGTCTTGGGGGCTTTACAGACAGCGACAACCAATTAGAGGAGTCCGAGGGGCGGGATCTCTGGCTTTCTCATCCAATAGTTGTTTGACATAAGATTAGAGAAGAGGCGATGAGGAGGAGTACGTTAAAGGGCCTTTCTCTTCCTATGAAGAAATGCTCACCAAACCGCACCTCCAAGACATCTCTTGTTTCGCTTCAGTCACGGCAGCTGTTTTACTTAACGAGCAAGCTAGAAAATTAGGGCAAATCGGCAATGTCAGCTGCATTACCTAACGAGCAAGCTGGGAAAAGACGTCCAAACAGTGGCATCAGTTGGCCCACATGATGTGTTACAGAACCAGGTCGTTTTAAAAGCACGCAGCATTTCCATTTTAAGTCATTCTACACAAAATTATCCTGCGTCTGGTCATTCGATTTCTCTGGCAAACTATCGGCCAGGCTTCGGAGTCTCTGTGTCGCTCAAGGTTTTTAACGTTAGTGGCAGGGTAAGAAAAGGGTCGCTTAAATGTTCGACGGAGATCACACTTATTCTGAACTGAGGGAAGTGGGATGGGGGGGACTCATTTTACTGAAACACACCAGCGATACTCTCATTTAAGTGCAACTAGTTCTGGTGATAAATCGGAGTAAAAGAACAGTTCTGTGCTCATTATGGAGCTATTGTCACGTGGCGTTTAACAAACAGCTTCTGGTTTTCAGAATCGTCCCGGCTACATAAAGAAAAGAAACGATCGGGATCGTTCCGCCGAGCAATGACAAAAGGACCCGGGTGACACGCCCGGCGCCGGATTTCGCCATTGCCGTTTTCCACGCGCGTCCGTCCGCGGTCACTTAACCGTTCTCGGTTTTGATCGGGCAGGAGATTCGGACAGTTACAACATTGTGTTTTAGCGTGATTGTGACCCGCCCACCTTAAACCAGCGGCTCGATATAGTTTAAATCTCGATTTCTCCGTCTCTCTCTTTCTTTGTCCGTCTCTCTCGATCGTTTCGTCTCCTCCTCTCTCCCCGTCACTCGCCGCACTCCGGCTCTCAATTCCGGCTTTCAAGTGAGTGGGCTGTATTTAAAGATGGACCCATAAAATGTTGAAACAGTGATAATGGAAACTGCGGCGCGGTGGCAGTTTGACAAACAGGCGTTATTAAAGGAATGGTTTTATCAATGTGTTTATGGACACTGCCCTTCTACCTGACAGGGGCTCGGGGATATGAGGCTGTGCCAGTAAATATGTTCCCTCTCATTGTTTTTTGTCTTTTATCACGACTTTCCGCAATAACTCTTCTATCTTTTTCATTTTTCAAAGCTCTTTTCCAAATGCATTTCGTCTACGAATTGTGCCATATAAATATTTATTCTGGGCTTCTAGAATTTCACTGTCAACCCGAGCGATTACATAAACCCTTGTCCTTATGAATATATGACTTCCGTCGATTCACCGATCGGCAGAAAGAAAATGTTTCTATGGCTTCTAAAGATGAGCGATGAATATGTTTTTTTCAGTTTATTTTTGTGTCTTGTTTTTCGCGGACACCGGGATTTGATTACATTTCTCGGTCCTTTGGTCTGGGCGAGACGACACGCATTCCTGTCTACGGGTTGCGCCTCATCGATACGGCCTGACACCGTTTGGAATACTGCTGTTGACATTCCTGATGGACGGGTGATGTTGGTGGAATTGGCGCGGTGACGCTGCCGAATTGACCGGCTGACTCCGTGAGTGACACTAA
This sequence comes from Dallia pectoralis, assembly GCA_029465975.1. Classification (NCBI taxonomy): domain Eukaryota; kingdom Metazoa; phylum Chordata; class Actinopteri; order Esociformes; family Umbridae; genus Dallia; species Dallia pectoralis. The sequence continues at coordinate 8,414,545 of CM055742.1, forward strand.
CACACATGTTGCTAACACTTCCCAAAGCTCGCAGATTTTCGGTTTAACACCGTACTCATGCACCCACTGTCATCTCCTACCGCTCTGATTTATTAAGCGAAATAGAAGAAAAACAAGTATTTGCTTATCGATCATGTAACTAGCATTTAGACGTGGTAAAAATGCCCTCTATCGTGATTCCTTTTCACGTTCCATTCTCCTCTACAACCTTGTGGCGTCAGCGACGTGGTGTCGTCATCAGAGTTATGAAAATCTGCAACAGACAGTCGGTACAGGACGGACAGGACAGTCAATACACAGTCAGTACACAGTCAATATATAGTCAGCACAGGACAGTCAGTACCGGACAGTCGATACAGCACAGTCAGTACAGGACAGTCGATACAGGACAGTCGATATAGCACAGTACTGACTGTGCTATATCGACTGTCCTGTATCAACTGTCCTGTACTGACTGTCCTGTACTGACTGTCCTAAACTGACTATATATTGACTGTGTACTGACAGGACAGTCGATACAGCACAGTCAGTACAGGACAGTCGATATAGCACAGTCAGTACAGGACAGTCGATATAGCACAGTCAGTACAGGACACGATATAGCACAGTCAGTACAGGACAGTCAGTACAGGACAGTCAGTACAGGACAGTCAGTACAGGACAGTCAGTACAGGACAATCAGTACAGGACAGTCAGTACAGGACAGTCGATATAGGACAGTCAGTACAGGACAGTCAGTACAGCACAGTCAGTACAGGACAGTCACCTCTCCGCAACACTAGGCAGCGCAAGGTCACATTGGGTTTAACAGGCAATGTTCTGCTATTGACTGGTTTGTTTATGTCTGGTGTGTGTGTGTGTGTGTGTGTGTGTGTGTATGCGTGAGCCTTTTATCTGAATGAGTCGGCCTTCTGCGGGGTGATGTATTACTGTTGTGGCTGAACAGCAGGGCTAGCGATGAGGACAGCACCCCGCAGAGAGACCCTGGCGCCGGAAATGGATTTCTGATCCACTGCGCTTTGTGCACGGCCAGAACGGGAAACGGGACTGCCCCTGAAAGTAATAGAACATGTACACACACACACGCATACACATACAAACACACACACACACACACACACATACACACACACACACACACACACACACACACACACACACACACACACACACACACACACACACACACACACACACACACACACATACACACACAGATATAAACACACACACACAGACATACACACACACAGACATGCACACACACACACAGACATACATAGTCACACATGAGGAGAGCTTAAACAGGAAGAGCAGAAACACTGGGAGATAATTTATCATGGCTGTCACTGACACCCTGTGAACGTAGTATTTACACACACTCACTGACTCGTTCACAAATATACTCTCACCTTCTATCGCACGCCCAGAGTATACACACACACACCCAGAGTACACACACACACCCAGAGTATACACACACACCCAGAGTACACACACACACCCAGAGTATACACACACACCCAGAGTATACACACACACCCAGAGTATACACACACACCCAGAGTACACACACACACCCAGAGTACACACACACACCCAGAGTACACACACACACCCAGAGTACACACACACACCCAGAGTACACCCAGAGAGTACACACACACCCAGAGTACACACACACACACACACCCAGAGTATACACACACACCCAGAGTACACACACACACACACCCAGAGTACACACACACACCCAGAGTACACACACACACCACCCAGAGTACACACACACACCCAGAGTACACACACACACACCAGAGTACACCCACACCCAGAGTACACACACACACCCAGAGTATACACACACACCCACACACACACACCCAGAGTACACACACACACCAGAGTATACACACACACACACACAGAGTACACACACACACCCAGAGTATACACACACACACACACCCAGAGTACACACACACACCCAGAGTATACACACACACACACACCCAGAGTATACACACACACACCAGAGTACACACACACACACACAGAGTATACACACACACACACACAGAGTATACACACACACACACACACAGAGTATACACACACACACACACAGAGTATACACACACACACACCCAGAGTATACACACACACACACACAGAGTATACACACACACACACACACAGAGTATACACACACACACAGAGTATACACACACACACACCCAGAGTATACACACACACACACACAGAGTATACACACACACACACACACACACACACACACAGAGTATACACACACACCCAGAGTATACACACACACACACACACACACAGAGTATACACACACACACACCCAGAGTATACACACACACACACACAGAGTATACACACACACACACACACACACACACAGAGTATACACACACACACACCCAGAGTATACACACACACACACACAGAGTATACACACACACACACACACACACAGAGTATACACACACACCCAGAGTATACACACACACACACACACAGAGTATACACACACACACACCCAGAGTATACACACACACACACACAGAGTATACACACACACACACACACACACAGAGTATACACACACACACACACAGAGTATACACACCCACCCACCCACATACACACAATTATTGACCCCCTCATTCGGACGCACGCGCGAACAGAACATCTCTCATGACCACCAACATGACCAAGTCCCAACGCGGCACTCTGGTTTCGCAGCCGTACTGGACGCACTAACGGAAAGGCCAAAAATAAACCTTTTAATTTAGGATTGATAGCATCGTTAAGCCACACTTAAGCTGTGATTTATAAAGTGTTTACAAAAGGCTCGCGAGTGCCCGCCATTATTATAATAGACATAAAGAGATGGACATTGGCATTTGCATGATCTATGACGCGTGTATCTATCCGGCTCTATATATCAGACGCTCGATGACACAACGGTAATCCTGATCTTTTGCTTTAATCTCCCTCATTTGCATAATCACACAATGCTTCGTGGGATATCGAGCCGGTGGGAATTGATTTTCACTGTAATTGCCTCTTGTCTGAAGATGGACTCATTTGTACTTTGTTATCCTCGTCTCTCGTTTTGAGGAGCCGTGTCCACGCTGGTGGGTTTCTCCGGCAGGTCAATCTGAAACAAGTTGCAGATACAGATGTAGTGACTGTAGAGTAGCTGAATACAGAAGCTTAATACCAACATAGTCTACTTGGAAAAGGTCAACGACACTGTTAGACGTAACAATTCATATTCTTAAGAGGGGAAATAGTTTTTTACTGCTTATTTCGTATCAAGTTCGGCGTGGGGTTTGGCCGCGCGTCAGTTTAGATGTGATGTGAAGAAACGGGCCAGGACTGGAAATATCAAGGGGAACAAGAAGAGGATGCTGACGAAGAACAAAAAACGGCAGGAAAAGTGAAGTTGTCTGCTTGGTACGAGGAGGTCTCACCGTATGCTTTGATTTAATGCGGCCCCGCTTGGCACTTTTCTATAGCATCGACGGAATGTGCTGTCACAGCAGAAACAAGCCATTTGAGTGACTTACCGGTTTCTTCCCACTAAATCTTGTTTTCTTTTCTCCCATTCCTTTACCTTTTGTCTGTTTCGGGCGTCGGCGCCCAGCCGACGTAAGAATGACAGTGTTTCTGCTGTCCTTGCACTTTTAACACACAGGGGGGCGGTTCTGAAATGGAACTAGGTGTTAAAGACGCATGTGGCTTAACAGATGGGCCGTTCATCTAAATGACCACATATCTCTTTTCAACTATGTGGACAAATATCGGTGGCTTTGTCCGACACATGTTTGTGCTGACTAACGCTTGATCTGAGCTTAGTTTATTGCAATTTTATGTTGGTTTCGTTATTAGTTCTAATCCCAGAGCAGAAAAGATGAAGAACGCCATTATTATGTTCTTAAGCAAAGACGGATTATCATATCTTCCAGGTCGTTGATGTAAATAATAATTTGTTCTTAGCATACAAAAAAGCAAACAGTGGTTCCTTTGGTTTGGTTTGCCGTGTTATGTTTTCAACAAAAATTATTGGTCCCTGTCACGAACCAGGGAAAAAGTGTAGGGAAAGCCACACGCAGAGCCACGATACATGTTCGATTGGCGTTTAATTCAACGTAAACAAAGATCTCCAACAAACGAAAAAAAATATGAAAAGATGAAACAAAAGGGGCGCTAACACAGAGACTTATAAATAACCTTCAATAAGGCAACACTCTCCTGTAAGTTAACGTGACATCAAAATAATAACCAACAAGGTGGAACCCAAACAGCAGTGTTAAGTAGCCCCAGTGATTGCTAACCAGCCCAAGCCGTGCTAACAACAGCATTCCATGTAGAACCAAAACTCACCACATTCGTGACAGTCCCTGTCATAATTCCTAGTATCGGAGGGTATAGGGACATTTAATTAACTTTGAGCACTTATATAACTTTCACACCCGAATCAGATGTGGGTGATTCGAATGGGCACAGCTGGTATAGATTATGTGATTATGTTTGTTATAAAAGTCACTGGGTCTGGGTGCACGGTGTTGGATATTGTTTCTACGTCAAGACGAGTTGGAGTGCTGTCTTAATGGTATTAGTAAGTCGCTGTATATGCGCAATTTCACTTCATTTGTACAGTGTTTAGTGTTTTTGCCATTTACGGTTTGTTATGATTTAAATAAACATACGGATATACATGCTCTATTTCTGTATTTATTAAGTGATTATTCGATTTAGTGGCCATCAACAGCGTGAATGTATAATTCATGACGCCTTAGTCCTAGGTAATTGCTACCTAATGGAGGTTAGGTTAAGTATTGCCTAAATGAGGTGTTTAGTTATTTAGGCCTTGAATAAATGAAAGGGGGATTTGTCCTTGTCATGGCCATCTGTGGGAGGCATCTTGCTTTCTATTTGTTTATGTCGTTTTTCTGGTTGGAGACAGTGTTTTCCGGCTCTGCAGGGGGAAGAGGAGATCATAAGATAGATGTATCTCACTCGGACTGGAACTCATTACCTCAGCTCTTACCGACGTTTCACGGGGTGAATCTAAAACACTCTGGAAAAATTGGTAAGCCCTCTAAATGGTTGCACAGTTTCAGCCAAGGTAATGAAATATAAACAAATCTGTTATATCTAATGAACTTTTAAAACACTGGTTCTCTTAGAGTAAATTACCGCAAATGAACAGACAGTGACAACGTTTCTGAGGTTAAGAGAAACAGCTGTGGTAATTGAAACAAGCTCCAAAAAGGTAATTGGTTCAAAGATTTATGGCGCTTCTCGGGTCTTGGCAGAAGTTACCATTTTTCTTTCGCCCACAGAAGGCTCTGGTGCAGGTCGAAGGCCGGGAAACACTCTACCTTTTTCCTGTGTAGTGATTTAGATACCCTGAAGCTTTCGCGTTTGCTTTTTTAATAGAGGACAGTGAGAACACACAACAATCAACACAGCTGGCCATTCAGTCATACCCACAATGCATTTGAAAAGGATGAATGCATCTGTTATGTTAGCATTAGTACGATTAGCATGTTGACACGGTCAATGGATAGCATTACATGTTGTCGGTGTACCACAGACCTTTGCATAATCAGCTGGTGTATGAACTGAAAGAGGTCAGTAACATCTGGGATTGGATTTGAAACCTACATCGCTACACCTACATAGTGCTACAGGAACTGGGTTGGAATTAAAACCTACATCATCTTGGCTCTCCAGGTAATAGGTTGGAATTAAAACCTACATCAGGTTGGCGCTACAGGTACAAGGTTGGCGAGTCCAGATGCTTCAGTAGAATCTATTTAACAATGTCTCAGATGGCATAAAAAACAGCGTCTAACTAATGATTTCACACGAGGGAAATAATCGTGATCTGTTTGATTCATCAACCGTGACTCATCCTGCAATTCCATGACTGTGAAAGATCGGATACTCTGAAGTGGTTTTCAAAGAATAAAAGAGTGTGAACTTTCATAAACTGCGCTTCTCATCGCGCCACCCTCTCCGCCGGACTAAAGAAGTGACTTTAAAACCCGCTGAAATGGAAATAATGTACGCATATTTCCGGCGCTCTCCTGGATTTTCCGGCGAAACGGATAGATCATTGTGACGTTTTAACAACAAGCCTCGGAGCCGATGTATTCGACAGTCTGTCACTGAGCGACTGAAGTTGAATCCGTCCTCGGCGCTTGTATTTTCTACGTATATCAATGAGAACATTTCACAATAAACCGCAGCCCTATAAATCTGTTGCGTTCCCAAAGTGATTAATCGCCCTATCAGAGCTGCCGATCATAGAATCATGTGATGTATACCCTGTTTTCCTATTGGTTTGTATTTTTTTTAGAACACAAATAACGGGAGTCATGCAAAAATACGTGAAATATGTGAAACAGGGATGCGTTTCAGCAACTCGGCGATTCTGGACCTGGAATTTGTTACTTTTGGAGGGGTCTGTGTTCCCTTTTGGCGTACAGCAGCCACCATTACGAACCCCGAAGTGCAAGTCGCCTCGAACTTTTAATAAAATTTTTAACATGAATAATTTTCTCATATGGAAGTGAGTAAGAAAGCCACTGACAGAATAATTCAGTTACGTCCGTGAACAGATCTCCCTCGTTTATTAAACAACGATCCTCAACCGCCGGCTCGCGTTGTCGCCTCAGAATTTGACACGTGCACGATGGAGGCGTCGATCGAGCTTTAACCGTGAAAAACGCACGCGCGGGCCGACCGTCCGGAAACGAGCCCGGAGAAAGATCTGTTTTTCCTCCGGTGAATTCAGAAGCGAGTGTCGAGATAGTGATTCCGGCCCCTCTGGCTCCGGCCCCCGTGAGTTGTGCTTTCCACACTGTGCTCCGGGCTGTCAGTCATTAGACTGACATGATTCCTGCTTCACACGGCAATCAGACACCTTCCCAAGGTCACGCCGGAGAAACCGCAGCCGGTTTGAGTACGTGCACGCTGCTATGATATTCTGCGTGTGTGTGCACGTGGTTCCTCGTCTACAGGGCGTCCCATAGGCTCTGTTATATGAGACAACAGGACACTGGGCTGGGTTACATAGATAAACACTCCTGGACCCCCCAACATGATTCGGCCGCCCCGGTATCCCCCGTCTCCGTCCCCACGAGGCGCAGGTCAAAAGTGGGGCGTGGCGCTAAGATCTGTGGGGTGACGTCAACGGACTGGCTTGTGTGGTGAGGTACTGTTTACCTGCTAGCCGTTTTTTTATGCACCAGGGA
>CM055742.1:8426845-8439345 GCA_029465975.1 Dallia pectoralis
TAAGTTGGATAAGGGTAATGTTGTGGGAGCTGTGTTTATAGACCTAAAAAAGGCCTTTGACACCGTGAACCACAACATACTCTTGAATAAACTTACCACCTTCAACTTCTCTGAACATGCCATCGGCTGGTTTGCTTCATATTTGGAGCATATAGAGCAACGTGTTAAAATAAACACCGAACTCTCAACACCATTACAATCCACAATGGGTATTCCACGGGGCTCTGCTCTTTAATCTATACATTAACGACTTACCTACATGCTGTCAGTCAGCCAACTGCCAAATGTATGCTGACGATACAGTAATTTATGCACCAGCTAGGACACCAACTACAGTAGCAGAGACCCTGACCAAGGAAATGGAGGGTATATCCCAATGGCTTAAAGAAAATCATCTGACGCTTAACGTTAAAAAGACAGTATCTATGTGCTTCTCAATTAGAGGAAAAGCTAAATGTACTATTAAAATAGATCAAGAAGCAATAGAGGAAGTTGAGGAATTTAGATTTTTAGGTATTATTCTGGATTCCCAACTTAAATTCAATTTACACATTAACAAACTCTGTAAGACTGTCCGGACAAACCTAAACTGTTTTAGAATGATTAGGCATCATATACCTGTCAGGGCAGCTTTGCTGTTTTTTCATGCTATGATAATTTCTCATTTATCTTATTGTGCTACTATATGGGGCATCATTGTTTGATTGTACAGAAATACAAGCTTTTAGATTTTGACAGTTTTATTAAGTTCTCTTTTCTTAAGCTTATTTTTAAATGCACAAATAATCTAGCTCCAGCCGTACTCTGTCCTTTTGTGACAAAAATAAACACAAGGAGAGTTGCCACTAGGAGAGCAGCGGGTGGCAACTGCATAGCAGAGAAGTGCAAAACCACTTTTGGCCAGTCAAGTTTTTCTGTGATAGGGACCCATTTTTGGAATGATTTACCAACGGAAATAAAAACAGAAACCGACCTGAAAACATTTAATAGAAAGGTGAAACACTGGCTGAAAGAAAATCAAATATGTGGACATTGAGTCATTTTTTGATGTAATGTGTTGTCTGTGCTGGATGTAATGTGTTGTTTTGTGTAATGTGGTCGGGATTGTGTAAAATGTTAGTGTTTATAATGTATTTGATATGTTTTTAGAAAGGCCTGACCAGGGACTGGGGTTGCAAATTAGCCTATTGGCTAGAAACCTTTTATGCAACACATTTACACATTTTGTTATGGCTTTGCCTATGATAATTATGTATGTAATAATGTGCGCAGCAATGTCCCTGACAAATAAACTAATAATAAAAATAAAAGAAAAAGTGCAATTTCCGTTCATTAATGTTACATGAATTTTTTTCTAAATGTCACTTGTCGCTGGAAGCAGCTGATTTTGAATGAAGTATCTACTCAAGATGCCCGTTATCTGCAAACATTAGTCCTGTGTTCCAATGGCACGTTGTGTCTGCTAATCTTTTAAGTTTGTCACTTTTGAAGACTAGCTGATTGTTAGGAAATCCTTTTGCTATATGTTAGCACAGCAATCTGCAGTAAAACTGACTAATTGAGTATTTGGAGCATCCGATATTGTGATTACAGGCACAGAATGGCTCAAAACAAACAAACTTTCTGATGAAACTTTTCATTCTATTCTTGGTCTGAGAAATTGGGGATATTCCAATGCGAGAAATTTACTTTACCAAAGATTGCAAACTGGCCCTTCCAGAATAGAAAGAGGCAGAGTTGTAAAATGAAAAAAATGTCTTATTCTCACACAAAAATATTGTATTATGAAGATGACCACAGGCAATAAAAATGTAAAGTGTTGAAGTGTTTGGATCATGAAAATGAACATTGTGAAACACAGACCAAATGAAAAGATGCTAGAGGAGTGCTTGATGCCCCCTGTCAAGCTTGGTGGAGGCACTGTGATGGTCAGGGGGTGCTTTGGTGGTGGTCAAGTGGTCAATATTTGTACAGGGTAGATTGGATCTTGATTAATGTTTAGGCTATCACATTGTGACGCCATGCCATACCCTGTGGACATCGCTACAGCTAGACAATGACCCAGAGCAAATTCCAACGTTTTCAAGAGCTATTTATGGGAAAAAGCGGTCAGCTGGTGGTCTGTCTATTATGGAGTGACCAGCAGAGTCACCGGATCTCAACCCTATTGAGCTGTCGTGGGAGCAGCCTGACCGTAAGGTCAAGCTGGGAGGAAGCACGGGGTGAAATCTCTTCAGATTGCCTCAACAAATTGACACCTACAGCACCAAAGGTCTGTCATGCTGTAATTGCTGTAATAGCTGCAACTGGAGGATTCTTTGACGAACGCAAGGTTTGAAGGAAACAATTATTATTTCAATTACAAATCATTATCTCTAGCCTTGATTTCCGCGTTGTTTTCAGAGCTCCCCAGTGGGCACGCGGTCTGTGTTCGCCTCCAGACGACTGGAGTGCCTTCGTATTCAAACTCATTTAGTGCATGTATTCATGCAAAACAAGAGAATTTCTAAGTGACCCAAAACCTTTGAACGGCAGTACCGTGATAAAGCTGTCTGAAGGTCAGTCTCAGCAATGGCAGGTTACCAGAATGCTGATTTTTGTCCTAAGAAATAATGTACTAGTTCTACCTTGAACATTCCTTTGTACTGAATACCACACAGGTAACCGGCGTGCCGTCACAAGCACTCAACTCTAGGATCGAATTTTTCAGTTCCATGAAAGTCATTTTAGAGAACAAGCCACATGCTTCTGTTTGTTATTTATCGTCCTGATTCTGTGATTCACAGTGTTTTTTTCTCAGTAGCGCTTCAGGTGTTCTCTTGAAAATGGAACTGGATCTCTGTCTGTCTGCGTGTGTGTGCGTGTGTGCGCGTCTGTGCGTGTGCGTGTCTGTGTCTGTGTGTGCGTGCGCGTGCGTGTGTGTGAGCTTGTGGCCTTGGATGCTGCAGGTTGAGTGAAGTCAGATTTCAGACGACTCCCTCGCTGCTCTATTCCACTCCTCCGTTATCTGATATTAAAAGTGTTCTTCATTATTTATGTGTGTGTGTGTGTGTTTGTGTGAGTGTGTGTTTGTTTGTGTGTGTGTGTGTGTCCGTCCAATAAGTACGCTCACTTAGCCGTGTTCACCCTATTGTCTCCACACTACATCCAGTCAATCAATCCTTTACCAGAACTTTGTGTGCCAGCGTTGCAGGAATCTCCAAGTCCCAGACGACGGGCCCTGTCATCCGTGTGCGGTGTGCGCCTTTCCGATATAAACTCTCCCCGAATAAGGCCCAGCCAGTCTGTCGATGCGGGACACGCCCTGACCCGTTTTGGGGAGTTCCGGGCCACGGACGCTCGTTCAATAAATCATCCGAGCAGGGCGGGGTGGGAGAATAAATTAGAGGAGAAGAAATCGGAGGAAATGAAAGAGGTTCAAATCTGGGCTTCACGAGCTGGTGTCGACCAGCGCCTTGTCGTGATCGGAGCAGGCATTCGGAGCGGGCATCTGTTCTCTTCCTCGGTGCTGATCCATAATAGATGACTATAGTGCCCTGGTTTCATGAGGTGTGCCAGTGATCTTGTGGCATGGTAGATTGGCGTACAGTACACGGCGGGCTGTACCATCAGTCTCTGTGATCTGAGAGAGAGGGAGGGAGAGAGTTGGGTTGAGAAAAGATCCGACCGTATTGGCGTGTAAGGCGACCCGGGTGCAGTGATGTGGAGGTGGGATAGAAGATACGATGTCTCACGCGTGTCTCCAGCGACCTGGATGATATCCGCACGAGGGGAGACGTCAATAAGAGAGGAGCAGTCGGTTCCAGAGTATGCCGACCGGCGTGGGAACAAGGAGTGACAGGAAGTGGTAAGACATCTGAGCCGACGACAAGACAATTGTCAAAACTGGATATTGTCAATAGCTCAACCGTGTAGGGACTTTCTTGGGAAGTTTTATCGAAACCGGCCTAATAGCAAATTGGGTTAGGTGACTTCTGAAAGTGCAGAGCAACAGGATTTTAACTTGATTTCCTTGTCAGCTTTGTAATTTAAACCGTTTGCTTTGTGTGTGAACTGTGAGACCACTAGCCTGTCTAGATTTCAAATGAGATGTGTGTGTTACATACCTCTGTTCTCTGGAACTAATTGTGTAAACCTGCTTGTTGGATTGCCTCAAGCACTAGTACCTGTCCACACCAACTCTATGGGCCATTTGTCCTAGAGGACGTCATTTAGGTTTCACATTGTTTCTCACACGGCGACAGCAGAAGGAGTGTGCAGATCGCCACGGTAACCTTCACTAAGCAACGCTGAACACCACTACGGGGACAGATGGAAATGACTGTGAAGGTGGCAGTGCACACCGCAGACTGCAGCGGGGGGAGGTGGACATATGAGAGTGGCCAATGGAGGTCAGTGGGAGGTGCCAGTAGAGGTCAGAGGGAGGGGCCAGTGGAGATCAGAGGGAGGGGCCACCGGAGGTCAGAGGGAGGGGCCACATGAGGTCAGAGGGAGGGACCAGTGGAGGTCAGAGGGAGGGGCCACATGAGGTCAGATGAAGGGGCCAGTGGAGGTCACTGGGAGGGGCCACCAGAGGTCAGAGGGAGGGGCCAGTGAGGGTCAGAGGGAGGGACCAGTGGAGGTCAGAGGGAGGGACCAGTGGAGGTCAGAGGAAGGGGCCATCTGAGGTCAGAGGGAGGGGCCAGTGGAGGTCAGAGGGAGGCCCTGGAGGCCATCTCATTTTTGAAAATACCGCAACTGACCTTAACTAATCAATTTTGTTCATTTTTTCCATGATCCTTCTCCGTCCTTAAAATACCAAGATCACACCTGCATCTAGGAAATTACCGATCTGATGCAGTAGATACTGGTCTATGGAGACTATATGGACAGGGTTCAGATCAGATCCCCTTCCCAAGTTTATGCACAGAAGTACAGAGGATCTTTCAATAGGCTCAGAGAAATCTTGACCCGAATAAAAAAATTCCATGAAACGCATTAGTTTTCCCCACAAATAATCAGTCCTCCATTCATCTCAAGTGACAACAGAAGAGATATGAAATACCCATGATTTGAATGGAGTCTGGTGACAGAAGGGGATCAGATAGATTGGCCGAACTGGGATATATTTAATGAATATCTAATAGGAGAAACCAATGCATATCAAATAGAATTATCAGAGAAAATCTATCCCAGCCAAAAGTATAACTAGTGTAGGGAGAAAAATGAATCACCAATTAGTCATATTTTATTAAAAGCTTCTTACACCGGTCATTACAGCTTGGGTTCACTCCTGTCCTGAAGAAATCAATTCAAGTCGGAGCTAAAACGTATCTTTCATTTATGATTTTAAGACGAAAGATTTATTTAATCAAATTAATTTAATTCCCATTTGATAATTAAGAGAGGTGCTTTTGCCACACTCTTCATCAACGCTCCCTTCCTCTCGTACTCTTTGTCGTTTCAACTCCCTCCCTCTCTCCCTAACTGTCGGTTCTCTCTTCCTGATTAAATTAATTCACATAATCAAGGTGATAAAAATGTATTACGAATCTCCTGACCTCTTGAACCTCTCCGCGGCGCGAAGCTACATTAAAACCCGGGCGGAGGAAGAGGAACTTGGCAATGTTGCCGCGTCAGCCAATCCCAAACCACCCCTCTGGTGGCGACCGTGTATCTCACATTAATGTTAGGTTACTCCCTCCTGCCTCACATAATAATGTAACACACACGTCAAGTATGAAGGCCGTGTCAGGTGAGAGCGATGCTATAAGCTAACGCCGCGGGTCGTAAGGTCACCTGGACAGGTGGGGGGGGAATCAAAAATAATTGCCAATCAGTGACATGTAACTAATCATAATTAAACAAACTGTAATCTGTTTCGTTGTGTTTATCTGCTAATTAATTTCCCATTTCAGAAAGGACTTGTTTTGCGGCCCCACTGTATGTTTAGAGATCGATTTAACCAGGGCCGGACTGGAATACAAATTCAGCCCCAGGTGCGGGTGAACACATTGTGGCAGGACCTAAAGACCTATTCGAGACCTTCGGGAGTGAGATTATCGATGCCCGTGTGCCTGGGAGGGGTAACGGAACCATTTAGAAGTTCATAATTCCACTGCCTAAAGGGCCATCTAGAACTGGAGACGGTCCAGACGCCATTCAACATGGGGCGGGCTGCTCACCAAACCGTGTGACAAAAGATATTGAATAACATCCATTATGTTCTACTTTCCTTATGTCGATCTTGCTCTCTCAATTTTCTCTCTCTGTCTCTTGACCTCTGTGCTTTTTCTTTGTATCATTTTCTACTTTTTTCCACCTCTTTCTCTGGCACAATTTTGTAGGAACTAGTGCGATGGTTGATGACTGTCATTACTTTACAACTCTCACCGTTTCCCGGTCCATAAATATCCGTTTAATCTCGATACCTCTCTCTCTTTATCTGGCTCTCATTCCTTCTCTCCTCTCGTTCCGTCATGAATCGGGTGCGAATGAAAGGAGCGCGTGAGCGTATGAAAAGATGCGTAACTCAAAGTTTAAACGGAAAACCCGGCCGGGTATAAAATGAAGTAAAAACTCTCAAAGAGCTAAGCGAGTCCTGGCCTGGATACGTTGGCATTTCAGCGAAGCGCCGCCGGTTTTAACGTTGAAAAGACCACACACCAGAATGAACTCTTCAGGGCTTTGGCCACGGGACACAACTCATCTGCTGGATCTGGTGGTTGGTATGAGAGATACGGCAGGCGGTGAGAGCCCAGTCGATATTATGGATCTGTTGCCGCACTGAAGGACACTGACACATAAACAGAACGGACCTTGGGGCCTCTCTTTTTTAGATCTCCCACCATTTTCTCTCGCACGTCTCTCCCTCTTCGTCCTCTCCTCTGTGTCTCTTTCTTCTCCCTCGAATACCTCGATCTCTCCTCTTTCTCTCCACGCTTCTCTTATTGCTCTCTAATATGACCACAGAAGACCTATCAAACTCTTAACCATTTACTCTTGTGGAAATTGGCCAAAATTGATTGAACGAAAAGGGGAGATTTATTTTGTATTACAATAGTAACGAAACACCCTCTGTATGACCATAGACCAGCGTTTGAATGAGATCACTTTAGGAGTAATGGGAAAATGAACAAGCTAAATGTGACGACGGGCAACAGTTCACCTGACAGAAGCCCAATCCAGGCCTCTCCATGGTGTTCGCTCAAATCGAAACGCATTTATGACTCGGCACAAAAGCGCTCTCCGTCGTAGAATGCTTCATTAAACTCTCAGGAGTGGATTCAGGCACTGTGTTCGTTCGCCTTTTGTTCGGTTTACAGCTTCCTCAGGCTCTCACAACAGCTGCTGTTGTTAGCTCAATCAAGGGAATTAATACAAATCTGGATCTGGTCAGGTTAGCATCAATTGAATGTTGACTGTCTACGGTGTACTGGGCACTTCATTGAGTCTGGTCAAACTTTAGGTATCAATAAAAAAAATGTGCAGCACTCTAGTCAACCCCCAACAAATGTATTCAGCTTGAACATCCCGTTGAATTAAAAAAATAAATGAAACCTTGTTAGTAGCCAATGTGTGCACAATGAACTCGCCTTGTTCATTTCCCACTGTGGTTTTCAAACTTTTATTCAGGTCACCCACTTCACACGACAGAAAACATGGATTTCTCTAAATGTTATTATCATTCGCGGTGGTAGTCGTCGTAGTAACCGAACAAATGGGTTCTCTCGGACCATTTATTACAATGGGACATCCTGAATTGCCAAGTTTCGTCGGACCGCGCTTGTTTGCTTGCTGCAAATATTAATTCAGGACTGCTAATGAGAGATTCTTGTGTGACAGACGTGCCGGCTGTGGTTTCCCTACAGTACAATCCGATATGCAGTAAGAGAGAGAGTGCCCTGCAAATCAGGACCAGAGTTCAGTGCATCTCTGTGTATCCGCTTTCTCTTTTTCAGTAAGGAATGTAACCCTTTTTGAACTGTGCGTAAGCCAGGAGAAGTAGAAGGCCGCGGCGTAGTTCATTCAGTTCCATGGTGGCAGCACCACTAAAACCCGTACACTATCTGTGTCATATCGCCAGAATCAGCAATGGTCCATTTAAGCAGTTGGGAATTCTAGACATTATTTTTTAACCCCAGATCGACTAGAAACATCCTTTTGTGTACTGTCTGTGTAAAAACCCCAAAATCCCCATGCTACATCCCTGTTTCTGTTTTTCACATGGATTTTGTCGCATTTGTAAAATCAGTTTTGTTATGTTTTTCGGTTACATGTGTCCTTTGACACGTTCTTGCTCTTTGAAAGCGTTGAAGCAGAGGTGATGTTGCTGTGTTTGACCTTAGGCTGTGTTAGGCTTATAGTCTGTTGAACCTACCTGCGTGAAATTAACTGAAGTCACGTGACTGGTAGGAGTCCACCTTAGTGAGATTAAGTGAAGTCACATGACTAGGGCGAGTCCACCTGTGTGAAATGAAGTGAAGTCACGTGACTAGGACGAGTCCATCTGTGTGAAATGAAGTGAAGTCACATGACTAGTACGAGTCCACCTTAGTAAGATTAAGTGAAGTCACATGACTAGTAGGAGTCCACCTTAGTGAGCTTAAGTGAAGTCACATGACTAGTAGGAGTCCTCCTGTGTGAAATTAAGTGTTTCACAATATCTGATTAAATATTCCCCTTCAAAACCTACACCCTGAAGATGAAGGTGAATTCTAACCAGATCCAGAATAAGGTCTTTCAAAGGCGCCAGCCAGAAGTAGCATAATATAACTTATGTAAGGTATTGAATTTACCCCAGAGCACAGTCCAATATAAAGAAACAGAGAGAATACAGCACAGCTGCGAATCTGTCTAGAACAGGCAGTCCTCAAAAACTAAGTAAATGGGCGATAAGAGGACTTTCAAAGAGGACACCAAGGAGCTATGACAACTCCAAAGGGAGTTACAGTCTTTCACGCTAGAGCTGGGAAACAGTACACATGGTTAGTCACAAATCCAGTGCGTTTCTGGGAGATTTTGGATCCAATTATTACACATCCTTCTGTATTTTTGATTGAAGGTCCGTGTTAACAGTTCAGGTTGTATCTTTTAACTAAAAGCAACATAATAATGAACATAATACCATGTACTGGTGTACTTTTCCTTGGTTTTCCATCAACAAGTCATTATCAATATATATCTTTACAGGGGGCACAGGCATATATATTTAAAGGGGGCACAGGCATATATATTTACCGGGGGCACAGGCATATATATTTAAAGGGGGCACAGGCATATATATTTACCGGGGGCACAGGCATATATATTTAAAGGGGCCCTGGCATATATCTTTACAGGGGCCCAGGCATATATATTTACAGGGAGCACAGGCATATATCTTTAGAGGGGCCCTGGCATGTATCTTTACAGGGGCCCAGGCATATATGTTATATATATATATTTATCTTTACAGGGGCCCAGGCATTAATATTTACAGGGGGCCCAGGCGTATATCTTTACAGGGGCCCAGGCGTATATCTTTACAGGGGCCCAGGCATTTATCTTTACAGGGGCCCAGGCATTAATATTTACAGGGGGCCAGGCATTAATTTTTACAGGGGCCCAGGCGTATATCTTTACAGGGGCCCAGGCGTAAATCTTTACAGGGGGCCCAGGGTTCCTGTCAACAGCCCTGTCTGTACAGACATTAGTATTTTCAATAACAAGAGGGGTTAGTTCTCATCGATAGATCATCAATCCAGAGTTACTTTTTTATAATATAAATTAGGCTATTCATGTATTTAATTATTTGGATAACTTGTACATGAATAAGAAGCTTTAACAGTTTTTTGTCGCAAATCTTCCCTCAACACACACACAGACACAGACACACACACACACACACACACACACACATGTGCACGCGCATACACAAATATAATTAATTGAAGTGGTGTTAATCTTAAAGGCGTCTGTAATGGAATGAGCCATCAGATTCAATGAAGTCGTATTCATGGGCACAAGATCAGGCCCCTGTTTCCTTCTGAAGTCCGTGGCAGAGTGTGTTGGGTTGAGAAGGTGACAGATTAACTCAGCTAAGAGTACCGAGAGCTCAATGGGAATCAGATTACAGGGTTTAGCGGCCACTTGAGTTGGCTGAGCGCGGAGAACATAGCTAGCCTAGCATTCAAGGGATTGTGCTGTTCTAGAGGGAATTAATAGTGGCCTGGGTGCGACCTAAGTCAGGGCCTTTTCTGGGCCGGTAAGTGACCTTAGTTGCTGCTTTTTGAGGACTGGGAGAGAACAAATCGGTGCTTGTTTTAGCCCTTCTGTGAGACACCGGGTTCCATTGGAGTTGGGATGTATTCAGTTCTTTTTTTAGCAATACTTCTTTTTTCCAGAAGTGATTGTCAATACACTCGACTTCACCGGAAGCAGACTAGGTTGGTTGTCAGCGGGGAATATTGAAGAGCTTGCTGGAGCTATTTGAGCCACGCCATCGATAGTGTGAAATAAATATAAAGCATGCCTACCAGCTGGTTTCAAGTCCCTCAATGAAATCCTGTTTCAGACCCTGAAAGTTCTCCAGACGTCGTTCCATCCCACACGGATCGTAGGAAATGTCAGGCTCCCGCCACATCCTGATGACGGTCGAATGCGTCACTCCAACTGCTTCTGCAGCAGTCGAATATCGACAACGTCTACGTTTTTTTGGTCACAAAATAATGATTTTTAAAGACCAGTGCTGCAGGTGGAATAGATAAATGAAACCAATATGATTATGACCTGCTGAAAATGCAGCCTGGTTAAAAAGCACCGCTGAACATTAGTGTTGTTCTTTTATTCGTTTCTGAGGCCCTCAGATCTTTCGGCCAGCTGTTCCTATGGTCACGATGCTAGTTAGCGATAGCTGCCTCACCAAATGCTGCGTCCCGCTCCCTCTATTGCAGAGACAAAACGTTTGACGCCAAAGGATCACGTGGGCCGGCCCGTAACACAGCAGTTATAGAGCATGTTTATCTATTGAGTATCTGACACAGTTATTACTCTACATGTAGACCTGGTATGTTTATCTATTGAGTATCTGACACAGTTATTACTCTACAGGTATGTAGACCTGGTATATTTATCTATTGATTATCTGACACAGTTATTACTCTACAGGTATGTAGACCTGGTATATTTATCTATTGATTATCTGACACAGTTATTACTCTACATGTAGACCTGGTATATTTATCTATTGATTATCTGACACAGTTATTACTCTACATGTAGACCTGGTATATTTATCTATTGATTATCTGACACAGTTATTACTCTACAGGTATGTAGACCTGGTATATTTATCTATTGAGTATCTGACACAGTTATTACTCTACATGTAGACCTGGTATATTTATCTATTGAGTATCTGACACAGTTATTACTCTACATGTAGACCTGGTATATTTATCTATTGATTATCTGACACAGTTATTACTCTACAGGTATGTAGACCTGGTATATTTATCTATTGATTATCTGACACAGTTATTACTCTACAGGTATGTAGACCTGGTATATTTATCTATTGATTATCTGACACAGTTATTACTCTACATGTAGACCTGGTATATTTATCTATTGAGTATCTGACACAGTTATTACTCTACATGTAGACCTGGTATGTTTATCTATTGAGTATCTGACACAGTTATTACTCTACATGTAGACCTGGTATATTTATCTATTGATTATCTGACACAGTTATTACTCTACATGTAGACCTGGTATATTTATCTATTGAGTATCTGACACAGTTATTACTCTACATGTAGACCTGGTATATTTATCTATTGAGTATCTGACACAGTTATTACTCTACAGGTATGTAGACCTGGTATATTTATCTATTGATTATCTGACACAGTTATTACTCTACAGGTAGACCTGGTATATTTATCTATTGAGTATCTGACACAGTTATTACTCTACATGTAGACCTGGTATATTTATCTATTGAGTATCTGACACAGTTATTACTCTACATGTAGACCTGGTATATTTATCTATTGAGTATCTGACACAGTTATTACCCTACAGGTATGTAGACCTGGTATATTTATCTATTGAGTATCTGACACAGTTATTACTCTACAGGTATGTAGACCTGGTATATTTATCTATTGATTATCTGACACAGTTATTACTCTACATGTAGACCTGGTATATTTATCTATTGAGTATCTGACACAGTTATTACTCTACATGTAGACCTGGTATATTTATCTATTGAGTATCTGACACAGTTATTACTCTACATGTAGACCTGGTATATTTATCTATTGATTATCTGACACAGTTATTACTCTACAGGTATGTAGACCTGGTATATTTATCTATTGAGTATCTGACACAGTTATTACTCTACATGTAGACCTGGTATATTTATCTATTGAGTATCTGACACAGTTATTACTCTACATGTAGACCTGGTATATTTATCTATTGAGTATCTGACACAGTTATTACTCTACAGGTATGTAGACCTGGTA
>CM055742.1:8441845-8444345 GCA_029465975.1 Dallia pectoralis
AGTTCAAAGAGCATCTTAGAGGGGAGAGAGAGAGATGGGGTGAACTAGAGAAATAGAGATTGTGTTTGTTTGAGTTTGTGTGAGTGAGTGAGTGAGTGAGTGTGAGAGAAGGAAAGTTAAGGAAAGAAAGGCATGAGTGATCATTTCCATTGGCGTTGATTGAGTGTGTGTGTCCTCTAATCCAATCTAGTCTCTAGAGCAGATATAGAGCAGATATAGAGAAGATATAGAGCAGATATAGAGCAGATATAGAGCAGATATAGAGCAGATATAGAGATGATATAGAGCAGATAAAGAGCAGATATAGAGCAGATATAGAGATGATATAGAGCAGATATAGAGCAGATATAGAGAAGATATATAGAAGATATAGAGAAGATATAGAGATGATATAGAGCAGATATAGAGCAGATATAGAGCAGATATAGAGCAGATATAGAGAAGATATAGAGAAGATATAGAGATGATATAGAGCAGATATAGAACAGATATATAGAAGATATATAGAAGATATAGAGAAGATATAGAGATGATATAGAGCAGATATAGAGAAGATATAGAGAAGATATAGAGATGATATAGAGCAGATATAGAACAGATATAGAGAAGATATATAGAAGATATAGAGCAGATATAGAGAAGATATAGAACAGATATAGAGCAGATATAGAGAAGATATAGAGAAGATATATAGAAGATATAGAGAAGATATAGAGATGATATAGAGCAGATATAGAGCAGATATAGAGCAGATATAGAGAAGATATATAGAAGATATAGAGAAGATATAGAGATGATATAGAGCAGATATAGAGCAGATATAGAGAAGATATAGAGAAGATATAGAGCAGATATAGAACAGATATAGAGAAGATATAGAGAAGATATAGAGATGATATAGAGCAGATATAGAGCAGATATAGAGAAGATATAGAGATGATATAGAGCAGATATAGAGATGATATAGAGCAGATATAGAGCAGAGATAGAGCAGATATAGAGCAGATATAGAGAAGATATATAGAAGATATAGAGAAGATATAGAGATGATATAGAGAAGATATAGAGAAGATATAGAGATGATATAGAGCAGATATAGAGCAGATATATAGAAGATATAGAGATGATATAGAGCAGATATAGAGATGATATAGAGCAGATATAGAGCAGATATAGAGCAGATATAGAGATGATATAGAGTAGATATAGAGCATATATAGAACAGATATAGAGCAGATATAGAGAAGATATAGAACAGATATAACAGATATAGAGCAGATATAGAGAAGATATAGAACAGATATAGAGCAGATATAGAGAAGATATAGAGCAGATATAGAACTGATATAGAGCAGATATAGAACAGATATAGAGCAGATATTGAGAAGATATAGAACAGATATAGAGCAGATATAACAGATATAGAGCAGATATAGAGAAGATATAGAACAGATATAGAGCAGATATAGAGAAGATATAGAGCAGATATGGAACAGATATAGAGCAGATATAGAACAGATATAGAACTGATATAGAGCAGATATAGAACAGATATAGAGCAGATATTGAGAAGATATAGAGATGATATAGAGCAGATATAGAACTGATATAGAGCAGATATAGAGCAGATATAGAACAGATATAGAGCAGATATAACAGATATAGAGCATATAAAGAGCAGATATAGAGCAGATATAGAGCGGTCGAGCTGGATGACCGTAACCTTGAACCCTCTTGGTGCATCGCCCCGACTGAACATCAAATAAACATCAACATCCTTACTGAACATCAAATAAACATCAACATCCTTACTGAACATCAAATGAACATCAACATCCTTACTGAACATCAAATAAACATCAACATCCTTACTGAACATCAAATAAACATCAACATCCTTACTGAACATCAAATAAACATCAACATCCTTACTGAACATCAAATAAACATCAACATCCTTACTAAACTTCAAATAAACATCAATGTCCTTACTGAACATCAAATAAACATCAACATCCTTACTGAACATCAAATGAACATCAACATCCTTACTGAACATCAAATGAACATCAACATCCTTACTAAACTTCAAATAAACATCAATGTCCCGACTGAACATCAAATAAACATCAACATCCCTACTGAACATTAAATAAACATCAACATCCCTAGTGAACATCAAATAAACATTAACATCCCTATTGAACATCAAATAAACATCAACGTCCCTACTGAACAATAAATAAACATCAACATCCCTAGTGAACATCAAATAAACATTAACATCCCTATTGAACATCAAATAAACATCAACGTCCCTACTGAACATTAAATAAACATCAACATCCCTAGTGAACATCAAATAAACATCAACATCCCTATTGAACATCAAATAAACATCAACATCCCTACTGAACATTAAATAAACATCAACATCCCTACTGAACATTAAATATACATCAACATCCCTAGTGAACATCAAATAAACATCAACGTCCCT
>CM055742.1:8449345-8474345 GCA_029465975.1 Dallia pectoralis
ACCACCCAATTTTGTTCATCTCTACACACACACCCCCTCCCCCGACTCGTCCTCTACAAGGTTATGTCTCCACCCCTAATATGAATCCCCTCCCTGTAAAGTATCAGTCTCCTCCCCCTAATATTTATCTCCTCCCCCTAAATTGTCAGTCTCTCTCCTCCTTGATTGTAATCTCCTCCTCCTTGTTTGTAAATCTCCACCCAAATTGTTGCATGCCTTGCAGAGACACACACAAACAAACACAAACAAACACAGACACACAAAGACAAACAAACACACACACACTAATTAATTCATCTCCTCCCCCTCATTTGTAAGTCTCCTCCTCCTTGATTTTAATCTCCTCCCTTTCATTTGTTGCAAACACACACAAACACACAAACACACAAACACACAGACACGCACACACAAACACACAAACACACACACACAGACACACACACACACAGACACACACAGACACACACACACACACACACACACTCATCAATAATCCAGAGTTGCACCACCAATTGAGATGGATGAGTTTTGCTGAAGAAGGGTAAGATGCAGATGAACAAACAGCCAGCTTTGTAGAAATGCTCTACTGTACATTCTTTCATCATTACTGTTGTGTCTTCCCCTCTGTCCTTGAATTTCTGCTCACAATTTCTTACCGTGTCTCTCTCTTCTTCATCGCTCTTCCTCCTCCGTCGCATCCCTCACTGCGACCATCTCTCACCCTGCCTGTCTCGCTCTGTCACTGTGTAGATGCCATATCTTAATTTGATACCCTTTTCAAAGCAGGGAAATAGTGTCAGAGCATTGACAAAGCTAAATTGTAGATTACAATGAATTGATTAACGGTTTCTGGGTTTTATTTATTAGCGCATAGTAAGTCTGGAGGGGAAATGGCTGACTTCAAAAGCTGTCAATTATCTGTCAGTGTGCACAGTTGCAGTGCCCCTATCATTACTGTAACACCCTGGCATTTTGTCGGCCGTTTCTTGTCAAAAACTAGGTGGCGATAACATGCTTCACCCACTCCTCCGTCCACACACAGTCGATTACATACGGCACGCCTCAGACTGAAAGCGTTTCCCGGGTAGCTCAAGTACAGTGTGTACTGCCACACGGTTGTGTGTTTCTGTCTTACTGACCTGTTCGGTACCAAAACTCCACGCAAGGTGAGTAAAAGGTTGACCTTTCATCTGTCTTTACAAGGCAGCCGGCTTTTTTCAGTTTACTGGTTAGTTTTAAGGTAGGATTAGGGGTTGGAGGGTTTGAGAAGTGGCACTATTCAGCACTAAAGACCTATATGTCCGTGTTCAAGAACACTTCCCACATTAATACAACGTCGTAAAACACACAGGGGAAGGAGAAAGTATAACAAGAAAGAAAGGGAAAATGAAAGAGAGCGTACAATATGACATAGATGTGTGCTGACAATGGAGAAGTCTTATCCCGAGACTCAGCACTCTCTCTGTGTGTGTGTGTGTGTGTGTGTGTGTGTGTGTGTGTGTGTGTGTGTTATTGTGTCAGCAGCTTCACCTCAGTGGGATCTGCTCCAAACCAACACACACATTCTCACTGACCTGTCGGGTGTGTGTATGCGTGCTTGTGTGTGTGTGTATGTGTGTGTGTGTGTGTGTATTGTGTCAGCAGCTTCACCTCAGTGGGATCTGCTCCAAACCAACACACACATTCTCACTGACCTGTCGGGTGTGTGTATGCGTGCTTGTGTGTGTGTGTGTGTGTGTGTGTGTGATTTATTCCCGCCGGTTAGCATATGTCCTATTACTCAGTACAAATCTCCCTGTCAGCTTCGTTTCTTGACGCCAGTCGAACTCCATTGGGGGACTTAGTTGTTCGTCTTACACTCTCCCTACACCAAACAGACAAACACACGCGACCAGCGAGGGATCATCCCTGAGTGAACTCAATGTAAAGGTTTTTTCTCTGGCTGACTGTCCAATGGTTCTCCCCCCCCCCGCTGGGGCTGGGCGGAACACTCAGGGGTCAAGGGTCAGAACTGTAACCCTGATGGATCAGTCGGAGAAAGCTGCTCGTGAAGCTGCTCTACGATCGCTCTGTTTAAGTGTCACGGTATTTATCGAGTTCGATGCATTCTACTCACGTCTAGACTGTTTATATTCAGTGTGGCTTTGCACGGTCAACATTTTAGACTTTAGTCGTTTATTTGTTTCTGTTCGCCTGTTTAGAAGAACTCACCTTGCCTGGCAGTTGTTTATTTCGCTCGTCCTACGACTCCGAAATACAGTCGGATCGAGTCCATTTCACGCCCGCTGGTCTCAGTCACAACCGTCAGACCGTCTCTACTGGTTGACTGGAGTCAATTGGCTGAGAATTATAGTTTGATAAATAACATCTATATTCTCGCGGTGTTTCAGTCTCACATTGCATCTCTTCTCTTTTCGGTTCAAACTTTTCCTCTGTTCAATTTGTCCGGATTTATTTTCAAAGAGAACGGCAGCTCCTGTCGGGCGCGCACGTGTGTGTGTGTGTGCCTGCAGATTGCGTCCAATGAGGATATCAGCACTTACACAAACAGACAAACAGACGAGCATTCCTCGCCCTGTCGTGCCTGGTCGGTTGGGACCCAATTGTCCGTCAGGTACCAAACTGACCGGAGCGCTCCATCGGCGATATGAGCTCTTCAGCTGTTCTGTTTTCTGTTTGCGTCTCGCCGTTAGGCCGCGCCCTCTTGATTCTAACCCACTGTCCCAAGCTGTGTTGCCTGACAGCTCAACGGTACTGGTCCACGGGGGGTACTGGAACACACATGTGACGCCGTCCCCATGGGAACCGAGAGGCACAGGAACCATTGGGAATTGCACATCGAGCGACGTCGTTCTCCCTCGCTGGCTGAATGGGACAGAGAGACCGAGGGAGAGAGCAGGAAGAGACGAGTGGAATATTTATAGAGAGAGAGAGAGAGAGAGAGAGAGAGAGATGGCGGAACAGGGCGGAGTTCGACAGACAAGGGGAATAGAAGGAGAAAAAGACGGAGAGAGGGAGAACACCAAGTCTCTCCCAGCGCTGCGGCATCTGTGTCCTGTCAGAAATGCCTCTCCGGAACATTCTCCCGTACCTCAGGTTCAGGGGGGGAGGAGCTAAGGGGAGAGCGGTGGACGGGAAGAAAGAAGAACTCTGCTGACACGTAAGATAAATGTCTGGTTCTCTACCATCAGTGACCCACTTGAAACTAATCTCCGTGCGCCGTCGAGGTAACACAGACAAACTCATTTTCTCACTCTGCTCCTCTCATTCTCTCTTCCTCCTCTGGTTCGGCTTCTCCCATCCTCTCTTTCTCTCCCCCGCTTTCCTCCATGCATACAACTCTCTCGCTCTCTCTATCCTTCTCCATTTTCTATCTCTCCTTTCTTCCATGCATTTTACTCTCTCCCCTCTTTTTGTCTCTGTCCATTCCCCAGTTCGTATCGCCTCCTCTTAATGTCTTGCATTGGATTAAACAAATAACAGATATCAAAACACTATTAGGGTGAGAGCGAGAAAAAAACGCTGGTGTGTCATGGACCAGTGATTTTGGTGACAGTGTACACACACACACACACACACACACACACTAACCACACAAGAGAATAATGAAGTCAGGCATTGCTGGAATTGCTTGAGGCTTGGTGAGCTAGGATGCATTGATGTAGACATAGAGCAGTGCTGCCCTCTACCGGAGGCTGATGTTGACCTAAAATAAAATCCAGTAGACATATTTACATTAATGAAGGTGCTTACAGGGGCTGTTTAATAAATGTGCTTACAGGGACTGGTTAATAATGAAGGTGCTTACAGGTGCTGTTTAATAATGACGGTGCTTGCAGGGGCTGGTTAATAATGAAGGTGCTTACAGGGGCTGTTTAATAAATGTGCTTACAGGGACTGGTTAATAATGAAGGTGCTTACAGGGGCTGGTTAATAAATGTGCTTACAGGGGCTGGTTAATAATGAAGGTGCTTACAGGGGCTGGTTAATAATGAAGGTGCTTACAGGTGCTGTTTAATAATGAAGGTGCTTACAGGGGCTGGTTAATAATGAAGGTGCTTACAGGGGCTGGTTAATAATGAAGGTGCTTACAGGGGCTGGTTAATAATGAAGGTGCTTACAGGGGCTGGTTAATAATGAAGGTGCTTACAGAGGCTGGTTAATAATGAAGGTGCTTACAGGTGCTGTTTAATAATGAAGGTGCTTACAGGGGCTGGTTAATAATGAAGGTGCTTACAGGGGCTGGTTAATAATGAAGGTGCTTACAGGGGCTGGTTAATAATGAAGGTGCTTACAGGGGCTGGTTAATAATGAAGGTGCTTACAGAGGCTGGTTAATAATTAAAATGCTTACAGGGGCTGGTTAATAATGAAGGTGCTTACAGGTTCTGGTTAATAATGAAGGTGCTTACAGGGGCTGGTTAATAATGAAGGTGCTTACAGGGGCTGGTTAATAATTAAGGTGCTTACAGGTTCTGGTTAATAATGAAGGTGCTTACAGGGGCTGGTTAATAATTAAGGTGCTTACAGGTGCTGGTTAATAATGAAGGTGCTTACAGGGGCTGGTTAATAATGAAGGTGCTTACAGGGGCTGGTTAATAATTAAGGTGCTTACAGGTTCTGGTTAATAATGAAGGTGCTTACAGGGGCTGGTTAATAATGAAGGTGCTTACAGGGGCTGGTTAATAATGAAGGTGCTTACAGGGGCTGGTTAATAATGAAGGTGCTTACAGATGCTGGTTAATAATGAAGGTGCTTACAGGTTCTGGTTAATAATGAAGGTGCTTACAGATGCTGGTTAATAATGAAGGTGCTTACAGGTTCTGGTTAATAATTAAGGTGCTTACAGGTTCTGGTTAATAATGAAGGTGCTTACAGGTGCTGGTTAATAATGAAGGTGCTTACAGGTTCTGGTTAATAATGAAGGTGCTTACAGGGGCTGGTTAGTAATGAAGGTGCTTACAGGGGCTGGTTAATAATGAAGGTGCTTACAGGTTCTGGTTAATAATGAAGGTGCTTACAGATGCTGGTTAATAATGAAGGTGCTTACAGATGCTGGTTAATAATGAAGGTGCTTACAGGGGCTGGTTAATAATGAAGGTGCTTACAGGTTCTGGTTAATAATGAAGGTGCTTACAGATGCTGGTTAATAATGAAGGTGCTTGCAGGGGCTGGTTAATAATGAAGGTGCTTACAGATGCTGGTTAATAATGAAGGTGCTTACAGGTTCTGGTTAATAATGAAGGTGCTTACAGGAGCTGATTAGTGTGTCTGCTTACTTTACAGTTGGTAAATGCAGGTACTTACCTGGTCTGGGGCCACATTTCAACATTTATTTGCAGGTGTGCTCTGCAAAAAAACGATGATTTGCATACTGTGAGCAGACACCAAGACTGCCCTATTTGTTTTAGTCAGTTTGGCAATGTTTGTGCCTTTGTGACGGTTCTTCTCTGACAAATCCTACGTTTTTTTGGAGATCCTTTCTTTAGCTTGTAGGAGACGTCTCGTTTGTTTGAATAGACTGTTGTTAATGTCAGTGACCTGTATTCAGTTGAGATTGAACTGTAGTGTCAGTGTTGTGAATAACCATTGAATAGGCGTGTTAAGAATTTCAACGAGGACGAGGCCTACTCCGAGTGTTTCTTCTCAAGGTAGCAGTAGTGTTTTAGCGCATTGTGCTTGGAACATTACGTAAATACCTAAGCATTACGAAACCTATGTTAAATCAGAACAGCCTTGAATATCGACAAAAGCAATTGAAACGCCCCTTGAGCACGTTCTTACCGCTTAATAATTCCGACACCGGCTACGACATGTACAGATTTTACCTCAGGTTGCACCTCTCGCTTCTTTTCCCCAGTCTCTGTCCAAACCCGCCTTAGAAGAAAGACAACGAGGAAGCCGAGTGCAAAAGAACTAACAAAAAAGTCTGTGAAAGAGAAGTAGCCCAGTACGCAGTGAGTGACATGACAGCACACTCTTTGCCCTCCGTCGGGTACAAGTCTTCGCCTGTTGCCGAGACAACGTTTTAAATATTTAGCAGGCTGTCATACTACGGCGTCTCTGATATGGTACAAGTGTTAAACCTCCTTATTGCCTCATAACTTTGGCGACTATCGCTTATCCTTCAACGACACAGGGTCAAACGGGAATCTGCTTTTTTTTTATATTATGGCAGGTCATTGCTGGCGTTATAATGGTTCAGATTCGAGAGCTCATCTAATAAACCTGGGAGTAAATAACACACAGCACCCCCAACAGGGCTGATTGAGATATTGCATGTGACAGAATTCCATTTAATTATGGCCGCCAATTTCAGTTAATTGCCGTTGATATTGGCTCATTAGAGTCTCAACTTGTCTAGCTTTTGACTTTTTATTATATTAATTACCATAATTTGCATAATAATATAGCCTAATTAATTTAGGCTATACAATATATTCCACCTTATAACTATATGTAATTTATTTTAATTTGCACTATTTGCATAATGATCTTGAATTAGCCTTCAAACAGTATCTTTTGACCTGTTCAGACCAATTATTCTACTATCCTCACAATGTCTGAACAGATGACACAAACAGTGTGACACAACTTTGTTTCGAGAGATTAAGCTATTATGAAAATTTGCACCAACTACTGTAGGACTATACTCATGAAAATACTTGCATTTCCATACAATATTCAGGAATATATTTGCCTTTTTATCATTTATTTAGCCTTAAAAAGTGCACCCGAGCAGCTCAAGATAGGGTCAACAACTGACCTGATTTTGTTTACACTTTCTTGCATGGAAACTGCGGTGGTTCTGTCCTGTGACAATTTTGTACAGCACCAATCTGGTATTAAAGCTGACAGTAAAGTCATAGTATCATCTCATATCCTGTCACGACTCGTCGGGTGTAGTGTGGATGAAGCCATGTGCAGGAGCCGTATATCCGTTTCGATCAGGTTTATTACAGGACAGCAAACTCAAAACAAACCGTAAACGGCGGCAAAAACACGTACTGGTCGAATGAAAGGAAAATGCGCATATAGCGACTTAAAACAAGCACCTTCAAACAACAATTCTAACGTGTTACAAAAACACTCACCTCTACAAACAATGTGACATAGAACAATGCGAAGCAACGAGTGCACTGCTCGCGACCCTCTTATATCCCATTGATTACAAGTGCAAACAGCCGTGAGACAAACGTAAACACGGAAGTGAAACATGGAAGTGCATCACCGAAATATGTCCGTGTAGCAACGCCACCACACCAATCGTGACAGTATCCCCCACTAAAAGGCTAGCTCCCCAGATAGCCGAACGGAAACACAAAACCAAGACAAGGGAGCAACAGGGAGAGAACCCGCAGTCAAACCCAAAAGGGTCAGTCCAGGACCGCAGGTCCAGCCCTGAAAAGGCCTCAGTGGCTGAGAGGCCGCCATCTAGTGCGGCAGAGAGACCGCCTTCTAGTGCGGCAGAGAGTCCGCCATCTAGTGCGGCAGAGAGTCCGCCATCTTGTGCGGCTCAGAGTCTGCCGTCGTGGGCGACGTCGTGGCGGAGGCCATCGTGGGCGCCGTCGTGGCGGCGGCCATCGGGGGCGCAGTCGTGGCGGCGGCCATCGTGGGCGGTGTCGTGGCGGAGGCCATCGTAGCGTAGTCGTGGCGGCGGCATCGTGAGCGTAGTCGTGGCGGCGGCCATCGTGAGCGTAGTCGTGGCGGCGGCCATCGTGAGCGTAGTCGTGGCGGCGGCCATCGTGAGCGTAGTCGTGGCGGCGGCCATCGTGAGCGTAGTCGTGGCGGCGCCCATCGTGAGCGTAGTCGTGGCGGCGGCCATCGTGAGCGTAGTCGTGGCGGCGGCCATCGTGAGCGTAGTCGTGGCGGCGGCCATCGTGAGCGTAGTCGTGGCGGCGGCCATCGTGAGCGTAGTCGTGGCGGCGGCCATCGTGAGCGTAGTCGTGGCGGCGGCCATCGTGAGCGTAGTCGTGGCGGCGGCCATCGTGAGCGTCGTCGTGGCGGCGGCCATCGTGAGCGTCGTCGTGGCGGCGGCCATCGTGAGCGTCGTCGTGGCGGCGGCCATCGTGAGCGTCGTCGTGGCGCGGCCTTCGTGGTCGGCGATGCGGCAGCCATTGTGGGCGGCGATGCGGCAGCCATTGTGGGCGGCGATGCGGCAGCCATTGTGGGCGGCGATGCGGCAGCCATTGTGGGCGGCAATGCGGCAGCCATCTTGGGCGGCGATGCGGCAGCCATTGCTGGCGGGACGACGGCAGCCATCTTGGGCGCTGGCGTGACAGCAACAGCCATCTTGAGCGCTGGCGTGACGGCGGGAGCCATCTTGGGCGCTGGCGGGACGACGGCAGCCATCTTGGGCGCTGGCGGGACGACGACAGCCATCTTGGGCGCTGGCGGGACGGAAACAGCCATCTTGAGCGCTGGCGTGACGGCGGGAGCCATCGTGGGCGCTGGCGTGACAGCAACAGCCATCTTGAGCGCCGGCGGGACGACGGCAGCCATCTTGAGCGCTGGCGGAACGGCGGGAGCCATCGTGGACGCTGGCGTGACGGCGGCAGCCATCCCGGGCGCTGGCGGGACGACGACAGCCATCTTGGGCGCTGGCGGGACGGAAACAGCCATCTTGAGCGCTGGCGTGACGGCGGGAGCCATCTTGGGCGCTGGCGGGACGACGGCAGCCATCTTGGGCGCTGGCGGGACGACGACAGCCATCTTGGGGAGCCATCGTGGGCGCTGGCGTGACAGCAACAGCCATCTTGAGCGCCGGCGGGACGACGGCAGCCATCTTGAGCGCTGGCGGAACGGCGGGAGCCATCGTGGACGCTGGCGTGACGGCGGCAGCCATCCCGGGCGCTGGCGGGACGACGACAGCCATCTTGGGCGCTGGCGGGACGGAAACAGCCATCTTGAGCGCTGGCGTGACGGCGGGAGCCATCTTGGGCGCTGGCGGGACGACGGCAGCCATCTTGGGCGCTGGCGGGACGACGACAGCCATCTTGGGCGCTGGCGGGACGGAAACAGCCATCTTGAGCGCTGGCGTGACGGCGGGAGCCATCGTGGGCGCTGGCGTGACAGCAACAGCCATCTTGAGCGCCGGCGGGACGACGGCAGCCATCTTGAGCGCTGGCGGGACGGCGGGAGCCATCGTGGACGCTGGCGTGACGGCGGCAGCCATCCCGGGCGCTGGCGGGACGACGACAGCCATCTTGGGCGCTGGCGGGACGGAAACAGCCATCTTGAGCGCTGGCGTGACGGCGGGAGCCATCGTGGGCGCTGGCGTGACAGCAACAGCCATCTTGAGCGCCGGCGGGACGACGGCAGCCATCTTGAGCGCTGGCGTGACGGCAACAGCCATCTTGAGCGCTGGCGGGACGGCGGGAGCCATCGTGGGCGCTGGCATGGTGGCGACCATCTCGGGCGCAGGCGTGGTGGCGACCATCTCAGGCGCTGGCTCTTGGAAATCCAGCCATGTCCTCCACCACGTCCTAATAACAGCCGAGGGCTGATCATCCAACCCCTCCGGGGGTTTTTCTGTCCCTGACGTCGGTGGCCGAAAAGGGTCTTCCCACTGCGGGGTTTGTGGCTGTAGCTCCAGCCATGTCCTCCACCACGTCCTAATAACAGCTGAGGGCTGTTCATCCAACCCCTCCGGGGGTTTTTCTGTCCCTGTCGTCGGCGGCAGAAAAGGGTCTTCCCACGGCGGGGGTAGTGGCTGTAGCTCCAGGGGTTTCCCTCCCCCTGTCTGCAGCCCCGGAGCAGTGGGGGGCCGTTCCTGCAGTACCAGGACCGTGGGTGCTCTCTCCGCGGTCCTCCCGGAACACCTCCTTAGCTCCCCCCCAAAAACCTTCTTGGGACGCCTTCGGGGTGCCCTCTTGCCTTCCTCCGGGAGGGACCGCGGACCCGGTGTAATCAGCCCTGATAGCTGCATCGGTGGCTCATACCCGAAGTAAGCACGGAGGCGCCTATACTCCTCTTCGGGCGTCTCCGGCTTACCCCAGTCCCACTGCTCCGTGGTGCGACGGTGAGCTTCATCCTTCGGGGCGCTATAGCTTGCCCCCCCGAGGAATCCACTCACCGTCTGCTGGCTCCGCTGGCTTCTTTGTGGGCTTCGCATTCTGTCACGACTCGTCGGGTGTAGTGTGGATGAAGCCATGTGCAGGAGCCGTATATCCGTTTCGATCAGGTTTATTACAGGACAGCAAACTCAAAACAAACCGTAAACGGCGACAAAAACACGTACTGGTCGAATGAAAGGAAAATGCGCATATAGCGACTTAAAACAAGCACCTTCAAACAACAATTCTAACGTGTTACAAAAACACTCACCTCTACAAACAATGTGACATAGAACAATGCGAAGCAACGAGTGCACTGCTCGCGACCCTCTTATATCCCATTGATTACAAGTGCAAACAGCCGTGAGACAAACGTAAACACGGAAGTGAAACATGGAAGTGCATCACCGAAATATGTCCGTGTAGCAATGCCACCACACCAATCGTGACATATCCAAAGAGCTGGTACACAGATGAAAAAGAAAAAAATGTGTCACTGTTAAATTAAGCACCCGTTCCTGGACATTGAGTTATTATGATCGGATGAAATCACTGTCTGGTGTTTCAACTGGGATAAAATATTTGTACTGATGATTAACGTGGCCTTAATGAAAGGGATTTGGAATGATGTCCACAACTGTGACATTGTTAAGGGCCATAAATATAGAAGATGTCAATGACCATATCAAACGATATCAACATAAATGGCTACGATGTGAAAGATGTTAATGACCATATCAAACGATATCAACATAAATGGCTACGATGTGAAAGATGTTAATGACCATATCAAACGATATCAACATAAATGGCTACGATGTGAAAGATGTTAATGACCATATCAAACGATATCAACATAAATGGCTATACATCAGCGCTGATAGCCATGATGTTGAAGATGTCAATTACTATATAAATACTGATGGCCATGGTATTTAAGATGTCAATTACTATATAAATACTGATGGCCATGATGTTGAAGATGTCAATTACTATATAAATACTGATGGCCATGGTATTAAAGATGTCAATTACTATATAAATACTGATGGCCATGGTATTTAAGATGTCAATTACTATATAAATACTGATGGCCATGATATTAAAGATGTCAATTACTATATAAATGCTGATGGCCATGGTATTAAAGATGTCAATTACTATATAAATACTGATGGCCATGGTATTTAAGATGTCAATTACTATATAAATGCTGTTGGCCATGGTATTTAAGATGTCAATTACTATATAAATACTGATGGCCATGATATTAAAGATGTCAATTACTATATAAATGCTGTTGGCCATGGTATTTAAGATGTCAATTACTATATAAATACTGATGGCCATGATATTAAAGATGTCAATTACTATATAAATGCTGTTGGCCATGGTATTAAAGATGTCAATTACTATATAAATGCTGATGGCCATGGTATTAAAGATGCCAATGAATGACCACTAAGGACACATCGTTTAAGAAGCTTGTGGTGTTTCTGTTTCTGTAGTCCCCATAATGTACATATTGGATTACATCTAACACAGAACTGTCCCTGGCATGTTCTCTGACCACTGGCTCTCAGCACTCTGTCCGCCCTGTGGTATTGGCTTCACAAGGCTCTTTCTAGTGGCTTCCTTTGACCAACCACGACTACCCAGCCTGGCCTGGTTCAACGGGCAGAGGAACAAGCTTGATGAGTAAAGACAGCTGTGGCCCGTCTGCACTCAGCCAGACAGGGGTCTGGGGTTGTCCACTGGGTCCTAAAGTCACCGGACGCTCACCATATCAATTATAAATGATCAACCTGTCCCTCAAATCCAATCTGTTAACCCCCCTACACACACACACACACAAACCCAGTCCTCTCTCTCCATCTTTCGGCCTGCTCACTGTCACTATGGCATTAAGCATTCCCTCTGATTCCGGTTGATCCGCTCCGGACTGATCTGGGATTCCGGTCGGTGTGTGCTCCGGTTTGACCTGTCACACGCTTCCCGTTTCAACGGGCTCATCCCCGGTTCGGTTCTCTGTGGTTGACAAGGGCTCCGAGGGCGGGCCAAATAAGTCACGGAGAGGACATTCGGCCGGGCCTAAGCTCTTCTTCCTGGGACCTGTTCGCCGCCCAGCTGCTGAAATATTCATGGCGTCCTTTTACCTGCTGCACCAGGACCGTTAATTAGGCATAGGTAACGTGTCAAATGCTGTGTAACACCGTGTTGTACAAAGATCTCCTGGAAAAAAAACCCGCGGGGCGAGAGCAGTCAGTGTTGACACAGCCTCCACCGCACAACTGCTAGGCTATTAGACTGAACAGGCCAGGCGATGTTAGCTGTCATAAACAGAGACTGGTTAGTTTGAACGTTTTCGCTGACATATCGTCTGTAAAGGTCTGCCAAAAGCATGGTGGGTTACATCACCTGATATTTATGTACTAGGTTCACTTTCTACACAAAAAAAAGGCCTTCGGTTCTGTAACACTATCGTGAAGGGCAGGACTCCTGTGCTCTAACGGCGCGCGAAAATGGGCCACGGTAAAATACGGCCAGGCCGCGCGAACGTATTCCGCCGTTGTTACG
Source organism: Dallia pectoralis (assembly GCA_029465975.1). NCBI lineage: Eukaryota > Metazoa > Chordata > Actinopteri > Esociformes > Umbridae > Dallia > Dallia pectoralis. Next base: position 8,461,977 of record CM055742.1, read on the forward strand.
CGAGACTGTGAGATTGTGTTGTCTTCATCGCTCTGGATTCACCGCTCCGCTACGTACGGAAATGTAACATTTCTCCACACTTTCACTTGACGGAGGATGAAACAGATTAAAGCAAAGCCTGACAGTATGTGTTTTTGTGGGGGCTCTATATGCAGTGACAAATATAGTTTTATATTAAAATCTGTCTCTTCTTTTGATCTGTTTGCAGATCTCTCTCGTCTGTTTCAGATGAATCCGGAATGTTCTCGAGCCCTCGTCTCTGTTTATTGTAATAACCTCTTCCGAATTCCTAATAACATTTCTTTCTCGCCCTTCGTCAACCCTGAAGACAAGAGGTAAAAGATCATCTTGAATAAAATTGAAGTGCTCAGTCACACACACAGACACATTCATATGATTATAACCAAGGTCATTGAGTCAAAGCAGCACATAAAGCTCCTATGAACCCCACTCTCTCTCACACAAACACACACAAACACACACCCACACACACACACACCCACACACGCACACACACCACACACACACAGCAACCTCAGTCCCCCATTGACCCCCTTCAACACACACACACACACACCACACACACACCACACACACACATACACACAGCAACCTCAGTCCCCCATTGACCCCCTTCAACACACACAAACACACACACACCACACACACACACCACACACACACACACACACACACAGCAACCTCAGTCCCCCATTGACCCCCCTTCAACACACACACACACACACACCACACACACACACCACACACACACACACACACACACACAGCAACCTCAGTCCCCCATTGACCCCCCTTCAAGTTCCATTATATACAGAAATTGTCGAGGTCTGGCTGTGGTTGAAGAGGTCATTTCTGGAGTCGGGCCACGTATTGTATCCAAAATGAATTCTGTTTGAGGGCCAGTCAGTTGCACACGCCCACCTTCCTAATCTAAAAAAAAAAAAAAATTATACCAGCCGTGCTGTAATTCAAATTCATCTAATTGGTTCTATGAGGAAGATAAAATGGAAGAACAGTGAGAGCAAAAAGGGTCTTGATTTAAACAAGGTTTAAACAAGGTTTACAAATTTACGTGTCACAAGTTTAACATCCATCGAGATGTTTTAGAACCGGAGATTTATGTCTGTGGGTTTGTTAAGATTAGGAAAATAAACTTAGGCTGAAAGTGTCTGATTTTGGTTGCTGTACTTATTATGTAATCATTCACCCTCAAAAATCATTCACCCAGGCAAAATTGCTGCAGCTGAGCTACCCTGTCAAATAAGCATAGTTTTGGCTCCCTCTGGTGTCTGGTTGCGTCACCACAGGTTTAATAGTGATGTGACGGTTGTTTGCGGTGTGGAGATTGAGAAATATAACTTTTACAACAAGATATGACAGGAGGCAAACACTATGTAAATATAAAATATGTTGATCAAGGTATTTGCCGAATATGTTCATTTTTGACAGTCGCAAACATCATGCTAGTTACATAAACGTTGAAAAAGTTCTGACATGATTTATCTTTCTCTCGTTTTTTCACATCACAGTCCCCTAGGGTGTGTGACTTTTTATATCCACTGAAGCTTACACGTGTTCCCCAGATCTAAGACATACCTGTCTAATATTACCACGGACCTGGCGTGACTTGCTGTTAAGATAGTTGAAAACCCGTGTTTAATATTCATGCCATTTTAATGCATTGCCTTACTAATCAAGACGATGATGGTTGTGTGGATGTTTGTGATAATGACAATGACGATCCAGTATAGGATGTCTGTTGTCGGCCAGTGTTTCTGACAAACTCTAGTTTTGAATCATTCGACTATGCGGTCACATTGTTTCACCATAGCCTACCAGTAATGTGATTTGAACGGGCTGCAGCTATTTCAGAGAGGTGCGTTTCATAGTTGTTCAACAGGTTTTGTCCCACTAGGTAGCTAATTATGCATTCTTAATGCATTCAATACCTTGAGTTCACTGTCTTGCTCAGGGACGGAATGACCAGGTTTTTCACCTTGTCGACTCTGGGATCCGAACCGACAATCTTTCATTTACTGGCGCGACGATGAATACTAGGCTGCCATGTATTGGTTCATCAGGTGTGATCAGCCAAGGAAAATAAAAGTCCCACCCTTTTGACTACATCAAAATGGCTGATGCCTTTAGTGGGGATGTTCATGATGAACTTTGTCTTCTCCTGGATGCCAAGTCCTGTATCTCTATGGTAACAGCTGATCTTGGGCCTGCTTTGCCTTAGTTCTGCCAGTAGAGGGCGGTACGGTTTAATGAGCAATTAAAAAACAATCTGATCATGCAGTGAATGAATATTTGGGCCATTCTCGTCCAATGAGAATTGTGCAGTAATATGTTAACGAATACATAGCTATTCACATTAACATACTTATGGCGATCCACTTAAAAACATTTGATTAAGGCTGTCAATCACAAGTGTCTAAGTTTATTAGCTGTGGCTAAACGAGGTCAAACATGCTGGTGGGCCAAAGAAAGAAGCACAAAAGTCCCATTACCCTTAATGGCTCTTTACCTTATCACCACGGTAACGTGTCAAACAGATCAAACTGATCGGTTTAACTTATGGCGACAACGATTAGGTTATGATTTGTGGTGTGAATGTAACAAGATTTTCTCCAAATATCTGTCAGGCTACTTTACCCAGATACGATATCTGTTAGGTAGAGTGCCTTTGACCTCCTGTGGCCCCTGTAAACACAAAAAAGACACTTCAACCGAGTCTTCCCATATTCGTTTCCTGTGCCTCCCTTCAAGTCATTACAGCCGTTGGGAAAATCAAGTAAAGCCGCCGTCTAAATATTTCCCTACAGAAGCTAAATGAAGGATCTGCCACGTCAGGAATCTTTTACTCTCCTTGCGTTTTACTTTAAGGGCCTCTTTCCTAGGACAGGGGAGGATAAACCGTTGCTGGCATTACTGTGGATTATTTGGGGTTAACCAAACTCAGTGTGGCCTTAAGTACTTAGCCATATATATTATAGGCCGCAACCTATATCCACCTAGTTGGGTCGAAAACGTTTCAATTGGTCAAAGCCGTGGCATGAAACCTAACCAGCCCATCCCAGTTGTTCTAGTGCACTTCTGTCTGTGCACTTTCATCCATTAAGACGTCCCCTTCAATGCCCTAGTGCCCTCACACCTGCTCAGGAAGCTGGGAGACCCGGCGCTAGTCTGACCCCTATGACTGCTCGGCCGCGCCCCAACTCACTCGTCGAGTATGCTGACGGCGCCATAGTGGTCGAGTCGGCCAGGAGGGCTACCGGGAAGAGGCTACCGGGAAGGTGCCAGGTAAAACAACCTCTCCCTCAACCTCGGGAAAAAAAACAACGAGCTGACGGTGGACTTTGGTAGACAGGAGGGATACAGAGAGCAAACGTCGGCTTAGACGCCGTTAGGGAGTAGAGGGTCAGAGACGTGCGAGCGGGCGCGTTTCCAGCAGCAGAGTGAAGCAGGAGCAAGAACGCATTAGTCAGAGTCCCAGAGGTACCTCACAGACTTCTACAGAATCACGGTTAGAGCACTAATGACCGGAGAATGATGAGGTCACCCCAACGCCAGCCCAACCAGAGATCAGGTCAGCCCAACGCCAGCCCAACCAGGCAATAGGTCAGCCCAGCGCTAGCCCAACCAGAGATGAGGTCAGCCCAACTTTTTTCTAACGAATTCAATATTTATGAATTCAGTTATTGGTTAAAACAAATGTATATAAATGTACAAGTATTTATTAAATGGGTAAGTGTTTCCAAGCGTTCGACTGGAACTGATACTGGTACTGGTACTGGTACTGATACTGATACTGATACTGGTACTGGTACTGGTACTGATACTGGTACTGGTACTGATACTGATACTGATACTGGTACTGGTACTGATACTGGTACTGGTACTGATACTGATACTGGTACTGGTACTGGTACTGATACTGGTACTGGGTACTGATACTGGTACTGGTACTGGTACTGATACTGGTACTGGTACTGGTACTGATACTGGTACTGGTACTGATACTGGTACTGGTACTGATACTGGTACTGGTGCTGATACTGGTACTGGTACTGATACTGGTACTGATACTGGTACTGGTACTGATACTGGTACTGATACTGGTACTGATACTGGTACTGATACTGATACTGGTACTGATACTGGTACTGGTGCTGATACTGGTACTGGTACTGATACTGGTACTGGTACTGGTACTGATACTGGTACTGGTACTGATACTGGTACTGGTACTGATACTGGTACTGGTACTGATACTGATGCTGATACTGGTACTGGTGCTGATACTGGTACTGGTACTGATACTGGTACTGGTACTGGTACTGATACTGGTACTGGTACTGATACTGGTACTGGTACTGATACTGGTACTGGTACTGGTACTGGTACTGATACTGGTACTGGTACTGGTACTGGTACTGGTACTGGTACTGGTACTGGTACTGATACTGGTACTGATACTGGTACTGATACTGATATATTACAGTTTTTTTTATTCGCTTTGGTACTATTTTCACAAGTAAGGTGTACATTTTCAAAACTCTTAGTACAAAGATCCAAACTGATCAAACTTGTAACGCAGCTAGTCATGCTTTCAGTCCACATAATCATTGTTTCAAACACAAGATTATTGTAATATGTAATGGGAACATTTGGTTTAATCACCGAAACACAACAATATGATCTTCTTTCAGTTTAGTACTTTTAACAATCAGTTCATCCAACAGCAAACAATGCAAGATACATGTTTCAAATCCGCCTTAGAAGTGCTGAAATGAATATGCTACAGTACTATACTGTAAAAGAAAGATTACACAGTTTCACATTAGGCGATACACACTACACATTACATTACTTACATTTACATAAACTATCATTTCCAAAATATCCATCCTATGTGTAATCAAGTAAAGGATCAATGAAGACATCCTCTACAATCATTTGGGCAAATCACTGTAGTGTGTACGTATTTTTCTGATATAATTGTAACTTATTATGTAACTAAATGAGAACAAAACATAACATTTAGTGCACCCATTACATTAATTTGGATCAAGCCTGTCTTGAGGATTTGCACATAGATTCTCATCCACATCACAATGAATGTCCTCATTGTTCAAGCACCTTGGAAAAAAGGTGTGACGAATCCATGCTTGACATTGGTCTACATTGATGTCATCACACGCATAATCCATGGCCTGAAGAAGGGTGGCACGCTCAAGGGGTTGGCGATAGACCTTCCACCTCCATGCTGAAAACAATTCCTCAGTAGGTTTGAGGAAAGGAGAGTATGGAGGCAGGTAGAGGGTCATGAATAGAGGATGGGCCTGAAACCATACATTTAAAAAAAACACATTTTATTTCTGTAGTTCTCAAAATCAATATACTGTTTATTGCTGAAATGTAAGTATATAGGTTTACCAAACGGTTCAGTGATTAACCATTAAGATCAGTTGGATTAAGTGTTGGTCAAATGTATTTACGCAAATGAGATGAGAAGCTTATCAAAAGTACTGTGAGCATTGCATTGTGAAAGACAATAACTTCATATGAAGGGTATTTCTTTGATTTTGTGCGTTGTACTTAGTCAATTGAAAATGTGATTACATGTTTGAAAAAAACAGACTTTTTGATGATCTGCTTTGAGTTTTGTACTTACAGTTGTGAGGTTTTACCGCATACTTGTGAAAATAGTACCAAAGCGAATACAAAAAACTGTAAGTTACTCTATTTAACCCACTTCATTGTTTTAGGACAGCCTGCGTGGGAATTTGACTATCCAACCTTTTGACATGGAACTACTTCCAGTTCCTCTGAGCCGGCCTGAAGGGAGGGGAGACTTCGCCTGCTGTCACTCTGCCCTCTCGCCCGCGACTGAACCCTTTCTCTTTAACAATGAGAGGTGATTGGAGGAAACGCCAGCGCGGCTCTCAGGGTACATACCCTCTGACTGAGATCTCGGGGGGGCCACGCTGTGTGAGGCAAACTGTTGTGTTAGAAGGCGTTACAGGATCCACGGGCACCCGAAAGACAGGGCACAGTCAGCGTGAGCCTGGCCCAGAGTGACGCACCATGACGTGGGTGCGATGGTTGACCGGCTGGGCGTGGGGACAGCTGTGGTGCGGCGCAGCATGGAAGTGCCGATATGGGTGGGTCTCTGTGATTAAAGCGTAGCGATCTACATGTGTTTGTGGACTCAGATTGATGGCGAAGTGTGTGTTTTCCCGTGTGTGTCTTCGCGTGTTTGTTTGCGTGCACGGTTTGGATGCTCACCGGTGTTTTAGACTTACAAGTGGTGGTTCTGAAAACGCCTGGACATCATGTCAACAGTCCACTACTTCAGCCCTGAAGGTGCAGCTGAGATACAGCTCCATGTCACACTGACAGTTCTCTTCAGAAAAGCAAATTTTTAAACACACTCACACCCACGCACACACACACACAGACCCACACTTACACACACACCCACGCACACACACCCACACACACACACACACACACACACACACACACACACACACACACACACACACACACACACACACACACACACACACACTCACCCACACACACTCACACACACACACACACACACACTGATACACACACTCACACACACACTCACACACACACACTCACACACACACTCACACACACACACTCACACACACACTTACACACACACCCTCTCCCTGGTTCCCAGCTCAACCTGAGGTGGCCATGAGAATCGCTGCCATTGATTCCTCTGCAGTGCTACATCAATCCAACCATCTCTCACCGACAGGTCCTGGAGCGGTTCAAATAAAACAAATCCGACGCACACACAAACACACTCGCACACACTCACACACACACAAACTGATCAAATTGAGTGTTTAAGTAGAGATTTTTTAGTTAGAGGACTAGAGTTAACCTGTGTTCGCGAAGCCGGCCCTTCGTGATCCCAGCGGTAGTCGTTTTAGATATGGGTCAACCTCTACAGATGAATTGGCTAGTTTCCAGGACTGTCAGTGTGTGAGATGACATCACTCATCACATCACACATGTCCCAGTTCCAGCCAGCAGGTGTCAGTAGAGAGAGACTGTGCATGTTTCCCTGGCTTACAGGAAATCCCAGTTGACACCAAAAGATTTACCGCACGCTCTTCAAAAGCTTTAATCGGCGCAGTTATTATCCTTTTATTAAACCCTGGTTCAGGAAATCACCAGCCAATGGGCGTCCACTATCAGTGCCTGAGAGGGTTGGTGTGTGCGTGTGTTTTTGTGTCAATGTATTTGCCTCTATTGTATTTCTTCACATTGGTTCACATGTGTATGCGTACTGTAAACTCTACCTGTGTGTGTGTACCCTCTGTCACCGTGAGTATGCCGGGGCCCGTGAGCCAGTGGGGGGGTATGGGGGTGCGTTTTGGACACAGGTCCCTTGGGTCTCCTTTGAAAATCCCCAGCTCCCCAGCTGTCCATGTGATCGCCGGGGGGCTTTGATGTCTCCCCGCTGGCCTCTTCGGCGCTCCTCTTCCTCACTCAGCACCCCCAGTGTCACTGGCTGTCAGACAGTCTAATGACTGTTTGGACTTTCCTTTCTCTTCATCTCTGTTTGTGACGGCGACGTGCGGGGAACCATGGGAACCGCAGGTCTGTGTGTCAGACGGTGCTGCTCGGGTCTTAGCTTTGAGTTGCTAATACAGACACATTCCAGTTATTTTGTGTGTGTGTGTGTGTGTGTGTGTGTGTGTGTGGGGTGGGGGGGGACTGGGGGAGGGGGTGGACTGAGGGAGGTTGTGTAAATGTGTGGGTTTACTACATGTAGGTTTCCTCAACCGTATTATGATTCATGACTTCCACCTCATCTCAGGTAGTCTTCTCCCATCATGCTCCGAAAGCATTAAAGCCTTCTTGGGTTACCCGGGGCCTAAAGCTGACTGTTATCAGGCCTGGGCAGCAGGTGACACTAATGTCCGTCTGAAAGGCCCCTTTCCCCAGGCTTACATGATACCTGTCCTGCCTGGAGCTGGGGCCCCCTGATTCCCAGCTGCCCTCCCTCCCAGGTCCCTTTCAGGTTGGTTTCCCGCTGAAGGGGCCTTTTGTTGGGGCTCATAAACCCAGCTTTGTCCCACTCTCTCTTCCTCTGATGCTTGGAGGACCATAGAAAAGTATCGCTATATCATGTCTTTGTCTTCCGCTCAGGGCCACTTGATAATCCCCCCCTTACCCGCTCCCCAAAAAAGAGGTATGTGATTCTCTGGGAATGACGATGAACTTAGTTTTATAAAAGTGCGACCTCGAAGCTCCCCCTTTGGGTTCGCGGACTCCGTATCTCCATACTGATCGACTCCGACGCGCCAGTGTCAGTTTATCGCTCTTTACGACGTATCGTTAGGGTGTGCGCGCAACGTTAACGCGAGCTTGCCAATTGTTTGCGACAGTCAGGAAGGCTCCGGCAAATGTCTGTTCGATCCGTTTCACTGTATTTTAACCCAATGTCCCTGAGGCGGAGGACGTTGCTTTTCCCCTGTGTCATGTAGAAAACGTCAGTGGACCCAGTATTGATCCTTGCGGTGCGCCACAAAGCCGCGTACATGATGAACGGCTTATTTCGACGAGCAGATGGTGTCTCTGTACGACGCATTAGGTTTTGCCCCGGTCAGCAGATGTAGCTGAAATATTGGACTTTGCCGTTTGCCAATGCGGAGAAAATCGCCGTGTAACTTTGGAACATGATGGATTGCACCAGAACTCCGCTTGTCATTGATGTCGATAGCGATGCATCGGAAGTTGTGGATACTGCGTGGATTCTAGTGAACAGCAATATGAGACCGAAGGCAGAGAAAGGAGCCGAAAGAGTGAGCCCAGAATGGTCCTCAGAATAGAATAGGGCCAGTTGTGTAACCCTTTTAATCCCCGGCAAGGCGGTGCGGAAAATCACACTTTTCACCAAAGACTGTTGACAGTTATTTGAGTCAAATGGAGGTTTGCTTTAGCCGAGTATAAAACAACACTAGGGGCGTTGCATTCGTTCCTGTCAGAGTGACACGTTAAATGCTGTGCGCAACGCCGATAACAGCCGACACAGAGACACAACTGAAAACAGGTTAAAAACATGGGCATTGTTTCCATGGCGAATGGTTCTTTTGAAACATCTAAGAGCCGGTTATAGAGGAGTATATACACGTGATGTTCTAGCGGGGTTAGAGAGATGTGGGGGTTTAAACGATATTCTCAGGTGAAGTGACAGTGTGGTGTTAGATGTTGATTCTAGATGTGTCTCAGGGGAACTACAGAAAATCCCCTGAAGCCTCCGGGATGCGCTTAATATTCCCTTCTCTCTCTACCCTCTGGTTATTTTTCCTCACCTTTCCCTCGCCGTCTCTCTGTTCTCTGATCAGATCTCAATTTATTCGCATTCAGTGAAGACTTTCTTAATTGTGGTAGCATTTCCACCATGCGCCGGTAAAAAGTTGTTTGAGAGAGGAACAGAAAATGTCAAATAGATAACATTTCGAACACACGTAATGCGCCTAATTTCACACACACACCATAATATTTCCGCACCTCCACCCTATCTTTCCCTCCACCTCATCCTTACCTCCGCCCCACCCTCTCTGTCTCTCTATGCCAATGGATCGTGTTCCCAGGCCGCTATTCAGCGGCGTCTCCGGCACTGCATTTTCACCCAGTACGCGTTTGTGGTGAGTAAACAGCCGGTAAGCTGCACTGGATAAGAACGTCTGGTAAATGACTGCAGTGGAAATGTAACGTAAATCCTTCGGTCGTAATTCTAACTGGGAGGAGACAGTCAGGAACCCAGAGGACGGCTCCAACGCATTAAGGCACTAATACACTTATCTTGACTCGGCTAATTAATACCGTCTGCGTGTATCCCGGGTGTTATCTCAATGCTTATTGTTCTTTCGTCACGTTGGCTCCTGATACGTAGAGGAGTCCCATTGCAATTCCGTTACATTCTGAAAATCAACCTAATTCCAATTTCAAATGTGTCTCGAAAGTGGGATTGCACAGTTACTTCCGGGATTTACTGGAATTCATATGCGCCGGAGGTAACACCATAACAGTAATGGGACTGTAGAATGGAACAGCAGGAACAGGAGTAGTGGAGAATAGAACAGCAGGAACAGGAGTAGTGTAGAATAGAACAGCAGGAACAGGAGTAGCGTAGAATAGAACCGCAGGAACAGGAGTAGAGTAGAATAGAACAGCAGGAACAGGAGTAGTGTAGAATAGAACCGCAGGAACAGGAGTAGAGTAGAATAGAAGAGCAGGAACAGGAGTAGTGGAGAATAGAACAGCAGGAACAGGAGTAGTGTAGAATAGAACAGCAGGAACAGTAGTGTAGAATAGAACAGCAGGAACAGGAGTAGTGTAGAATAGAACAGCAGGAACAGGAGTAGTGTAGAATAGAACAGCAGGAACAGGAGAAGTGTAGAATAGAACAGCAGGAACAGGAGTAGTGGAGAATAGAACAGCAGGAACAGGAGTAGTGTAGAATAGAACAGCAGGAACAGGAGTAGTATAGAATAGAACAGCAGGAACAGGAGTAGTGTAGAATGGAACAGAGCAAGTACAAGAGCGGGACTAACCTGAGGCCAAAACCCGGGCTTAGCTCCAGGCCAACCCTCCTGCATAACTCAAGGCCTAACCCTAGCCCTGGGTTGTGGGCAAAATGTAACATGAACTTCAACCCCACGTTCCATCTGTCTGCATCGCTCCCTTTCTCAGTTGATGCACATTTCCCTGTTCTATCTTTGTACATCTCCACATCGCTCTCGCTCTCTATTCCTCGCCATCCCTCTCATCCTGTCCTCCATCTTTCAGCCGTGTCCCGGGCCCATATCCTGTCGTTGCTATCTGGCCGCTCTTTTCTTTGATATCGGAGACCGCTGAGGTTGCCCCGTCGACACAAAGAGACTCATTGTCCGTGTTCCTCCTTCGGTGTGTGTATTTACTCACTTGTCTTGTGCACGCTGCGTATCCTTAAATTAAACGCCTGTCCTGAAGCCCCAAACACACACACACACACTTCTCCGTCCGGTCCGACAATTGCTCCCCCGTTGGAAGAAAAAAACCATAACGTAACCCCGGTGTTGTTGTTTTTTGGTGCAATTAGTTTTCTTGTGTTGTCACGGTGAGGACAGCGTTTCGGGTGGCCGGATCTCTTAAGGGCCCCATCCGATTGGCTCTTATCTCCCTACTGGGAACCCGAGTGCTGGAATGAATGGGACTGCTATTCACCCTTATCTGGCGGTGGGACTTAGAATGGCCTCATTAGAGTCGAGACTGTGTCAATACCTGGAGCCTAATGGAAAGGTGAGGTTCACAGAGCTGGCGACTCCTCCTAAGGGGGCTTCCAGAATGTTCTCACCTGTTTAGGAACAGTCGTGACACCTGCGACTGGCCGTCTCCGCGACGGCGTCTGTCCTCGCCATCGCGCCTGAACATTGTCTTGCGGACACGTGCGCGCTGTCCCGTAAACACACACACACCCCCGTGACCCATCGACAAGCCACCACACTATCCGCCTCCCGAATGAGAAAAGACATAAAACATAAATCTCCGCTTAAATGCCTCTGTTCTCGCCCCACGGTGAGTTTCGACGAGGAAAACACCCTGCTTTGATGGACTCATTTGAAACTATTTGATCTGAGTGCCGTCAAACACTGTCAACATCAGGGTTTAGAGGAACGCAGTACAGGTGCCCTCAGGGGGCTGAATCTTCAGCTGGGTGAAATGCCGGGGTTGGCAGGGGTCACCTTGTAAGCTGTGTGTGTCTGTGTGTGGGGGGGGGCGTTAGGGGAGGGATCTTTCAATGGTGTTTGTACACTCTCCTAGTTCGACTTCACTACCAGACGTGTACCTGTCAGTGCAAACAGTCTTTAATGCAAACACAAACGCGCACACACACACACGCATCCAAACACCTCAACACACACAATCACACAAATACCCACGTTCCCATTGTATGTTTTCACACACATTTCTCTGTGACGTGCGGCGATTTGGCGAACTGTGCAATTTACCGCGCCGGTAGCGCGAGTCGTCGTTTCGGAGAGAGGCGATAGACGTACACACAATTACCCGCGTCGGGTCGTTGCCGCGGTCGCTGTCGTCCACACCGCCCTCGCGATTCCCTCACGCTTACAGGTGAGGAAGGACGCTTTTGTGTGGGGAGCGACGGCTGTTCACTTCACACTAGGTGGTGAGGTGTGTGTGCGTGACAAAGCCCGTGTGAGGCAGGTGTTCCATGGGCGATGACAGTCACAAGAAAGAAGTGACTGTTGTCGAAGGCACGCAACGTGCATCGCACTTTAAAAT
>CM055742.1:8479345-8525042 GCA_029465975.1 Dallia pectoralis
ACTCGTGAACCGTCGTCAAAATGAAGTTCAACCGTCGTTGGAAATACACGGAGCATGTGTTCACATTCATTTTCTCCCTTGCGCTTTCACCTGTTTTCTGTTTTGTCAATTTTATCTCTCTATCATAAAATCCAATACTTTCACTGTTGAGCCAAAGAATTATGACCTTTACGCTGTTGGTAAATTCGCACGTGGCTCGAAACAGCACCGCCACGCATGGACTGAAGGAGTCCAGTGGGATCTGGCACCAGGACATTAGCAGCAGATCCTTAAAGTAAGTGGCGAGGTGGAGCCGTCGTGGATTGGACTTGTTGGTCTGGCACATCCTACAGATGCTCCATCTGAGAGAGACAGGGCGACAACGTGAACTTCTCATCGTCTTTCACGAAACGTTCCCTAACGAGGTGTGCAGTCGGGCAGGGCGCATTTGTTTGGCGTGGTGTGTGTGTGTGAGTGAGTGTGTGTGTGTGTGTGTGTGAGAGTGAGTGTGTGAGAGTGTGAGTGAGTGAGTGTGTGTGTGTGTGCTCCTCACACAGTTTTCGCCTGGTCTAAATCCTACTTGTCATCCAATTCTCCCGCTAAATTGGACCAAAACACAAGTGAATATACAGGCAGTAATATTGGAGGCCTCCGAAACCCAACGCGTTCTCTTCAGAATGGGGAGAGAGTCAGTTCTGAAGTGGATTTACAATCCGAATATGTCATCTTGAAGTTTCTTTTTTTCATGTTTTGACACCCACCTCACCTGAACCAACTATAAGCCGTGGCGCTGAACAACAAGGAAGATGAGAGAGGGCCGCACGTGTGTGTGTGTGTGTGTGTGTGTGGATTTTCAGTGTGTGTGTGCGTGTGCGTGCTTTGGCAATTGCAGAAGGAACACCTGCGCAGGCTGCATCAGCCGCAGATATGTAAGGCGAAAGATCACTGACTTCCACACCTGCTCGAGAAAAAAACAACACAGGAACAATGGAACATGGGGATTTTTTTCATTTTCCAACAGGGACACCATTAACTGACACAGTGTTCTCTCTCGCTGTTTTTATACGCCCGGTGACAGAAAGACGTGTGTGCACGCGAACGCACCCCTGAGGAACACCGTGTGTTCCATTGGACGTTATGAAGCGAGCGCGTCTCTCCGTTCCTGTCGGTGTAAACCAGAGAGACGTCCACATCTGTAGAAACACACGTTCACGCGTTCATACGTGCTAGTGTCTGAATCTGGATCACCCCGCAGTTTTAAAACGGCAGGAAATTTAAACTTATGTCGGGCCCGCCGCATAGGGGGTGAAGGCGAATTCTAGGGGCGCCGTTCATCCATAGGGGCACCAAACGAGTTAAAAACAATCAAATTAAATATTGGCGGCTAGGAGGATTCTTGCCCCGGGCACCAAATTGGGGTAAACTTGTTGACTATTCAAGACATGTCAGGTTTGTTTCCTCTTTTATTTCCAAAATGATATTGCCCTGAAAATGTACTTTTATTAATGCTCCTAAAATATTTCCATTTATTAAACACATTTAAACACATTTAACACATTTAAACACATTTGTGCACATTTAAACACATTTAAGACATTTAAGACATTCAAACACGTTTAAACACATTTAACACAACATCTCAGGTGCTGCAAGAAATGGGAAACCCCACAGAGAGAACCCCCCACACACACACACATATTGCAACAGCAGTCAGACAGGCTGCCAGTCTGGAGAACCCCTGGCTTATCATCACAGAGACTCACACACGCACACGCACAGATACAACGACTACTTTACACACACATTTCACACCCCTCAAAAACATCTTCAAAGAGCTGTCTAGAGAGAACACAACCATGACCGGCAAACTCAACATTTTGTACTCTTCAAACTTCAGCCCCCCCCCTTTATCTCCATGCAGGTACTCAGGCACCCTCCATCCTCTTCGCGCTCCCAACACGACACCCCTATCAAGGGTGAGGTTATTTTGGAAAGGCCCCGTTCAATACACCCCAAACCTGGGTCGTTTGAAACAAGACATTGTATCAATGTGGTCGCTGCGTGCTCTCGATCAAAGCCAAATGGATCTGACACTGGGCCAACACACGCACACACACACACAACGTACAGTGTATCCCCAAGGCAATCAGACGCACACTGCTAACGCAAACGGAAGAAATCACTGAGTGCCTTGGGTTGCCAGTAACCTCTGCAGCTGTAGAGAACGCGGGGAGCTGGTCTCTTTTTGGGTGAATTATTGCTTTTCTCTCTGCTTCGTTCCACTCCTGATCTTCCTTCATTCCAGGAGAACATGAATAGCGCCCTATCCCCCGTTTAGCACACTAGGTTTGACCTGAGCCAAGGGAATACTTCAAGCCCTATTTATAGTGGGGTCTAGTGGAAACAAGTGCAGGGGGCTAGTGTGTTATTTGAGACTGCGTGTTCGCTCTCTCTCTTTCTCTCTCTCTCCGGGTGTTAAACAGTCAGGGCCAGACAGGGAAGAGGCTCTGAAGTTGTTCTTGTATCGGATATGAACGGAGCATTTATAACAGGTGTCACCAACGGAGCATTTATAACAGGTGTCACCGACAGAGCATTTATATCAGGTGACACCGACGGAGGATTTATAACAGGTGACACCAACGTAGCATTTATATCAGGTGTCACTGACGGAGCATTTATAGCAGGTGTCACCAACAGAGCATTTATATCAGGTGTCACCGACGGAGCATTTATAACATGTGACACCAACGGAGAATTTATAACAGGTGTCACCAACGGAGAATTTATAACAGGTGTCACCAACGAAGCATTTATAACAGGTGTCACCAACGAAGCATTTATAACAGGTGTCACCAACGACGCATTTATAACAGAAGCATTTATAACAGAAGCATTTATAACAGGTGTCACCAACGAAGCATTTATAACAGGTGTCACCAACGAAGCATTTATAACAGAAGCATTTATAACAGGTGTCACCAACGAAGCATTTATAACAGGTGTCACCAACGGAGCTAATCTTTAGCCATCTTATGCTAATCTTTAGCCAGTAGAGACCTAGAATGACAGAGGACAGAGTATTCTTCTCTACAACCTACAGTGTTAAAATAAAGTGATTTTCGCTGACTATATTCACCGGATAACTTACCTCTAACATTGTACATCTTTATCTGAAACGATTATTTGGTGTTTTTACAGTATCGTTTATAGTTATGTTAGCTGACTTTTAACGTTTAGTAAAACCATTTTTCCGCATTCAGCATGGATGCCGTTGTGTTTGTAAGAAAGAAAACAGAGCACAGCAGGTGAAGATTTAACAGGTTTTATTCCTCACTGGAACCCAGTGGAACCCAGGCCCTTTTTGAGATGCATGGACACCCCCTGACCGTGACAAGCCCAGGAATCATGACAATGCGACTTAACACGAACCACTTTCTAAATACAAACTCATAGGAAAATACTTTCTTCAGTCAGTCTGAAAGGATACATCGAATGCAGTACTTTACACGGTGGGACAAAATAAATCTCTCATGGCTTCTTATCAATATCAATATCTCATGTACACCTGTAAAAATATATTTTTAAAATAAATAAATATATAAAATAAATATATGTCCCAGAAAAATGCATAAATAAAAAAAACAGAAACAGGTTAACGTTTTTTTCCCCGTACGTCTTGTTTTTCTTGTCCATGCTTGTGTCAGGGTATAGAATGCAGCAACAAAAGTTACACAACAGAATTCCTTCACGAGTCTTCTAGAACGTTGCATCGGAACGGTCCACCTTGCGGGTACCACGAAGGGAATCCAATTCTATACTCCACTGGAGGACCTTCCGTTCTTCTTCTCCTACCGCCTCGTCAACCAATCGGAAACTCCCACGCGACTTAGGTCAAAGGGGAACCCTCCGGAAAAAAAGATGACATCAGCAGCCACGGAGGTGATCCCGTCACCCGATCTCCTCGACGTCCAACATAAAAAAAATGTCTGTCCCCTTCCCCACGTTCAACAGTTATACTCCACTCTCCTGGTTCTACATACTGGAGGACAAGGGCCGATGTGGACCCCGGACCCAGGCTCCACACCTCACTGTACCCCTCCCTCAGCTGTCTGGAGACCCATCCCCGGTTTAGATTCCATAGGAAGCCTTAGGAAGACTGAAGACATGCAGACCCTTCACAGGAGAGTACCGAGAGACCCGGCGTGTCGGTCGCGGAGCTCCCTCGCGCTCCCCGCCCGGGTCTCAGCTGTGTCCCAGAACCTCCTTGTAGAGTTCCGGTACTCTATCCGGGTCTACGGGCCGCGGCAGGAAGTGGGTAAAGCGCTGGTGTCGCCGCGAGCGCGCGCCGTCCCTGGACGTGCCGTCTTTGTTAAGCGCCACGAAGTAGTGCGCTCCCCGGTCGCCGTGGCGATAGAGGTTGGACGAGTACGTGTTGTACCAGTTCTCTTCGAACTGCTCTCGGAAGACGCACTCGGCTGTCAGTTTCTCCTACAGGGGGAACAGGCAGAGGGTTAGCGGTTAGCGGTTAGCGTGACTCTATGCCACAGGAGCGTTGTGATCACACATCCTGGTGCACTAAATGTGCGCCCCCTGCTGGCCATGTCGTATGATGGTCCCGTATCAAAGTCACAATAGGGGGCTGTGGAGCAATATATGTTTCGACTGATGCTGAAAATACTGCTGCTGGCTTCTGTTATATAGCTATATTTGAGCTACGTGTAAGCTTTAAGCAAGTAGTGTGTAGGCAGTGTAGATAGTGTATAGGCTATATGTAGGCATTGTGTAGGCTATATGTAGGCATTGTGTAGGCTATATGTAAGTTAGATGGAAGCAGTGTGTAGGCTATGTGCTGGTATTATGTTGGCATTGGGTAGGTGTTATGAGGGCCATATGTAGGTGTTATAAATGCTATATGTAGGTATTATGAAGGCTATATGGATGGTGGTCTGTAAGCTATATGTAGGTGTTATGTAGGCTATATATAGGTATTAGAAAGGCGATATGTATGGTGGCGTGTAAGCTATATGCAGCTGTTTTGTAGGTATTATTGAGGCTATATGCACATATTGTGAAGACTACATGGAGATATTATTTAAGCTATATAAAGGTATCATAAAGGATTTATGTAGGTATTGTAAAGGCTATATGTAGGTATTATAAAGGCTATATGTAGGTATCATAAAGGCTATATGTAGGTATTATAAAGGCTATATGTAGGTATTATAAAGGCTATATGTAGGTATTATAAAGGCTATATGTAGGTATTATGAAGGCTGTATGTAGGTATCATAAAGGCTATATGTAGGTATTATGAAGGCTGTATGTAGGTATCATAAAGGCTATATGTAGGTATTATGAAGGCTATATGTAGGTATCATAAAGGCTATATGTAGGTATTATGAAGGCTATATGTAGGTATTATGAAGGCTATATGTAGGTATTATGAAGGCTATATGTAGGTATTATAAAGGCTATATATAGGTATTATGAAGGCTGTATGTAGGTATCATAAAGGCTATATGTAGGTATTATGAAGGCTGTATGTAGGTATCATAAAGGCTATATGTAGGTATTATGAAGGCTATATGTAGGTATCATAAAGGCTATATGTAGGTATTATGAACGCTATATATAGGTATTATGAAGGCTATATGTAGGTATTATGAAGGCTATATGTAGGTATTATAAAGGCTATATGTAGGTATCATAAAGGCTATATGTAGGTATTATAAAGGATATATGTAGGTATTATAAAGGCTATATGTAGGTATCATAAAGGCTATATGTAGGTATTATGAAGGCTATATGTAGGCATCATAAAGGCTATATGTAGGTATTATGAAGGCTGTATGTAGGTATCATAAAGGCTATATGTAGGTATTATAAAGGATATATGTAGGTATTATAAAGGCTATATGTAGGTATCATAAAGGCTATATGTAGGTATTATGAAGGCTATATGTAGGCATCATAAAGGCTATATGTAGGTATTATGAAGGCTGTATGTAGGTATCATAAAGGCTATATGTAGGTATTATGAAGGCTATATGTAGGCATCATAAAGGCTATATGTAGGTATTATGAAGGCTGTATGTAGGTATCATAAAGGCTATATGTAGGTATTATGAAGGCTATATGTAGGCATCATAAAGGCTATATGTAGGTATTATGAAGGCTGTATTGTATGGTGAGTATACTTACAGAGCCATAGAGTTGCCCCTTGTTGTTCATGCCCAGGTATAAACCACTGTCCACCCCTCGAATGCTCACCATCCCCACAGCCAAACTGATGAACTCCAGGATACCTGCAGACCAAAGCATTAGATTACCATCAGATATCATAAGGACGTGTCAGAGGTCATTATGCCATGGCAACCACGATTTGGGCCCAGAGTGAGACCGCGCAATTCCTAAAAACTTAATTCATACCTGTGGCCTATTGTGGAAGCTGTTATCTGTCTATGTGTGTGTGTGTGTGTGTGTGTGTGTTGTTTGCAATCTCGCTGATAAAGAGATCTGTCAGAAAAGCTAAAGAAATTCTTCCAATCTAATCTCGGTTGAGGAAATGAGGTGTGTTGCAATATGTGCCAGGATTTGATAAGGTGTCTGGGGTAGTAACTGTGCCACTAGAAACAGTGCATATATTACAGACAGGATGCAATATAAATAATAACAATGTCAAGTTCACAAGGGGATTCAGTAATTAGAATATGGTATGTGTAATCATATCCACAATAGATTTAAAAATAACCTAAATGTGCTGATGCTTTCACAACTGTGTCATAAGTACATTATTACACCAAAATACTGTCTGATGTCTTACCAAATCTGCTGTGGTCTTTCCTGGTGCCCTGCACGGTGCCATCGGGATGAATCTCGAGGTGGAACCCGGTTCTGCAGTACAGCTGCCTCCTCCGTAGGATCCCCTTCAGATGCGTGAGATCCGACGGGGTGCTCCGCGACAGCCTCTCGGCGGACACCAGGTGCTCGTTCATCAGTCCGGTGGTGTCCCCCGCGGGCGTCAGGACAAAATGCGATCCATGTCCGAAGCTGTCCAAGCCGTGCGAGGACAAGGTTCCCACCTCGCCCACTGCCCCCATCACAAAACCGTCAGAACCAGAAATAACCTTCAGCAGGCTCCACAACCGGGCACCTCGAACCCGGTGGAAAAGTTAACGTGCCACGTCCCTGGAAGAGGGGTTCTTCTATTCGGCCCGAGTCAGTCAGTCTGTTTTGCGCAGTCACCAAATGCGTTTTTCTCTCTCTGACAGTGCACGTTTTATTTACATCCGTGCATTATCCGTGTATCCCCAGTTCAGCACATGCTCTCCTCTCTCTGGACCTCGGGCTACTCCCCTTTGCCTCCCTTCACAGTCGTTGATGCGGTTACCGGGGGGTGTGTGCTCAGCTCCTGTTCACTGCGTGCAGCAAATGAATGAGTGCGAGCGTGTATAAGAGGGGCTCCACTTTAAATATATTCCGCGTATGTAAATGTCCCCTCGCGTATGCTGATGTGGCCGCTTTATAGATTTCTTCTTGATAGAACTCCTCCTTGATCCTTGATCGTCCTCGCACCTTTGATGTTCAGTTGCATCGGCATCGCGCTGTCCACCACAATCCCATGGGCAGATTATGAAAAGTACCGTAAGCGATTCGAGAAGAAGGGCAGTACGAGAGAAGTCAAGGAGAGTTGACCATTTAATGTAACGCAATTTAAGTCCAAGATGTTTGCTGCCTCCTCAGTGTCGCAGGGTATATGCGCAGTACAGAACACCACCACGGCTTCACCCGCTGGCTTAAAGTGGTTTGGCGCACTATTGACGAGAGCAAGCCAGTGATCCTGCATGGGAAGAGGTGTGTGTGTGCGTGTGTGTGTGTATATGTGTGTAAGAGAGGGAAAGACTGCGTGCGTAGATATGTATGTGTGTATATGTGTGTAAGAAAGCGAAAGACTGCGTGCGTAAATAGGTGTGTGCGTATGTGTGTGTAAGAGAGGGAAATACTGCGTGCGTAAATAGGTGTGTTTGCGCGTGTCCGTAAAATTGTGTGTGTGTGTGTGTGTGTGTCGAAGATGCATGGCAGGTGGAAAGATAATAGAGGGGAGGGGGTGAAAGCACTGATCAGAGAATGAGGGGCGGGTGCTTTGAGTTGACAGTACGGCACTCACGGTCAGGAGAGTTTTATGCCTCTACAAATAAATACCCTGCAGATGCCGCTGGATGTGAGAGGGAAAAACGTCCCATTCATATGCGTCATTTTCGCACACAGATGGTGATTTATAGCTCGCTTTATACAATCCAGCGGGATTGCGCGTATAGAAACAACCCCCAATAACCTGCCGCACATCTGTGAACGGAATCACTTGACTGTCAGTCCTTTACAGATCTTTTGGCCCCTTTGAACACGCTGTTCTTAATTGTGTGGTCTTAAAAGGGATAGGTATCAAAGACCAGCACGATCAAAGTTGAGAGATCTTCAGTGAGAGGACCAACAACAGTCAGGGGGAACTTGGGAGAAATAAACCCGTCTGAACATATCGCTTCAAAATACCCAGATACCAGATATGAGAGTTTCCCCATGGAAACAATACAATCCAATAGTTCAACACACAGACCTACACGCCTACAATGTTGTTGTCCAAAAAAATCAAATATCTGTCAATATAATGGCATATTCCATGGATATTGATATTTAAGGGGCGGTAGAGCCATTTCAGATATAGGCTATAAAAGACATGCGGTCCAGTCCTATATGTTGACCATAGACGCTTCCATATAGGCCTGTTCTCTAACATTGGCTGCGGGCGGATTGGTTCTGTCAGGGTAGAATAGGGCATAGACATATTATTTCTCTGGAATAGGGTACCAGTGGATCGACTAGTTCCAAATGATCTAGTGACCATTTCTACTGCCGAGGTCATTCATCAACATCTCTCTCTCTGGGGACCGCTCTCCCCTTTTGATTTCCCCGGGCTCATTAGTATTTATAATTTTCCCAAAAATATCTTAAAAATAAATCGATGAGTCATGCAGAAAAGATCAATCCAGATGCCCGCGCGCGCTCGGATCAATGCGTCAATTAAGTGCCACATTTCGTTATGGCATTGGCCATTTAATTAATTGTTTCTGGATCCGCATGTAAACATATCTCCAATGCACACTGTAGAGCTCCGTGCAAAGTAATTGCCTTAATGTTTGATATGTTCTTTTTAAAGAGGGTTGGGTGAACGCACAGGCCTCTGCAAGACCAGGTGGTTGCAGGCATCAAAGACAAATGGAAGAAGCCATCAGCTTAACATTGAGATGTTAGCCATTAGGATGTAGTCAAATGCATCAATCTTTGTTCTCTTAATATCAGTCTTACGAAAATTGCCTTGATCTAGCTGTAAGAAGTTATTGCGCAACAGCACGGGGGAAAAACAAGACCATGATTAGTTGAGTAACCTTTTCTAGGGCCATGTAAAACTACCTAAACCGAGGTTAAACCAACACTTGGTAATATATTATAACCCCCAGTGTAACGTGGACGTTATTGCACACGTGACCCATTTGTTTAAATGAGCAAATCAAACATACATTAGTATTATAACTACTATTATTGCATTCTCATGCATTCGGTATTTCAATGGGGCTTTGTCAAATTCTGCTTTCGAAAACCAAACATGTGTCTATTTTGATGTTCAGACACACACACATATGTTCGTGGTGAACTTAGTTTTACCTCCAGTTGTTGTTCCAGAACCACTGGAGCCTCAAATCTATTTCTCTGTTTTGGAGGACAGCACAGCACGCAATTGGACTTTGGTCCGAGCCACAACGTCCACAAGTCGGGCGAAGTCTCATCACTTCTCGCGATGACAGGGAACACGTTTTTCTGCAATTCTCTCATCATCACTGCAACAGCAATGGCGGCTTTTCGCAGGATGTTTTCCGCGGTGAACAGATTCAACGTGTGGTCTGCGCCGAAACCGGAGCTCCCGAAAGCGCAGGCGACAACAGGCGGAGGGACACGGAAGGGTCTCTCGTTTGGGACGTGTCTCGCCACAACCGGCGGAGCGGCTGCGGCTGCTCTCTATTTATACAGCGAGATGCACGGTCAGAGATGCAGGACGAGGATGGGATACAGTCTCAGTGGCCGTGGCGACCTGCTTCCTTCTCTTCCTGTTGTGGCAGCCCAGCAAAAGGTACGCAACAATCAGCCCATTCAAGCGTGCTACGTACCCATTCGGAACAATTAATTAAGCACCAATTTATCAGCGGACAGAATAAAAGCAGTCTAAGCGGTGTTTGTTTGGGGGCCGGCTAATTCTATTGGGGGTGGGGTGGGGGTGTTGTTATGATGATGTCTAAATGGACACTGGGATTGAGTAACACATGCCCATATGAGCAGAATTATGGAGAAATAGTTAGGCTGTGACCAAAGTTGTGCCATTCGTTGTGTTAGGACATTTCCCCATGTCACTGTTATTTCCAGTGATATTGAGGCACCCGAGGAACCGCTTTGATCAAGTTAGGACATCCCGAGCCACAGTGCCTGCGGCCTGACATAACACTCCCTAACATTACAAGTGCATTCATTTCTCGATGTTATCAGCACTTCCGGGTTTGTTTGCATAATAGGAATGGGAAACGCGAGTCAAGTCTTCCCCCGCAGGAAGTTCTATTTTTTTTTCTTCTCTATTTTGTGGTCGGGATGAATGTTTCCGATGTATTTGTTTTTCACAGGCATGTTATATGCAATTAACTCAAATACTGCAGACCGCCGCGGTAGATGTTTTGGATTTAACCCTTAAGTTGAGTAACCAAACTGTTCTTCATTAACTGTGTCAGTCCAGGAACAGGGGTTCTTTCATCCTGGGTTTAGGCCTATCAATTGGGGCGTCCCATGAGAGACATGTACATTTTACTGCTGCAGATTTAAGTAAAAGTATGTGTTGCAATGGTTGAAATATTAGACCTATTTATCAATCAATCTGGAATACCGTAGATTTTAAAGTTTCACGTTTGTAAAAATCATAACTATCCAATATCACTGAAGATAAACCTAGAAGGGACTTTTTTTCTTTAATTGGCAAGCAAAAAAACAAGCATTTCCTTGCATTCAATTTATTCCTTTAGAAAAAAAGGCATTCAAAAACGCTTCATTAAAGGCTTTATGAATTAATGTGTATGCTAATTGGTCTCTAGCAGAAACACCATGCCTATATTTAGATGCTTTCTCTAATTACAACTCCCGTTTTTTGTAATTAAAAAACGACATTTGTGCAGTGGCACTTTGCTGTATTTTAATCAGGCAAGCTGTTTGTTCCCGGCATGCCCTGTTTGACTGAACCATAGGTGTTGCTAATTTTAGACACAAAGACCTGGGTAAGGGAGGCACTGCTGAGAACACACTCAGACAAATTCAAAGCAAGGACACGGTAATGGCATCAGCTGGCACCTTCACAATCGCGGTAGTGTTGGAGCGGCTACTGTATTTCCACAAAAACGTAATCCCGTTACGAAAGCATGGCTTGTACAGGTGTAACGGGGATTTGACGCCAATTGGAGGAGTGAGGAAAGAAGTGAGAGTGATAGAAACGGAGATTGAAGGACAGAGAGAACGGTAGAGAGTGGTTGCGGTTAAGCTGGCACCATGGAGGGACCGTCGTTTCAGTATTGTCTTCTTGAAGGAGTAGCTGAGGAGCTGCTGGCTACTAGTTTAAGTATTGATTGGAGAGACGCTTGATTGGGGGGTAAAATGTAATCATCAGTGTTAGAATAAAGATAGAGAAGGAGAAAGAGAGAACAAGAGATTAAAAGAGACGGAGAGAGGTGGCGTGTATAGAGGGAGATATGAGAGAGAGATGGAGTGTGAGAGAGAGAGGTGGAGTGAGAGAGAGATGGAGTGAGAGAGAGAGAGATGGAGTGAGAGAGAGATGGAGTGTGAGAGAGAGAGATGGAGTGAGAGAGAGAGAGATGGAGTGAGAGAGAGAGAGGTGGAGTGAGAGAGAGATGGAGTGTGAGAGAGAGAGGTGGAGTGAGAGAGAGATGGAGTGTGAGAGAGAGAGGTGGAGTGAGAGAGAGATGGAGTGAGAGGGAGAAAAGGTATAATTTGTAAAAATATATATTATAGAAAAATGAATTACTGTGCGGTAAGAAAAAACTGATGTCCGCAATATATGGGACATTTCCAAATGCAAATGCGCTTTGTGTGTTTGTTTGTGTGTTTGTTTGTGTATTGCCAGGCACCGTCGTTTGACTTTGAGGATAGTGACGTGTACATGTCGTCGCATGAACACCGCTTCCGTTTGTTCAGCACCGTGGAATACGAGGGACAGCTCTACATGACCCCACAGAACTTCATAGAGTCCGTCACCATGTGTGAGCCACAGAGTATGTGCCACAGTGACGCAGCTACCACGTTTGTTATGCCTTTTGAAGGAAACTGTTTCGCCATAGTGGCTCCATTTGTCACATTTTCTGTATGCATATTAACCATCATCACAAAATGTGTTAACATTTGCTACTCTGACTCTGCCTGCATAAGACAGCTAGTTGGCAGGTTGCTATGAGGGAGAGATGACAGTTAGAAATGGGTACGATAGTCTGTGGTTTCTTTTCTCCCTCTGCCAGGTTAAAGGCCTTTCAGAGGTTCCTTAACAGTTAGCCGCTCGCCAGAGAAGGTGAAGACGTGACAAACACTGTTTAGTCTGAGGGGTTAATATTAGTCACGCAGACCAGACTCCAGACTGACAAGGGGATGGATTGGTCACGCATGTGTGTGTGTGTTTGTGTGTGTGTGTGTGTGTGTGTGTGTGTGTGTGTGTGTGTGTGTGTGTGTGTGTGTGTGTGTGTGTGTGTGTGTGTGTGTGTGTGTGTGTGTGTGTGTGTGTGTGTGTGTGTGTGTGTGTGTGTGTGTGTGTGCTCGCTTGCGTGGGTGTGTTTGTACTCCACCCACTCAGACCCGTAGCCATCCTGTAATGTTTTCTTTGAAGTTGAACCAGACAGTCCGCTGACTAAAACACAGAGCTCCAGCGCACACCGCTGAGTACAGGGCTCTGTGCTGGTTGTGAATGTGTGGACCATCACAAAGTCCTGATGTTATCTGATCTAGCCCACCCACTCTCTCTTTCTCTCTCTCTCTCTCTCTCTCTCTCTCTCTCTGTCTCTCTTCTCCTGAACTCTCCGGTCTCTCTGTGTCTCTCCATCGCTTTCCGTCTTCGTTCCATCTTTGTCTCTCTCTTTATTTCAGACAAGAAGCCGTGGAGGTCCCTCACCAAACAGGTCTGAGAACCTTTCATCTTCAGTTTCAATAAAAGCTCGATGCCCTAAACAGGCGTTGCATCTGGGCCAATAGGGTGCCCATCCAGCCCTTGTACACATGGCATAACAAGGCCTTATTGCTACTCTCTGTGGCGGGTCACAAATGCACATCTAGTAGTGAATAGCGATGTTATACCTGTGGTATACGGTCTCATATATCACGGTTTTCAGCCTGTTCACGTTCACCCGGTTTATAATCGAGCTGTAAGGCCTCAGGCGCTGTGATGATATTAGCCACAGGCCGTATACTGACAAGTGGCATTACCACCTCTTGTACGTGTTCTGTTTTAATGCCGGAGCTCATTAGAATTATGTTACCCATGATGCTTTGCATGTATATTTTTTATATTCGTACTTGCATTTTGGGTCATTTGGTATCCAGCGGAATTTACATTGAATGAAAATGAATTTAGCACGTCATCAACTGTGATCGAAGCAAGTACAATATAATAATACAGGGTTTGTGTTAATCTCCGTGCTACATGATGTCATCGTACGGATATAGATTGTGTCCGTGGAAAATTATGACATAACAATACAAGGTAAAAGTCCTACTTTATGTCATATTGCCACAGGTTTTGTCACGTTGCTACATGACATGAATGATATATGTTTTGTTGCAGAGCTACATGTTGTCATGATAATTGAACTTTAGAGACAGGGCTACATGATGTCATGGTTATAAGGTTTTGTGACAGGGCTACATGATGTCATGATAATAGAGCTTTTATGACAGGGGTACATGATGTCATGATATGTGAGATAACAGTCAGTCAGAGGGCTGATGTCCTGACTCATGCCATATAAAAGCACTCTCTACAGTCAGTTTAAAAATCCTGACTCACGTTCTGACTCACAGGTGGCATTTTAAACGATGCTCTACTCTGGTGCGCTACTTTCGTCTATGCTATTACACCAGGGTTTGAGGCGTTGGTGTCTCAGTAAACATGCTCTGTTTCCCTCAGGAGCTGGAGAAGATCTTGATAGATACACCAGCCGTGTGGCAGGGAACGTCCAAACTATTTCGCAACCTACGGGAACGAGGTAGGAGCTACTTGACAGTCTGTGTACCACTCTTCTGTGTGTGTGTGTGTGTGTGTATTAATCAATAAATCACATGTATCCGATAAAGCCCTTTTTACATCAGTAGTGCTTTTATAAACGCCCACCCTGAAACCCCATAGCGCAAGTGACAACAGGGTTGATGCACAGTGGCTAGAAAAAAACGCCCTAAAAGGATCGAAGCCTAGGAAGAAACCTAGAAAGGAACCAGGCTCTGAGTGATATCCTGTCCGCCTCTGGCTGTGCCGGTTGAACATTTAGTAATTATTGTAATTGTTGATAAAGTGGAATTGAAGTCAAAAGCATGACCACATGGACAGGGGCAAAGGGGGTGGGGGGAGGGTGGGGTCAGCGGGTTGACTCCTCAACTGGGGTATCAGTTACACAATAAGGAGGACTTTGGACAAGGACAGCAACTCCATGTCCACATCTGGGTCCCCACAAAGATGGTAACACTTGACTTACCGGCCCACCAAGGTTTTCATTTTTATGCGTTAGGATCGCTTCAGGTTCAGTTTAGGCGTCAAAGTTAATTCCTTGACGTTAAGGTTAGGGTTTGACTAAGGACAGGGTTAGGGTAAGTTTTAGAGTCCGGTTCAGGGCTAGGGAATAGGACACCTGGATTTCTGGGTTGAGTTTTGGTCTCAGGTCCCCATAAGGATAGAAAGACACACGTGTGTTTGACTTCTTATGCACGTTTTCTGGTAGCAAAGGCACCTTGAGCCAGTACACACAAGTGAATGCATGCACGCTCACAAATATGCACACTGATTAGCATGTTATCTGAGAAAGTCAAAGCAGCCGGAAAGTCATGTCCTGGACTAAAGCAGGCCGTAATGAAGTTGAGTGAGTAAATCCTCTACTTTTGTTTCGTTGACTTCCTATGCCCGCATTGGGACTGTCCTGGGTGATGTCTGACCTGGGCGATGTCCGACCCGGGTCACCTCGGGCCGTTGAGGTGCTAGCATGCTAGCGTTAGCTTCAGGCTACATGACGTACAAGGCAGAGAATGTCATAGCTCCCCCCGTGGAGTACAGCAAACGTGCTAAATGACTATTTCCGCCGCTGTGGGCAATATGGCCATATGTCACAGAGCAGGGCACACTTCTCACCGCAATCGGTTGACCGCTGAAGTGCCATGGAGGAGCGAGAGATAGACGAGATTCTATTTTCTTCACCTCGCTAGAGCCCGGCTGAGTGGCGTTCTGGTGCATGAGCGGCGCCGACCGATCGCTCTGGGCAGATATCCCCGGCTAGGTTTGATTTAAAATTAATGCGAGCATCACTTTATACATACTCTGATCATGGTAATGGGGTGTTTAGCTGTTGTACTACAGGATCTGGTCACAGTGCTGTGATCTATCTAGGTGTTGTACTACAGGATCTGGTCACAGTGCTGTGATCTATCTAGGTGTTGTACTACAGGATCTGGTCACAGTGTTGTGATCTATCTAGGTGTTGTACTACAGGATCTGGTCACAGTGTTGTGATCTATCTAGGTGTTGTACTACAGGATCTGGTCACAGTGTTGTGATCTATCTAGGTGTTGTACTACAGGATCTGGTCACAGTGTTGTGATCTATCTAGGTGTTGTACTACAGGATCTGGTCACAGTGTTGTGATCTATCTAGGTGTTGTACTACAGGATCTGGTCACAGTGTTGTGATCTATCTAGGTGTTGTACTACAGGATCTGGTCACAGTGTTGTGATCTATCTAGGTGTTGTACTACAGGATCTGGTCACAGTGCTGTGATCTATCTAGGTGTGTACTGGATCTGGTCACAGTGCTGTGATCTATCTAGGTGTTGTACTAGGATCTGGTCACAGTGTTGTGATCTATCTAGGTGTTGTACTACAGGATCTGGTCACAGTCTACTAGGTGTTGTCTGGTCACAGTGTTGTGATCTATGTTGTACTATCTATCTAGGTGTTGTACTACAGGATCTGGTCACAGTGTTGTGATCTATCTAGGTGTTGTACTACAGGATCTGGTCACAGTGTTGTGATCTATCTAGGTGTTGTACTACAGGATCTGGTCACAGTGTTGTGATCTATCTAGGTGTTGTACTACAGGATCCGGTCACAGTGTTGTGATCTATCTAGGTGTTGTACTACAGGATCTGGTCACAGTGTTGTGATCTATCTAGGTGTTGTACTACAGGATCTGGTCACAGTGCTGTGATCTATCTAGGTGTTGTACTACAGGATCTGGTCACAGTGTGGTTCCTCTAAGCCAGGGACAGTGCCACATGCCCCCCCTTGCGTTCACCTTACGGTCCCCCTGGTAAACACTATAAATAGAACCGCTCTGCTTCACCCACAGCATCTTGATATTAATTCCTCCCCTTCTTCTGTTGCTCTCTCCTCATCTCTGTTTGCCACCCTTATTTCATCCTTGTTCACCTCCCTTTTCACCTTCCCATCTGCCCCTTCTCATCCTTCACCTCCCTTTTCACCTTCCCATCTGCCCCTTCTCATCCTTCACCTCCCTTTTCACCTTCCCATCTTCCCCTCCTCATCCTTCACCTCCCTTTCCTTTTCCTTCCCATCTGCCCCTCCTCATCCTTCACCTCCCTTTCCTTCCCATCTGCCCCTTCTCATCCTTCACCTCCCTTTCCTTCCCATCTTCCCCTCCTCATCCTTCATCCTCCTTCACCTCCCTTTCCTTTTCCTTCCCATCTGCCCCTCCTCATCCTTCACCTCCCTTTCCTTCCCATCTGCCCCTTCATCATCCTTTTCACCACCCCTCCTCATCTGTGTGTCCTCCTATCAAATAAAGAAAATGTGTGTGTCTGTGTGTGTGTCTGTGTGTGTGTGTGTGTCTGTGTGTGTGTCTGTGTGTGTGTGTGTGTCTGTGTGTGTGTCTGTGTGTGTGTGTGTGTGTGTGTGTGTGTGTGTGTCTGTGTGTGTGTCTGTGTGTGTGTCTGTGTGTGTGTGTCTGTGTGTGCGTGCGTGCGTGCGCGCGCGGCAGGGGCCCGGTCACAAAGCATCTTGTGAAGTGTGTAACAACACGGCCGTCGGTTCCCCTCGGATGATAATTCTAACCCACTCAGCAGCTTGCTACTCTACCTCTCCCCTGACAGGGAAGCTAAATATAAACTTCACCGAATCATGCTCCTCTCCTCCGTCTCCCCATCCCTCCTCCACCCTGTGTTCACCACGGAGAGACACGGGGGCACTCTCTCTCTCTTTCTCTCTCTCTCTCTTTCTTTCTCTCTGTTTGTCTCTTTTGCTTGTTTTGTTTCACATTCTCCCTCTGCCTTTTTCCTTCGGTCTCAATCTCTTTGTCTTTCCTTGGAGCTCTCTCTCTCGCTCGCTCTCTCTCCTCATCTCTCGCCCGCCGTCGTCTTTTATTTTTCCCCGTTTGCGTATCATCATCTCCAGAGCTGATACGGGCTGATATGGGCTGTTTGTATGCAGATTGTCCTTGTACTGTGGGCCCATACGTTTGTGTCGTGTCGTGACACCTGCTAAGCGTTTCAAATAAAAGCTGTGATTATGCACTGGTGTGTGTGTGCACGCGTGTGTGTGTGTGCAACCGTGTGTGTGTGTGTGCACGCGTGTGTGGGTGTGCGCGCGTGTGTGTGTGTTTTGCTTTTGTCCCACCATATGTTTTCTCCTCTGAGAACAGTACCAAGGGGAAGAGGCTCTCTGGGGAGAGATGAAGAGATGGAGAAACAGAGCCAGGGGGTTGTAGAGTGGAGGAGAGAATACGTGTCTGAAGTAGTTCCAGTCTAAGTATTGTAATAAAAGTGGCAGGGAAGAGTGCTGTCGTGTAATAAAGTACTCCCATCCTGGAATATTCCTGCACAAGTGCTGTCGTGTAATAAAGTACTCCCATCCTGGAATATTCCTGCACAAGTGCTGTCGTGTAATAAAGTACTCCCATCCTGGAATATTCCTGCGCAAGTGCTGTCCTGTAATAAAGTACTCCAATCCTGGAATATTCCTGCACAAGTGCTATAGTTTAATAAAGTACTCCCATCCTGGAATATTCCTGCACAAGTGCTATAGTTTAATAAAGTACTCCCATCCTGGAATATTCCTGCACAAGTGCTATAGTTTAATAAAGTACTCCCATCCTGGAATATTCCTGCACAAGTGCTATAGTTTAATAAAGTACTCCAATCCTGGAATATTCCTGCACAAGTGCTATAGTTTAATAAAGTACTCCCATCCTGGAATATTCCTGCACAAGTGCTGTCGTGTAATAAAGTACTCCCATCCTGGAATATTCCTGCGCAAGTGCTGTCCTGTAATAAAGTACACTCATCCTGGAATATTCCTGCACATCATGATGCGGGATATTTCGCCGTGGATACATTTGCAGTCTTTGCAGTCAACGTGAAAATGATCAAACTATCTCTTTTATACTAGCATTTATAAATGTATCCCAACAACCGTGTTTCTCTCTCTCCTCCCAATTTAGCGACGTTAAATTACCTCTTTTTTATATGCAAAAACTCTTACAGGTTCAGGAGAGTGTACGTTCGGGATATTCCCTTCCAGACCCCCAGGCACTTCCTGTATGCAGTGTCTAAGATGTGAACACCTGGCTGATATGGCGCTGTTCTACTAGAGAGTGACGATGTAGCCAGACGCACCACTCCAGGCCCTGTAATGACCAGATTTTAGGAACATTTTGACACCTCATATACACACACACAGAGATGCACAGTTATATGAACACACACACAGTAACACACACGGAGATGCACAGTTACATGAACACACACACACGGAGATGCACAGTTACATGAACACACACACACAGTAACACACAGAGATGCACAGTTACATGAACACACACACACAGTAACACACACAGAGATGCACAGTTACATGAACACACACACACGGAGATGCACAGTTACATGAACACACACACACAGTAACACACAGAGATGCACAGTTACATGAACACACACACACAGTAACACACAGAGATGCACAGTTACATGAACACACACACAGTAACACACACGGAGATGCACAGTTACATGAACACACACACACGGAGATGCACAGTTACATGAACACACACACACAGTAACACACAGAGATGCACAGTTACATGAACACACACACAGTAACACACACAGAGATGCACAGTTACATGAACACACACACAGAGATGCACAGTTACATGAACACACACACAGTAACACACACAGAGATGCACAGTTACATGAACACACACACACAGTAACACACAGAGATGCACAGTTACATGAACACACACACAGTAACACACACAGAGATGCACAGTTACATGAACACACACACACAGTAACACACGGAGATGCACAGTTACATGAACACACACACAGAGATGCACAGTTACATGAACACACACACAGTAACACACACAGAGATGCACAGTTACATGAACACACACACACAGTAACACACAGAGATGCACAGTTACATGAACACACACAGAGATGCACAGTTACATGAACACACACACACAGCATCCTCATCTCTATTCTCCAGGGGAGCAAGCTGTAAATGTTTTATTTTTCTTTGTTGCTTTAGGGAGGCACCCAACACACACACAGTGAAACAGTGGAACTAAAATACACACACTAATATAGGTTTTACTGTCAATTTGGGACGACGTTATTGTACTTTTAAAAATAAATATTTTACCTAACCTTAACTTCAATTACTCTTAACCCCTTAATGCCTAAACTTAACATGAATCTAAACTCTGATAACGCATCTTGTTGAATGTCCTTACATCGTTTCTTGTGTTACTATGAAAGTGAGGACTTATGGTAGGCAGACTGGGAACACACAGACACTGTAACACACACGTGAAGACAGACATGGACACACACACACACACTCTAACGACATGATATGACACATACAGAATCTCAGACAAATAATGACTCCACCAGGAGAGGTGAGAGTCAGACCGGGGGGATCGGTGAACAAAAGGTGCGGTCCGTGGAGGAAAACAAATCAAGAGTCACAGAGCCGCTTGTTGACGGTGATGTCAGGGCATGCTTCCTTTGGCGCTCGGTGACGGACGCGGACAGTTAGAATCCTCCGGAATGGCTTCGGATTACCGTTGCCGACGGAGACCGAGGCACTCCGGCCGCACGGGCTGTCAGACTCTGGAATGTTGCTGTGTGTTGCCAGAGCGTGATTCATTCAGGTTGTCACGCCAACAACCAGGAAGATTTGTGTACACTCGTGTGGTTGTGCGTGTGTGTGTGTTTTGATTGTAACTCTTTTTGCGTGTGCTTGCATGTGTGTGTGTGTGTGTTTGTGTGTGGTGCGTATCATGCCTGACTGTTTTCCTGAATACAGTGAAGCTCTCTCTGCAGTCACAGAGCTCAGCTTTTTTAGGGGGGGGGTTGCGGTTTCTGTAGGGGCCTCCTTTATGTAATGCCTTATATTCGGTAGTTCTCAATCAAACCGCCTAGCGATCAGTTGCTTCGCGCCCCGAAAGGTCACAGGTCGGAATGTTTGAACCGACAAGGTGAACATATGTCGACGTGCCCCTGAGCCGGGCCCTCGGCTCTAATGGTCCCCGTAAGTGGCTCCGGATGAGAGCCTCCGCTAAATGACTCGCGTGTGAACGTAACGCGGGGGCCTGCGACTGTGGGGATCCCTGGTGTGAGGTCCAGGGGCCCCTGCCAGCTCCCCCAGGCGGGTGGATCATGTTGCCCCGCTCTCCCCACCCCGGAGCGGGGAGTCCCTCTCAGTGCGCTCACCCAGAACTATCAGCGGACGGGCTACTGTGGCCAGTCGAAGGCTTGGTGGAGGGGGGATGCTGTCAGAAGCCTTGTAAAAGAGCAACACACACACACACACACTCAGTCAGACACTCACACACTCTCAGTCACTCACACACACTCTCTTTCTCTGTTTTGAAAAGAGTTTTGTAGGCTTAGGTACTAGGTTTTGGAGTTTGGCTTAGGGTTAGGAGTTAAGGTTAGGGTTTGGAGTTAAGGTTAGGAGTTAAGGTTAGGAGTTAGGGTTAGGAGTTATGGATATTTTAGTACACGGGTGTATGGGTGCACGTCTGTGTGTGTGTGTGTGTGAGCTACCACCCAGTGTTCTAGGTTTTGGGTTCTCTTTCCTTTCAGTCCCTTGCACTATAAAAAGCCCCCAAATCTCTAGTGTGGTCAAAACACAGCCTGCAGCTCAAGTCAAAGGCACCTTTTTAGATTTGTAGATGTTATCTGCATGAAAGGAGGGATTACTCCTTCTCTCTTTGGGAGGAGGGAAAAGAGGGGAAGGTCCGTTCTACCCTTCCATTTATCCATAGAAGGCCCCTGACTTTGAACAATCGGTAAACATTTTAATCCGGCCTTCAGTTAAGCCACCTGTAGCGCCCTGGAGTTTTGGCGAAGATAAACTCCACCAGGACCCCAAACGACTGCCTGGGAGTTGGTGGAAATGGAAGCGTGCTTTATTGTCCGTTAACGAAATGAATCTCCTCGGCTGCCTTTAGATGTGTGTTGTTCTTTCTTTTGTTTTTTCCAGGCATCATCGCTTACACAGAGTATCTCTTCCTGCTCTGCATTCTAACAAGTGAGTACTTTCGGGTCTTTCTCATGCATCCTCGATCCCCTTCTCTCTCTTTCTCTCTCCCTTTCTACATCCCCGTCTCTCTCTCTCTCCCGTGAAGATGGGCAGGCTGTGTCCTCTGCTTACGTAAAAGACAAATCATTACCAAAGGCCAGTGCTGGTCTGTTAACGTTTACACTATGTTTACACTATGGCTCCAACACAGCCAGCCCACCCAAGACCGACCGGACCCCAGAGAAATATGAAATATCCAGTGCCTCGCTCGGGTTGGTGGTGAAATCGCCACTTACCCTAAATGGGGCGTCGAGACGGAAAAGCCCCCCCGAGTTAGGACGAGATATAACAGGAGACGAGATAGAGCCATGTAGCATCGTTAATGGTGATTGGCTAAACACGTCGCTCTATTGAAGCCTCTGCGTCCCCATGCACCTCTTAACTCAGTCACGGTAAACACACGTTGTTTTCACAAGGCGTCGGCTGCATCTGAAACGGGACACTTTTTTGCGGCGTCTTCAACCTTCTCCTGTCCAGGGACCCCAGGCCATACCGACAGGCCATCCAGGGACCTCCGTTATCGTGCAATAAACGTGTTACGGGCTCCTATGACTACAGTGTAACGATATTGTCTAAGTCGTTGTTCGTTGGTACACTGAAATTTTTCGAAATATTATATCTTCAGAAAGTCTCTCTAATAACTTCATCCCCAAAACTGTCGTAATCAATGAACCAACCTTCCTCCCTTGATATTCACGTTTTTTTTACAAAAAAAATGCAGTTCAAAATAATAATAATCATTCAATAAATACTTGAGGGAGGTATTCCCAGGGACCCCTTTCAGTCGGTCCCGGGACCCGGCGTTGAACATCT
Organism: Dallia pectoralis; assembly: GCA_029465975.1. NCBI lineage: Eukaryota > Metazoa > Chordata > Actinopteri > Esociformes > Umbridae > Dallia > Dallia pectoralis. The sequence continues at coordinate 8,502,110 of CM055742.1, forward strand.
TTGGCGTGTAGCGTGCAGAACTTCCTACCAGGGTCCCGGGTCAAAGTACTGCACTGCTTGGTCAAAGCGGCGTTGATAAAAGGTGTTGACAGTGTTTGTAGATAAATCTCCAGCCACACTCTTGATGTCTTGTTCCCTTCTTGTTGTTCACTAAGGGCTTAACAGGTCAATGAGGGATCTCACTCATCACTGACTAGGGTGATACAAGGTGCTACACGCACATACACACACTCACGTATGTACACACACAAGGATGACTCACACACAAACCCGAGCACAGACAGTGTGTGTTTCGCTTACACAAATGCATATATCCCCACCAGACACACACACACACACACACATATACAAACATACATGCCACAAAACAGACACACACACACTTTTTGCATGCTAACCCAGGGTTGGAATAATATTTACACACCTTGTCAAGATGAGAGGGAGATCCGCAGGTATTCATTCAATAGATTTGATTAATTGAAACTGTCTTTGGACTGGGATTTTTTTTGACACAGTACAAACAATGTTTTTTGTGAAAATTCTATTTTGGTAAATCATATTACGGCAATCGTAGAAAAACGTTAGTACACCCTTGTGGAGAGTAGATTTTTTTTCTTTGACTAAACCCACACCCATTGATGAAGGCAACCGAATTTAACCAACCACACAATATTTTTACTTTGAAAAAAAAGCTTATGCAATATAGAGAAAAAAGTTAGTACACTCTACTTTTTCCACCGCATAAATGTATAGCATCATAGGTCAAAATGATTGGTCAAAATGACTGGTTTGGTTTTAACCACATTTGTCTGTGGAAACACGTAATGCCAAGATCTAAAAGACTCATCTTATCCCCACCGAAGGACATAGAGATACCCACAAGCAAGGAACGGGTTACAAAGCCCAAAATATATTTTAATAATCACAAAAGTATGCATTATTCCTTGAGTTTGGGTGGGCTTTCAAGGGACAAGACATTTAGCAAATGGGTGGATCGTTTCTTCGCTCAACAGACCCAAGTGGCTCAATGTAAGCATTTTTTCAAATGAACGCTGTTACTAACAACACGCAAATAGTGTTTTGCCTTTGGAATCGAATACTTCGTTTCTCTAAGGTCCCTTGTAGCCCAGTCGGTGGAGCATGGCGATTCCACGCCAGAGCAACACCGGTTCCCTCCGAACACTGGGACCCCAAAAACATATTAGAGTGTATTTCTCTTCTCTGAGGTGGACGGAGAGTTCCTTGGACTTCATGACTTGGCTTTCACCCTAAGATACACTGTGAAGTGTGGGACCTTGTATAAACATGTGTGTTCTGTTCTGAAACAATTCAATTAATTGAATTTGACACAGGCAGACTCTATTCGAGGATGGTCAAAGGACACAGGATTCATCAGAGTTGGGTTATTTACGATAAACTGTTCAAGAATGTCACGTCCGAACAACGTGTGTAGATGTTCTGGACGTGAAAGGGCCCTAAATACCTCAGAAAGGCGCTGTACATGTGGACTAACTAGTCACTCTAGATGAAAGTGTACGCTAAAAGACTGAAATGGGAAATGTCCAAACAAGTCCAGTCTGTTAGTGCTGGGACTGGGCTGTTCCCGTTTACATGACCAAAGTAGTCTCGGTAATCAATCTTCCCAGCCTAGTCGTAGTCATGCTCAATGCATGCTTTGGTTGTTATTCAAAAATATGTTCGTCTGGAAATCCTTACTGGATCCAGTAGAAATGACACATCACCAACGTGCAGCGTGACTAGCCATGGCAGCTGTGACGAAAATAGTGTTGTTATAGACGGCTAGATAATTAAGGGTATTTAGCATTTAGTGTTTTTCTTTTGTGATATGAAATGGTGGCTCAAGCTAGATCAAATGTAACAGGTTAGTTGTTATTTTTTACTTTATCCTAACGTCCGAATAACACTGCATTTGGAGCCACGCCTATCGCTGTCGAATAGTGAGCTTTGCTCTAAATTGTCCTTGAGACAATCTCACCATCCTGTCATAGCAGGTTGCCTGACAATTACATATTATAATTTATGTTACGGTGTATTGAAATAGTGCAAGTGATTGTGATAATCAGTCCGGTATCATATCTAAAATGCTGTTGTGATAATCAGTCTGGTATCATATCTAAAATGCTGTTGTGATAATCAGTCTGGTATTATAATCTAAAATGTGATTGTGATAATCAGTCTGGTATCATATCTAAAATGTGATTGTGATAATCAGTCTGGTATCATATCTAAAATGCTGTTGTGATAATCAGTGATAATCAAAATGTCTCTGGTATCATATCTAAAATGATGTGATAATCAGTCTGATCATATCAGTCTGGTATCATATCTAAAATGTGATTGTGATAATCAGTCTGGTATCATATCTAAAATGTGATTGTGATAATCAGTCTGGTATCATATCTAAAATGTGATTGTGATAATCAGTCTGGTATCATATCTAAAATGTGATTGTGTGATAATCAAAATGTGATTGTGATAATCAGTCTGGTATCATATCTAAAATGCTGTTGTGATAATCAGTCTGGTATCTATATCTAAAATGTGATTGTGATAATCAGTCTGGTATCATATCTAAAATGTGGTTGTGATAATCAGTCTGGTATCATATCTAAAATGTGATTCAGTCTGGTATCATATCTAAAATGTGATTGTGATCATCAGTCTGGTATCATATCTAAAATGTGATTGTGATCATCAGTCAGTCTGGTATCATATCTAAAATGTGATTGTGATAATCAGTCTGGTATCATATCTAAAATGTGATTGTGATAATCAGTCTGGTATCATATCTAAAATGTGATTGTGATAATCAGTCTGGTATCATATCTAAAATGATGTTGTGATAATCAGTCTGGTATCATATCTAAAATGTTGTTGTGATAATCAGTCTGGTATCATATCTAAAATGATGTTGTGATAATCAGTCTGGTATCATATCTAAAATGTGGTTGTGATAATCAGTCTGGTATCATATCTAAAATGTTGTTGTGATAATCAGTCTCTGGTATCATATCTAAAATGTGATTGTGATATCATATCTAAAATGTCTGGTATCATATCTAAAATGTGATTGTGATAATCAGTCTGGTATCATATCTAAAATGTGATGTGATTGTGATAATCAAAATGTGATTGTGATAATCAGTCTGGTATCATATCTAAAATGTGTTGTGATAATCAGTCTGGTATCATATCTAAAATGTGATTGTGATAATCAGTCTGGTATCATATCTAAAATGTGATTGTGATAATCAGTCTGGTATCATATCTAAAATGTGATTGTGATAATCAGTGATAATCTAAAATGTGATTGTGATAATCAGTCTGGTATCATATCTAAAATGTCTGGTATCATATCTAAAATGTGATTGTGATAATCAGTCTGGTATCATATCTAAAATGATGATTGTGATAATCAGTCTGGTATCATATCTAAAATGTGATTGTGATAATCAGTCTGGTATCATATCTAAAATGTGATGTGATTGTGATAATCAGTCTGGTATCATATCTAAAATGCTGTTGTGATAATCAGTCTGGTATCATATCTAAAATGTGATTGTGATAATCAGTCTGGTATCATATCTAAAATGTGATTGTGATAATCAGTCTGGTATCATATCTAAAATGTGATTGTGATAATCAGTCTGGTATCATATCTAAAATGTGATTGTGATAATCAGTCTGGTATCATATCTAAAATGTGATTGTGATAATCAGTCTGGTATCATATCTAAAATGTGATTGTGATAATCAGTCAGGTATCATATCTAAAATGTGATTGTGATAATCAGTCTGGTATCATATCTAAAATGTGATTGTGATAATCAGTCTGGTATCATATCTAAAATGTGATTGTGATAATCAGTCTGGTATCATATCTAAAATGTGATTGTGATAATCAGTCTGGTATCATATCTAAAATGTGATTGTGATAATCAGTCTGGTATCATATCTAAAATGATGTTGTGATAATCAGTCTGGTATCATATCTAAAATGTTATTGTGATAATCAGTCTGGTATCATATCTAAAATGCTGTTGTGATAATATCACTACCTATACATAAAATCAGATTAAAAATGATGTTGTGATAAGTCTGCGTGATTGTGATAATCAGTCTGGTATAATCTAAAATGTGATTGTGATAATCAGTCTGATCATATCTAAAATGTCAGACAATAAGTCTGGTATCATGATAATCAGTCTGGTATCTAAAATGCTGCCTTGCCTTCATCCCTCCTCCTCTTCCTCAGAGCCCCACGCAGGCTTCAAGATCGCCTTCAAGATGTTTGACGCCGACGGCAACCAGATGGTTGACAAGAGGGAGTTCCTTGTGGTGAGTCAGAGTTACTGCACGAAACCTTAGTCATATTACGTTACAGTCACACATAACGGTTTTAGGCATCAATTATATTGCACCTCAAACTACCGTTGATACCCTCGCTCTCTCCTCCCTCTCTCTCTCCTCTCTCTCCTCTCTCTCTCTTTCCTCTCTGTCTCCCTCTCTCTCTCTCCCCTCTCTCTTTCCTCTCCCCTTTTCTCTCTCTCCTCTCTCTCTCTTCTTTCTCTCTCTCTCTCTCTCTTCTCTCCTCTCTTTCCTCTCTCTCTCTCTCTCTCCCTCTCTCTCCTCTCTGCTCCTCTTCCCCTCTTTCATCACCCCACTTGGCTCCCCCCTCTTTTTGTGTCTCTCCCCTCCATACTCTCCCCTCCTTTATGTGTCTATTCCCACCCTCGCACATCTGTCTCTTTCACCTTTCTGCTCCTCTTGTCCCTAACTCTCTCTCTCTCTCTTTCTCTCGTTTCCTCTTCTGTGCTCGTCAGCTTCAGGAAATCTTCAGGAAGAAAAATGAGAAGAAGGGGAGGAAGGGGGACGTGGATAAGACAGCTCAGCTGGTAAGGACAAATGAGAGGGAGACTGAGTGACATATACGTGTGTGTGTGTGTGTCTCTGTCTGTGTGTGTGTGTCTCTGTGTGTCTGTGTGTGTGTCTGTGTGTGTGTGTGTCTGTGTCTCTGTCTGTGTGTGTCTGTGTCTGTCTGTGTCTCTGTCTGTGTCTCTGTCTGTGTGTGTGTTTGTGTGTGTGTGTGTGCGTGTGCGTGTGCGTGTGCGTGTGCGCGTGCGCGTGTGTGTGTGTGTATTTAAGCTTCAAACTATTTTCCTCACATCAACACAAAGCAGCTGTCATCTGCTGTACCATCCTGTCCTTAATCAACTTCCCCTGCTCATCAGGTACTTATACAAATAATCCTGTCATGAAAACCTAATTTAGCTGAACGTGCCGTCAGTCCGTATTTAATGAACAGAAACAGGCGGTAAACAGTTTAATGGAGCACTTAAACATCACTATGGATACGTAGAATTTAGGCCCGAAACCGGCAAGAGTACCGTCCGGTTCTAGCTGATCCGAACAGGCAGATCAAACGCGCCACGTCGAAAGTGCCTTCGGTTCCCTTTGAAGTTCAGACCCGTCTCGTTCGCCTCGGAACCGACGGGAGAACAAACCCAAACCAAACGGTTCCCCAGTGTTCTGAGGCCGGGTAAGCAGCATAAACAGGGGATCTGGAGATAACCGAGAGTAAGACGGGGGGAGGTTCACCCTGTTTGCTTCAGAGGGATGAGACGCACTTAGCCGGACAGCTCTCATCCGAGGAGCAGAGCTGAGGAATGTTGTTTAAAGTCACGGCAGGGGGGCTTCAATTGCACACTTTTCCCTATTTAGTGCACTACTTTGCACCCTAATAATGTGTAGTGATTAAACCCATAGCCCATAGTCAAAATAGGTGAGAAAGAGAATAGGAAGCCGATTTCAGACACAGACCAAATAGTAAGATCCAATTATTGGATACACCAGCAATATATTTTTAATATTTGAATAATGTAAGAATAATGTTTTGGTAACCTTAGAATAATGTTCCAATATTGTGGCGATAGAGTTAGGATAATGTAATATTTTGATACTGTTATGGTAGAGTTAGTATAATAGTAATTTTAGGATAATGTCATATTTTGATACTGTTATGGTAGAGTTAGTATAATAGTAATTTTAGGATAATGTCATATTTTGATACTGTTATGGTAGAGTTAGTATAATAGTAATTTTAGGATAATGTCATATTTTGATACTGTTATGGTAGAGTTAGTATAATAGTAATTTTAGGATAATGTTACGTGAGCGGTATGATGATGGTAATGTTAGAATTAGGTTATGATACAGTTTAGATAATGTCGAAATAGTGTTACAATAGGATCATGTAATATTAAGATTGTCTTATGGTAGGACAATGCTAGGATGCTACGTTAGTTTGGATAATGGTAATGTTCGGATAAGGTTTTTGCAGGTTTTTTTGTAGGTTTTTATAGTGTGAAAATAAAGGAACTGTGGAATATGAGCCCCTTATTGTAGAAATATCAACCGTAGAATATGAACCCTTTTTGTAGAAATATAAACCGTAGAATATGAACCCCTTATTGTAGAAATATCAAACATAGAATATGAACCCTTTTTGTAGAAATATAAACCGTAGAATATGAACCCTTTTTGTAGAAATATAAACCGTAGAATATGATCCCCTTATTGTAGAAATATAAACCGTAGAATATGACCCCCTTATTGTAGACATATCAACCGTAGACTATGACCCCATTTTGTAGAAATATCAACCGTAGAATATGATCCCCTTATTGTAGACATATCAACTGTAGAATATGAACCCTTTATTGTAGAAATATCAACTGTAGAATATGAATCTCTTATTTTTGACATATTTCCTATAACATTCCCATTGTGTCGTGTGGTGTCGCCACAGATGTTTTGCAGGTCTGCTGTATACTGTCCCCCTGCATGCATCCAATCTAACACGTGTGTCCCCTTTCTCTTCCCCCTCTGGTCTCCTTCCTCCTTTTCCGCCTCCTTTTGACCGCATGCCATGCTTCCTTCCCTCCTCGTCCCTCCGCAAAAGAGTATGCAGCTCTATGGATATCAGGTTGCTCCCATCAACAGCGTATGTATTAACCCAAACCCCCACCTGTATTGTGTGTCCTGAATGGCATCCTAATCTCTATATAGTGCACTACAGCCCTCTACTCCCCATAGTCAGTAGTGCTCTCCATAAAGGTAGTGGCCTAGTGATTAGGGTGCCATTTCAGACCGAACTGTGTCGCCTGTTGTGCCTGATCTACACACTGTGTGTACATGGGGGATCTATGGAACTGGGATGAACTATATTGCAATCTATTCGTATCGCGCAAACTTGCTTGTGTTGCAGGGCCTCTCTGGGAATGAGCGAAGGGATTGATTAGTTGATTGAGGGGTGATTACAGAGGGGTGGTAGAGAGTTGTGATTGTCAGGGGTCAGAGAGAATGGACAGACGTGGATGATTTGATCTAGAATGACTTAAACCATCTGCCTCAATATAGAATCTAGAATGACTTAAACCATCTGCCTCAATATAGAATCTAGAATGACTTAAACCATCTGCCTCAATATAGAATCTAGAATGGCTTAAACCATTTGCCTCAATATAGAATCTAGAATGACTTAAACACTCTGTCCCAATATAGAATCTAGAATGACTTAAACACTCTGTCCCAATATAGAATCTAGAATGACTTAAACCATCTGCCCCAATATAGGATCTAGAATGACTTAAACCATCTGCCCCAATATAGAATCTAGAATGACTTAAACCATCTGCCTCAATATAGAATCAAGAATGACTTAAACCATCTGCCCCAATATAGAATCTAGAATGACTTAAACCATCTGCCCCAATATAGAATCTAGAATGACTTAAACCATCTGCCCCAATATAGAATCTAGAATGACTTAAACCATCTGCCCCAATATAGAATCTAGAATGACTTAAACCATCTGCCCCAATATAGAATCTAGAATGACTTAAACCATCTGCCCCAATATAGAATCTAGAATGACTTAAACCATCTGCCCCAATATAGAATCTAGAATGAGAATATAGAATCTAGAATAAAACACTCTGTGCCAATATAGAATCTAGAATGACTTAAACCATCTGCCCCAATATAGAATCTAGAATGACTTAAACCATCTGCCCCAATATAGAATCTAGAATGACTTAAACCATCTGCCCCAATATAGAATCTAGAATGACTTAAACCATCTGCCCCAATATAGAATCTAGAATGACTTAAACACTCTGTCCCAATATAGAATCTAGAATGACTTAAACACTCTGTCCCAATATAGAATCTAGAATGACTTAAACACTCTGTCCCAATATAGAATCTAGAATGACTTAAACCATCTGCCCCAATATAGAATCTAGAATGACTTAAACCATCTGCCCCAATATAGAATCTAGAAGTAACAATCCTCTGAGGTAAATATTTTTTATGAAGTACTATCCTCTATGAAGTAACAATCCTCTGTAGGGTAACAATCCTCTCTGAAGTAATTGTCCTCTTGACTGAAGCACCCTTTCTGAAGTACCTTATATGAAGTTAGCACTCTCTGTGAAGTACCCTCTATAAAGTAACCCTTCTTTATGTTAGCACAGATTTAATATTATTAACACAATTTATAAAGTAGGCATTTTGTGGTAAGCTAACGCAAATAGCTTGGGGTGAAGTGGTGGTACTTGGTGTGAATCCTGCCGACCCGCACACGACCAAACTGACAAGTGTTTGATTAGTACTAGGGCGTGAACCTTTGACCTTTATTTAGCGTGACATCACAATGTGAAACCTGTGAACATATCGACTTGTATCCCAGTCTTTGTAAAGCTGCCTCCCTAGACTGCAGGGAGTCCCGGTGGAGGGAAACTGTGACTCTGAGTCAGACTAAAACGACTCACTCACCCTTCAGCAAACTGTGCACTCTACAGAGACTAGAGCGTAGTTCCAGCCTCAACCAATGATTTGAAGCCTGTCCCTCATAGTCCTCACACCCGCCATACGGCTCTCCCGCCGCAGACAGGCTAGGAAAACGTAGCGGTTGTTATTTGCAACGCGGCCCCAGAACCAGATCCAGACCCAGGCCCCAGACCCAGGACCCTGACGGTCCGCGATCCCTGTCAATCGCCCTTGTTTTTTCCTGTCTCCGGTCCATTTCTTCCAGGAGGTGTTAATGGCTTTTGCTTCTCGTGAAAACTTCCGCAGGTGCTTAAAAGGGACAGTCAGGAGTTTGTGGCCAGGAGCTATTGGGATGTGCTGAGGCGAGGTGCCAGTCAAGCTCTCTTTTCAGACCTGTCAGAGGTACACCCCTGTCCTGTGTCGATACTTCATCCTATTTGTCTCACCCTCCATCGAATAGTTCCAGGCAGAAATTGGTCAATTACGTTTCTCAGGCCTGACAGAGGTGTTACTGGCCTCTGTCTGTACTTTCATACCCTTTTCATTTTTCCACATCCAACTGTTGGTCTGTCCCTTCATCCTTTTTTTGTTTTGAATTGAATTATCTTTTCTCGGTCCTGACAGGGCTACCTGTCCTCTGCCAAAAGCGAAAGTTCTACCTCGTTTTACATGTCCGTTTATGTTGTAGTCGTTTAGTGCACTGGTTTTCAAACCTCTCCCGGGAAACCCACCCCGCTATCTCCCAATCGGGTTGTGGCCCTGGTCTATTTACCTGATTCAAGCAGCCAAGAGCGTGACAATTAGTTAACGAGTTGATTCAGGTGCGCTGGCTCTGGCATACATCTAACATATGGAATGACTCTGGGTCCCCTAGAGAGGTTTGAAAACCACGGATCTCCTCCAGGGCAACTTAGTACGGGCATTTAAGGTCATTTTCTTTTGTCCTGCGTCGATTAGTGTCGCTCGTATCGACCAACGCTCCGGCAGTTCGTAGTGTAGTCGCGTTCTCCCATTCCACGCTCGAACACAAACGTCTAACCTTTTTTTCCCCCCGGCTACTTCTGCTATGCCCTTTTTGTTTTACATAAATGTCACACAGATGTTCCGACCGCGACGAATCGCCACTACGACAACGCAAACACGGGCACGGCGGTCATTGTCAAGTCGTCGGTGCACCAGAATTAGGCACGCCGGACCCGTTGTCTGTTGTCGTCACGCTCAGCTATTTGTCGTGCGCCGTTTGTAACGGCTAATAGGAGGCCGGCAACGGAAGCCCGGCACGGATAATAACAATGGATGGAGATAATGGAGATGATTTGAGTTCACACCGTCTGGGTCCCTTTCATCTAGAGGCTGTCAGACAAGAGGAGGCGTGGTGGGGCAGTGGAGGAGGTGGGGGTGGGGAGAGAGGGAGGTGCACGGGAGGTGTGGGATGATGTGTTTGCCTTCCGTTCATGTTCTCTGGTCTTAGTCATCCATTAGGCAGACGGGTTTGTCTGTGTCGAACGGGACGGACCTGACTGACCTGTCTGACTGACCTGACTGACCTGACTGACCTGTCTGACTGACCTGACTGACCTGACTGACCTGACTGACCTGTCTGACTGACCTGACTGACCTGACTGACCTGACTGACTGACCTGTCTGACTGACCTGACTGACCTGTCTGACTGACCTGTCTGACTGACCTGTTGACTGACCTGTCTGACTGACCTGTTGACTGACCTGACTGAGTGACCTGTTGACTGACCTGACTGAGTGACCTGTCTGACTGACCTGTCTGTCTTATTGACCTGACTGACTGACCTGTTGACTGACCTGACTGAGTGACCTGTCTGACTGACCTGTCTGTCTTATTGACCTGACTGACTGACCTGTTGACTGACCTGTTGACTGACCTGTCTGACTGACCTGTCTGTCTTATTGACCTGTCTGACTGACCTGTCTGTCTTATTGACCTGTCTGACTGACCTGTTTGTCTTATGGACCTGTCTGACTGACCTGTTGACTGACCTGACTGAGTGACCTGTCTGACTGACCTGTCTGTCTTATTGACCTGACTGACTGACCTGACTGACTGACTGACCTGTCTTACTGACCTGTCTGTCTTATTGACCTGTCTGACTGACCTGTCTGACTGAGTGACCTGTCTGACTGACCTGTCTGTCTTATTGACCTGACTGACTGACCTGACTGACTGACTGACCTGTCTTACTGACCTGTCTGACTGACCTGTCTGTCTCATTGACCTGTCTGACTGACCTGACTAGGTGACTTGTCTGATTGACTATCTGACTGATATGTTTTACTGACCTGTCTAACTGACCTGCCTTACTGACCTGTTTGACTGACCTGTCTGACTGACCTATCTGACTGACCTGCCTGACTGTCTTACTGACCTGTCTGACTGACCTGTCTGACTGACCTATCTGACTGACCTGTTTGACTGTCTTACTGACCTGTCTTACTGACCTGTCTGTCTTATTGACCTGTCTGACTGTCTTACTGACCTGTCTTACTGTCTGACTGACTCTGTCCCTCCAATCATCTGATGTGTCAGTCAGGGTGCGTGTGTAGGGGGAGATTAAGGGATTGACCTCAGTAATCACTGTTTGTCACCTCCGTCCTGAAGATCAAAGGCCCAAGCAGACACACACACACACACATGGCAGGTGTCGACTCGCACGATGGGTGGGCGTGGCGACCATTACGACGTCGCTGGCGATGAGCTCACACACACGGTCCACAGGTTCCAGGAACTGGAAGAATATTGAGTTATGAGCAATGTAGAGAGAGAGAGGATGTAAATACCTGTGTTTTGTCTTGTCTGGGCACATAAGGAGACATATCATACAGGCGGCTATTTGAAGGAGTCAATATTATCGGATAGACACTTAAAAGAGTTGTACGTATAAGTGGAGGAACAAAACACGACAAAAGTGAATCAGAAATGATCCAACACAAGGGACTCCCGAGGAGTATAGTGTTAGCCGTTAGCGTGACGTAGCGCTCTTTAACGGGTCGTCCCCGTTCTTCTTCTGAGAGAGCGTGGGTCCCCCCCCCCCGTAAGGTTTTAGCATGTTCAACAGACCTGCCTCTACCCCTCATTATCTTTCCACTGTTTTGTTTTTTTAAGTTTCACGGGCAGATTCCCAGAAAACATCTGGCTAGACTTCGGTGATGTGTATCTGTACGGTTCGCCACACGGGACCGGCACAGCTCTTTCTGTCTCTTGTTTGAATTGTATTTTCTTTAAATTCTTCTTTTTTTGTGACACATACGTGACTCGTTCCCTGTCGGATTAGGACTTTAGACTGAAGGTATTCAATGCTAGCCTAATGCTAGATCACGCTGACTGAACTCTGGCAACGCACTGCTAGCCTAATCCCAGATCCCGCTGACTGAACTCTGGCAACGCAGCACCTTCTGGCTAATTCTGTGTATTGCATTGTGGTACGACTGTAATCTGAACATGGCTGAATGCGCCTCCATCTCCACCCGCGGAGAAGAATAGTGTGAGTACTCTAACTTCAGCATGGCGCCGGGTTGGCTGCATTTGGAGTAAGGGGCGGGGGCATGGCAAGGAGTAGGACAAAGCCCATTGGCTGAATGGGTTTTTCGACCAATCAATCGGTATAGTTCTCTCTGGGACACCCCTACAAGCTCCTTTTGGTTGCAGCCTCTAACGGCTCGTATATGATAATGTATTATTATATAATATACAAACCCCAGGTATATAAACACCTTTTTGGAACCACCCTCTCCTGCTCACACACACACACATTCATTCACTCACACCCCACTGTCACACACACACACAGCTACACCCACACACCACCGCCTCACACACACCTTCACCTACGCCACCCCCGTTCCAAACTCACACACACCTTCACCTACGCCACCCCCGTTCCAAACTCACACACACCTTCACCTACGCCACCCCCGTTCCAAACTCACACACACCTTCACCTACGCCACCCCCGTTCCAAACTCACACACACCTTCACCTACCCCACCCCCGTTCCAAACTCACACACACCTTCACCTACCCCACCCCCGTTCCAAACTCACACACACCTTCACCTACCCCACCCCCGTTCCAAACTCACACACACCTTCACCTACCCCACCCCCGTTCCAAACTCACACAAATTCCCTCCATCCTCCTCCTTTCCCCTTTTCCGGGAATGTTCTCTCTCCAGGATTAGGGCAGTGTTAAACAGCGGATTACAAAGCCACAGTAAATACATAAACACCCCAAATCCGCCCAATTGGTTTCGAATATCCCGGATCACTTACAAAGCCGCAGCGGAAAAAAGGGGACAAGGAGGAGTCGACACAGTGAGAATTGTTTGGAAAGAAGAGAAACGCTGCGAGAATGTCTAATTACACCCGAAGACACACCTGAGATTCTGTTACATTCTCGTAGAAGAACGTGGCATCGTGATCGTACGCATTTCGGTTCCCTGGGGGTTTTCGACTGTTTATGACGTTTGGCCGTTTGCACAGAAATGCATGACCATGCGGTAGCAAACTGTACGCTGTTTTGGGTTGGCTTATTGTTGGTCGTCTGTTTCTGTCTTTTTCTCTGGCCCGTTGTACTTTGGTGCGTCTACTGGCATGTCCTTGTGTCTGTCTGTGTATCTCTGTAATCGTACCTGTCTGTGTGTGGCACTGTCCAGTCGGTCTGTCTGTCACCGTCCTGTCTGTCTGTCTCTTTATATCAGTCTGCGCTGCGGGGGCAGAACTAATCCACACACCATGTGGAGCATTGAGCACTAAGCCGATATACTGTATCGACTGACACCTGTGAGTTAACTCTCCCAAATGTCTCTAGTTTTTTTTTGGAAACCCCAAGATTCCCAGACTAGCGAAGCACTGAGCAGGAAAAACACGATCCTCCAAAAAGGAGTTTGGGGAAATTTTTAGGATAGTTTCCAGATTTTCGAGAACTGATTTTGTACCACACGCGTTAACTTTTGTTAACGCTGATTGGTTGACTGATATAATTACAGTTGTCGGTCTCTTGATTTATATACGTATGCAACTGACGGCCTGTTCGCGCTCCACGGCTGCCATCTTGGATCGATGACCCATCCGCCTCTTCCAATCCAGAGAGCGTCTATTTATTCAGTCACTGCATTGACCTTTTTCTTGTCCCCGCCCCCTTCTGCCGGTGTCTGGCCAATCGGATGTCAGCGCGCGGATGAGGGCATGATGATTGACACCATGCTGCTGGTGCACTTCTTCGGGAAGAAAGGAAAGGCGGAGCTGACCTTTGACGACTTTTACAGGTATCTGCTCGGAGACCAATTAATTAAAGGAAGTGAAGCCCTCTGGGTAATCTGGTATCTTATATGCAAATGTTTTAGTTGGCACACCTAACTTCCTTAATGGGCTCTTCTCTCGTGTACCCATCTCCTACTTTCTAACCTTCTCCCCTACACACACGAACACACACCCATGCCAGGTTTATGGACAACCTTCAGACTGAGGTGCTGGAGATTGAGTTCCTGACCTACTCTAAGGGCATGACCACCATCAGCGAGCAGGACTTTGCCCGTATCCTACTGCGCTACACTAACGTGGAGAACATCAGCAGCTACCTGGACAACGTCAGTATCCCTGACGACAAGGTAGACCCGCCCGCAGGGACGATCTGAAATCCTATTAGAGCCTACACCAAGAGCCGTAATCCATAACGTCATCTTAATATTGGTTTCTGGTTTGCTTAGTTCTATGGGGGCGGGTCACTCATATTGTGTCAGTCAAATGACACGCCGGCCTGTTCATTTACTCACGTTATTTTGACAACCGACACTCACCTTGAAGTCTGACATTTTCCTGGCGCTAAAGTTTTTCACTATATCTGAAACGTTAAAATCCCTCTCGAAAGAGAGCTAGCCCCCCAGAAAATCTTCCTGGGTTCCTCCACCTCCTCATTCCCAGGAACACTTTACATGACCCCTTCTCCATCACCGGTTTAACACACCTCACCTACTCCATCTATCCATAAGTAGGGATGGCGAAAACTAACTAACGCTATTTGAAATAACAGCCATTTCGAGCCGCGCCTGCAATTTCTCAACTCTGTCTCATCTCTCTGCTCGCACTCTCACACACACACTGCCCCGGCACCGCCCTTCCACTCACGTCACGTTTTTTAAATCCCCTACAGCGCGAAACAAGTCCCGCAAATGCGGCGCAGAGGAGCTTGTATGTAATCGGAGGACACATGGCTCCTTAGTTTTGAAATAGTTTGGGTACAAGGCAAGCCAGGTGATCGCGTTTAAAATAAAGTCGTTTGTCTAGCGTTAGAAACTCATTCGAAACATTGCCGCGGCTCATTTGAGAAAATGACATCTCCGAAGAGACGCAACCCAAACGGTGTGACGGCGCGCAAAATGTTATTTTTATTGGTTTACAAAACATGCGATTATGAAAAAGTTTGCGTGAGGGATTATTTCACTTTACAGAAAAAACATATTGGAATGAGATGGCTAACTGTAGTAGCGTTTATTCCAATATTTATAATTGCCTAATTTAGAGATAACTTTTTTTTAACCGACTAACAATAACTTTGACCGGTTAACGTCGAAACGGTCAACCACCGGTCAAACGGTCACCGGTTAACATCCCTAACCATAAGTCCTGGGTTCCTCCACCTCCTCATTCCCAGGAACACTTTACATGACCCCTTCTCCATCACCTGTTTAACACACCTCACCTACTCCATCTATACATAGCTCCTTGCTTCGCTCCACCTCCCTTAAAGTGCCTCCCACTCTGTCACCCTCTGTTCTCCTCCCCTTCTTCCTCACTCTATCCAACGTGCGCCTTTCATCTCATCCCTCCTCTACCAGCCCTTCCTGCCCCCCAAACCCCAACCCCTGATAATGATGTTCCTATCCTCTGGGCTTTGGGCCTTCGTCTCCACACCTGAACGCATCACTGGTCCGTCGCCTGGATGATCTACAGATAACGAATATGTTACGACTGACACTTACATATGACACCTCGCTTGTAAAGAGTGGTGTCGTATTACGGACCCACTGAGGGAACCGCTGGTTCTCAATGCCACCAGCCCCATTGTCTTCTCCCGGGTCACAGGATTACGGCCGGCCAATTGACTGACAGGCCGTGTCCGCGTCGTGTACAAAGGCGTCGGGTTAGGTGCCACTTTGTTCTGTGCCACGAAGCGTTTGGCAGAGATTGACCTGGAAGCACGAAGGGATGTTACGTCGCTCCTTCCCCCAGTCGCGGTTTGGTCAAGTGTCGTGTTCTTGATGATTCTTCCGTTTGTGTGTGTGTGTTTGTGTCGTCGTTTATGGTCGATCGGTATAATGGTATGCTGCCTGCTTCGTCCCTTAATTGCAGATCAATTCGTGTGTGTTGCTGCATGGATCCATTAGCCCGGTCGCACATCAACGCACCCCGACTCTTGAGCCGCGTTTGTGTCCACACTGCATTTTGCTCCTAAAACGCACACAAGTTATTTCACTGACCGTGGTTTGCATGAAGTTTTACTGTGTGTTTGACCCTTGGTGTTCGTGCAACGTTGTCATTGTGTGTTTTCCCTTTTTTCCCACACGCTCTGGAAGAGACAAAAGGTCGGTTCCTGATCATGATAATAATCGTCTGTATTATTTGTCGTACCGAGCATCACTTAATTATATGTTTAACTGCCGGTTGGTTTGAGTCCAATGAAATAGACAATAGACCCCGGGTGGTGGATTTGTCTCACCCAGGTCTATTTGTCTCACCCAGGTCTATTTGTCTCACCCAGGTCTATTTGTCTCACCCAGGTCTATTTGTCTCACCCAGGTCTATTTGTCTCACCCAGGTCTATTTGTCTCACCCAGGTCTATTTGTCTCACCCAGGTCTATTTGTCTCACCCAGGTCTATTTGTCTCACCCAGGTCTATTTGTCTCACCCAGGTCTATTTTTCTCACCCAGGTCTATTTGTCTCACCCAGGCCTATTTGTCTCACCCAGGCCTATTTGTCTCACCCAGGCCTATTTGTCTCACCCAGGCCTATTTGTCTCACCCAGGCCTATTTGTCTCACCCAGGCCTATTTGTCTCACCCAGGCCTATTTGTCTCACCCAGGTCGTTTTAGTCAGTTATTAGCGGATCCAGCGCCAGCCAGTTTGGTTTTCCCTGTGCGTCCCATAGTCACCCATTAGTTACTGTTAGTCGTTCCATTGAGCCCAGCAGCGTCCTCTGTTGTCCGGCTCCAGAGGTTCCACATGAGGTAGCTGCATGCTCCGGTGAACGCCAATAGTGGCGTATATATATCTCTAGCCCTGTCTACAGGCATTAACAGGGGGGGGGCTGCCTCCTCTCTGTTTGTAGGGGACATATCAGGTTCACAGGGCATCTAAAGAGGACGGGGCAGACAAGGCCCACTTGCCCTGAATGCCTTTGTTTACGGCGAGGACAGACGGATAGACGGACAAGCACAGAGACACTAGAGCACCGTGTTTGTCTAAGGCAATCTCCCCGTCATTACACGTCCCTTATCTCCCACGGGTCCTAGTGAGTTAGCTGGTTAAACACTTGCCTGTCTGTTGTCGCACACCGGGCTGATTTACAGGGCAACAGCAATGTGCTGTGTCCACCACTCCGCCACTATCCGTGTCAGCTAACGGCTTTTTAAAAGACACTTACGTGGTCGGATTTCACCTCAGCCCAGGATGACAAACCGCTCCCTACTTTCCAGGCTCACCAGAGCATCCCCATCGGGTTGGTGTCGGCACGGCAGATGTGTTCGTGTGAAATCGAACAGGTGCCGGTCACAGACTCCCATCGCGGTCGTTGTTGTGAAGTGTGAATCGGTCCAGGAAGGAATTATAGATCAGAGTTTGCCGTCTGCATAGAAGATCAGATCTGACCATGTTTGGTGGTCAGGGACGACTCAGGAACCGTATACAATATGCAGCGTGAACCAGGCGACCTGGAACGCACCCACTATGAATAACGGCGCTAGTCGACGGGGGTCAGTGTTGCGTGGGTCAAAGGTCATCTGATCATACAATAGCCACCGTTTTTTTTAGATCGAATCTGAACTGTCTGTCACAATGTGCATCTTGACCGGCGCTTCCGTATGTCACACTGAACAGCGTTTTTCCTGAACAGGGAATCACTTTCGATGAGTTCCGCTCCTTCTTCCAGTTCCTCAACAACCTGGAGGACTTCGCTATAGCCATGCAGATGTACAACTTCGCCAGTCGCTCCATTGGCCAAGGTAAGTCTTCATTTTTAGGTTTTCAGATCTGTTGAGATGTTTCTCCGTCACTCTAAAATATTTTTGTATCTCTCTCTCTCTCTCTCTCTCTCTGTCCTTTCTCGCCCCGTGTCTTCATTTTGTTTTTGCCTTCTTGTCCCTTCTCACTCTGTAAGACGAGTTTGCGCGGGCCGTGTACGTGGCCACAGGCCTGAAGTTGACACGTCACCTGGTCAACACAATCTTCAAGATCTTCGACGTGGACCACGATGACCAGCTGAGCTACAAAGAGTTCATCGGCATCATGAAGGACCGACTGCATCGCGGTGGGAGGGTACGTGATGGGAGAAGAACGGGATGGGAGGGGTGGAGCGGGGGGAGGGTACGGGAAGGGAGAAGAACGGGGTGGGAGAAGAACGGGAAGGGAGAAGAACGTGATGGGAGGGGTGGATCGGGGGGAGGGTACGGGAAGGGAGAAGAACGGGATGGAGCGGGAGGAGGGTACGGGAAGGGAGAAGAACGGGGTGGGAGGGGTGCAGCGGGGGGAGGGTATGGGAGAAGAACGGGAAGGGAGAAGAACGGGATGGGAGAAGAACGGGATGGGAGAAGAACGGGATGGGAGAAGAACGGGAAGGGAGGGACGGAGCGGGGGAGGGTACGGGAAGGGAGAAGAACGGGAAGGGAGAAGAACGGGAAGGGAGAAGAACGGGAAGGGAGAAGAACGGGAAGGGAGAAGAACGGGAAGGGAGAAGAACGGGAAGGGAGAAGAACGGGAAGGGAGAAGAACGGGAAGGGAGAAGAACGGGAAGGGAGAAGAACGGGATGGGAGAAGAACGGGATGGGAGAAGAACGGGATGGGAGAAGAACGGGATGGGAGAAGAACGGGATGGGAGAAGAACGGGGTGGGAGAAGAACGGGGTGGGAGAAGAACGGGATGGGAGAAGAACGGGAAGGGAGAAGAGCGGGAAGGGAGAAGAGCGGGATGGGAGAAGAGCGGGATGGGAGAAGAACGGGGTGGGAGAAGAACGGGATGGGAGAAGAACGGGAAGGGAGAAGAACGGGGAGTGTGAACGGATGGATGGTTAGATCGCATTATAGAAAAAGGACGAAGAGAAGGAAAGGTTCGAGAGACAGCAAGAGGAAAGAACCAGGCAAAGAGATGACGAGGCTTAAAAACACTAGACATTCTACATGCTCTCATTTAATTTTATGCTACACTTGGCCACTGTAGTTTTTCTCTGGGTCTCGACGGTTAATTTTAGTCGGCAACCATAAAAGTGGTGGCTGTTTTAAGGTCTTCATCTGGAGCAAATCTAGTTACCGAAGCAGGAATGTGTTATAAGTGTTCGGGCCTGATTTCACTACAATTATGAAGGTGATGGACTGCCCTCTGGTGGTTACAGCAGGGATCTATCGGGAGATACAGCTGTCCATTATCAGGGATATTGTATGAATGTATTCTAATTCACACCATTCATGTCTTTCTTACGGCATAGATGCGTTGATTTTTAATGCATGTTGACTTTTTAACTGTTACTGTTCTTTTCTGTTGGCCTCACTGTCTTGGCTTCTTGCAACTAACAGCATCCTTTACAAAAAACCTCCTTCCGTCTTTATCTCTCTCTCGTTTCCACTGTCTCTTTCTTCCACCTTTTCGCTCGCTAACCCCAGGGTTTCAAAACTGCAGAACGATTCACCTCCTTCAAGTCATGTATGAAGAAGGAGCTGGCTAGCAGATAAGTATTACCCACAATCCACTCATCTATTGCATCACACTTTTGAACCTGATGCAAAATGGCCGTTCGTTCAGGCATCAGTGCATGTCTAAAGTTAGCATGTACTTGAGTTGAAGTTAGCCTTCACCAAGAATATATGGCAATGACGTTAAATAAAGCCACATATTTATTTATCTAATATATGGCGATAATGTTAAATACATGTCTTGGGACTATAGTAATCTGGTTAGTATAGAGATGCACAACAGGTAAAACATGTGGAAGTAATTATCTGTATAAAGGGCACAGTATTGCGACACTCCGAATATAGCCTGGTTTCAGATCTGCGTGTGTTTCCGGCGGGTAACGCTAGGATGAGAACATGTATTAACCTATCCCTGCATTCACGCTGTTTGTCCAGTCTGACGCCACCGTTGTCATCTTGTACCAGGTGAACAATCGGGACCATGTCCCCTTCCACGGCTGCGTGCGCGCTGAGGCCGGAAGACATGTCCGACAACTCTGGAGGAGGTTCCAGGAGAAGATCTAAAATGTAATTAGGAAGAAGTTGGGAAGATGAAATGAGGAGGAGAAGAGAGAAGCGCTTGGTGACGTCGTCGGAGGGTTAAGCGACCGGTCTAGTTCTGTACGGTTCTACAATCTGACAGGTCTCCGACACCAGTCAGTAGCATGCGGCGATGCTGACTTTCTGCTTGAGACATCTCATTGGTTTCCGTTGCCCAGTTCATACAGTCATTGGTCAATTCCCTGATAAATGTGGATCCCATCTTTTAGTAGGGCAAAGGTATACCGGCTACAACATGTACTATTTATGTGTAATATTTTCAAAAGGCACAACATAACAGTTGTAACTAATTCTTGGTTGTCGGTAATTCGGAACAGTTCACGGTAGAATACCCACGTTACAGCAACGTTTGTGAAATGTGTTACTTGAATTACAGTAAGTATGCATGGTCAAAAGGAAGTTACTGTTTCAAGTGCCTTTACTGGCAAGAGAATAGTTTGGGGGTGTATGGAATCCTGTCTTTAATGTGTATTTTTGTATGACGCCTTAATGATGCACAGTTTACATAGGCCTGTAAATTCAGCTGCACGTTTAGCCAGCTGGTACGCCAGTAATGAAACATATGTTATGAAAAAGCTTGCAATCTATGGTATACCAAATAAGAGAGGACAAAACACTTGACAGGTGGAGTGAGAAGTTGGTGGAGAAATAGGTGCAAGCTTGTCTATAAGAAGTCTCCGGCAGTCCACTGTCTGTTGAATATTACATGTATAGTTGTTAGGAGCTGCATGTATGAGGTGAGAAAGAAGTCTTAACATTTTTGTGCCTTTTTGCTACACTTCCAGTATATGTGGGGAAAAAAACAATTTCCTAATCGGTTTGCAGTACACCCCTTGATGGCAATATTACGAGCAGTCGACTATGCATGTAGATAAATTCTGTATAGGAATTTAACGTCTATATATGGTTTTATACGTTAGTATTTTCTTGTCAATATAAACATCAGTTATTTGACTCATTATGAAAAAATGACACATATTTTTTCACAATTCCCTCATTAGAATGGTTGGTTGAGAAGAACTTGTCAGAACATGAAGAAAATTGCAACGATTGCATGAATAAAGACTTTTAAATGAATAATTACTATGACTGTACTGAAATATCTTCCTTGGATCTAAGTAACTGCAGTATTTTTTGGACGTATCCACATCAACCTACGGTGACACAACTGCACTTATCCGTTTACTCTATGAAAATAAATATGTCATTGTCTCTTATTTAAACAAAACTATGGTATTATTTCCGATGACAAAAAACGCAAGAAACAAACTTGTCTGACAAAGACTCAAAACTGTTTAATATGCTGGCCCGTGGGTGGTTGGTATAGTGCAATTTAAAAGTGTTGGCGGAAAGTAACCATACTGCTGCATATTGCTGTTATAATATTTCAATAATTATTGTTCTACTACTTCTAGTTAATATTTAACGATAACTGTTCTGGATTGTTATACTAGCAAATGCACTGGATACGTTTAGATGGTGGTAAAAAAGTGTCAATAGAAGACAGATGATCATATATAGATTGTTTGTGTTACACAAATGTGTTTTCATCATAACGTCTAAGATAATGTGTCTTTGATTCGAAGAACCAATGTGTGGTCCACCACACGATTCATTGAAAGAGCGAAACCGAATGAAATGACAAAACCGTTATTTCGACTGCGGACGTTTTCCAACATACACAGTACGTTAATTAGTTGATTCCGCTATTTGTTCACGTAATATGTGCAACTAGATGTTTTTTTTAGCGTGCAACCAAATTACGTTTTACTGGTAATAGCCTGAAAGCCATTTAAAAACTCCCCATAGTATCTCTCACTCAGTCGGTGGTGACGTAAACATTATCCCCGGCAAAGGATTGTGGGTATTCATGTTCACCTAAAGTAAAAACGTGTTTTCTGTATTTACAGTATTTGGATATTAGTTTTATTCTATATTTACATTATGTTCATGAGTTGCTCAATTGTAAATTATTTTAAAACGTTATTCACGACATTTTTATGTGTAAACCGTTAGCGGAACAACCTGTCCCCAAATAGGCTTCACTAGCTCTGCCATTATAACAGTAAGACTATACTTTCAGGGATCATTTCTATAGTTCTTGACTTGAGAAATGTGTTACTAAAGTGTTTGGTCTCGCTACCCACGATGAAGAGATGTGATATTCCCTTCTGAGCGTGAAACGGGCTTTGAGTAATGATTCAGTTCATATGCTCTCTGCCATTGATGACCGTTCTTTGCTTCTTTATGGAGCATTGAGGGAGGGGATATGTTCAGAGTGGTTGCGTCTCCTAGCTGTTGAATGGAAAAACGAAACATGCTATACGGAATGTTGTGGTCTGTATACGTCACTTTAATATTGCTGCCCTGCGCGATAGTTCATTTGATCTTGGTACTTTTGCTGTACCTGTTTCATTGATGACAGGACGCCTCTAAATTTCATTCAATATATGGCCAAAGTACACATTTACCACAGTTTTGGAATGACGGACAAAGGCTCACCAAGGGTTTTACCGTTTTCCCAAAACGGTCGGCTGAGTCTATAAACGG
>CM055742.1:8525542-8615542 GCA_029465975.1 Dallia pectoralis
TTTTCATGTTACCCGTTGATGACATAGGAGTAGGGCGATTAGCCAGTCATAGGGTGCCAACCATCAGCCAAAACAACTGGTCCAACGTAGGCCACCATCTTTCGCCCGTTACAGCATTAAGACTATACTTTCAGGGATCATTTCTATAGTTTTTGACTTGAGAAATGTGTTACTAAAGTGTTTGGTCTCGCTACCCACGATGAAGAGATGTGATATTCCCTTCTGAGCGCGAAACGGGCTTTGAGTAATGATTCAGTTCATATGCTCTCTGCCATTGATGACCGTTCTTTGCTTCTTTATGGAGCATTGAGGGAGGGGGTATGTTCAGAGTGGTTGCGTCTCCTAGCTGTTGAATGGAAAAACGAAACATGCTATACGGAATGTTGTGGTCTGCATATGTCACTTTAATATTGCTGCCCAGCGCGATAGTTCCTTTGATCTTGGTACTTTTGCTGTACCTGTTTCATTGATGACAGGACGCCTCTAAATTTCATTCAATGTATGGCCAAAGTACACATTTACCACAGTTTTGGAATGACGGACAAAGGCTCACCAAGGGTTTTACCGTTTTCCCAAAACGGTCGGCTGAGTCTATAAACGGTTGCTGTGAGATAGGCATGCTTCCCTCGCCTGCTAACAATGACTCTTGCTAATGACAGTCCTTTTAAATGCATTAGTACTTCTTGTAACCGCCCTTTTTTGCAAACCGCTGTAGTGTGGCTGCGTAACATTTCCTTCGATTATAACATCTTTCAATGAGCAATGCAATATGGAAACCAAAACATTTTCATGTTACCCGTTGATGACATAGGAGTAGGGCGATTAGCCAGTCATAGGGTGCCAACCATCAGCCAAAACAACTGGTCCAACGTAGGCCACCATCTTTCGCCCGTTACAGCATTAAGACTATACTTTCAGGGATCATTTCTATAGTTTTTGACTTGAGAAATGTGTTACTAAAGTGTTTGGTCTCGCTACCCACGATGAAGAGATGTGATATTCCCTTCTGAGCGCGAAACGGGCTTTGAGTAATGATTCAGTTCATATGCTCTCTGCCATTGATGACCGTTCTTTGCTTCTTTATGGAGCATTGAGGGAGGGGGTATGTTCAGAGTGGTTGCGTCTCCTAGCTGTTGAATGGAAAAACGAAACATGCTATAGGTTTACAAAAATACTTTGTCGTTTAAACTTTTTAACAAAAAAACAATTGAGCAACCCATGAACATAATGTATATATAGAATAAAACTAAATTCCAAATACTCTAATTACAGAATTGACGTTTTAAAAACATGTGAACATGAATACCCACAATCCTTTGCCGGGGATAATATTTACGTCACCACCGACTGAGTGAGATATACTATGGGGAGTTTGAACACTTTTAAATGGCTTTTAGGCTATTACCAATAAAATGTTATTTGGATAAAAAAACATCCAGTTGCACGGATTACATGAACAAATAGCGGAATCAATTAATTAACGTACTGGTGTATCTGGGAAAACGTCCGCAGTCGAAATAACGTTTCGTTTGGGTTTGGTCTTGTTATCAATCGTGCGCGAAACCTTACATTGCTTGTTCGACGCACACCATTCAAAACGTAAAGAAGAAACTAATTTTTGTTCTGTCAAGTTCTTTTGAACCAACCATTCTAATGTGGAAATTGTAAAATAGTATGTGTAATCTTTTCATAAATAACTAACGTTTATAGTGACAATAATATAAAATAATGCATCTACATGAATAGTCAACTGCTGGTAATTTTGCTATTAACGAGCATTGAGGCAGTGCATATGTTCAGATAGAGTAGTTGCATTGTATATATGTATGTAATGTATCTTTTTATTGTATTTGTAGGTGGCTGTGTCCGCCAAGATTTATTCAATGTGATTTTTTTCAGTCTACTTTAGTGTACCTCAAAAAGTACCTATGTAGCAAAGAAATCCCACTATGTAACAAATGTTTGTAGTCTTATGTAACACATTATTTCAGACAAAATGTGTCCATTTTACCTGTAAATAAACAAGGACAGCCACGAATATAGGTTTCGCATCGATCTTTGACTGATTATTTAGTTTGTTTGCTCACTGGAGTTAATGACGTTTTTTACCGTATTGTGGAGTATTTAGGGATGGAATATAATCTGAGTAGTTAGTCTTGTCGCTTTAGTTTACTACTAACTAATATACTTCTCTGCAAAGTAATCTAACAACTCGGCCACGGGTTTACTGATAATCTAGGCTTTAGGGGACAGTTTAGACATTATGTAGACATTGTCTACAAAAAAGGAAACGGACAACTTTATCAGGTATATCTGGAATATCTGTAATACTATTGTTTAATAATAATACTACTGTGAGGATTCAACGATCTAATATTAAAGTTTATATAAGAGTTAAACAAGCCATGTGTTCTTCAACGAGGACACGATCAAGTAATGACAACCCAACAAGACGTGTGCATGTAGTTGGATTTCCCCTTTCGCACCGTCAATACAAAACCAAGAAATCAGGTGGCAGAAACTGTCCAGAAACGGTGACGTCATTTAATTATGTGCTTTGACCTATGAACTGTAGACACGGATAAGCTAGGCATTTTTTTTTGTATTTGTTTATCGACAACACTTAATCAAAATCAAAATTATTGTAGTTTTTGTCACAGTATTGCTATTTATTTTCCCTGGAGATATTTGCACATTTGCTTTCCTGTCTTAATCGGGGTCGATGACGTATTACGCAGGCAGCCTAATCGATGACGTATTACGCAGGCAGCCTAATCGAGCTCATGCCCAATAATACACACAGAGGAGGGTTGTTGTCTTCCCAATATCCGTGTGTGCTCTTATAGTGGCTAGCAGCCGAGCATACAAAGAATGACATTGCTAATTTTGGATAAACGCGTCAAGGGGAGACACTGAGTCGTTATATTTTCTCTCTCTTCGACCCGATAAGATATGATATGCCATCCCGAAAGTCAACCCGGTGTAGCTAGTTAGCAAGCTAGAAGATACGTGTACTGAGCTCGTGGACATTGTCCAAATCTCGACATTTGTTTTTCGCCCTACCCGTCTTGACCGTTTTTGTTCAGGCTGGGTTTTGTCTGACGTCGTTTGCCAACATCATTAGGTTCTAGTTTGAGCCCGGCCAGAGGAGGATGAACTGGCTTTTCCCGTCGTCCAAAGGTTCAGGACCTCTCCCACCTATCAACAGCTTGCAACAACAAAGACAGCGGCAGATCGAGTCACTCAAAACTGCCCATTCCAGGTACATCCGTACTCCACAGTGTTTTGTAGTAGTAATGCCAGCTGTTTGTGTAGCTTTCTGCTAGTATTTTAAGCATTGTCACCAGTTGTTGTAGCTATTGTGATCACCAGCTTTCGGTCTAGTTACCCACATCGACTGTATTTGACTACTCTTGGTCAGATTAAAGTATTATGTATTTGTTTACTACTGGGTGCCTCAGTGACTCAAAGCTCTTTTCTATACATGCATCCTGGTTGTGACTAATCTTCTGTAACTCTAGTTCTAGCATGGTGGCAAAATATCTTATAACTATAGTTATAACTATAACTTTTAAAGCTAATATAGATAGGTGTAATTTGTAAAGCCAATATAGATGTGATTTAGCTTGCTTATTTCACAGCAAGCTAAATCACATTCCTTTTGGATTTCCTATTTTGCAGCTTTCCCACATGATTTCTTGTAAACATTCGAGGTTTTGAAAAAGCAAAATATTATTAATTTCTCCCAATATTCTGCTGTCCTTTCTAGCTTGGCAGAGATTCAGAAAGATGTGGAATACAGGATACCTTTCACGGTCAACAACTCTACTATCAGCGTCAACATGTGAGTGCACGGAGCAGCTGTACACAATTAACATCTTTAACATGTTTTAAGTGTGTTGTTTCATCAGTGACAATGCCTCAGCAAATCCCTGTAGCTCCAGCTGTCATTTGTGTACAGCCAGGTTAATCTTCTTGGCTATGTCAGAACTGTAAATGTTCATTCTCGCATTATCATTGTAACCCATACCCTCAGAATGCAAAACCTACTTTCATTTTGAATTACCATACTTTAAACCCTGATTTTCTGCGTTCTCTCTCCCCTTGCAGTTTGCTTCCACCTCAGTTTCCCCAGGAGAAACCAGTAGTCAGCGTTTATCCCCCTGTTGGACATCATCTAGTTGACAGCAACAATGGCACCATTATTGCCAGTCCAGTCATTACGAATGTAAGTCCACAAAACCGTGAAATGTCGTGTCTGCTGCAATAATTTGTGGCTCTAAATGGTCACACGTGTGTATTATTAATACATATATATTTTTTGTTTAACTTTACTGCTGCTAGTAAACCGAATGTTTGGCATATGACACAGAGTGCAGGTCTATATTGTTTCGAGTTTTTGTGTTGTTGCGATGGTACTGACCCTCTGTTCATTTTTTGTCAGTTTGGAATGCATTCGGATCTGGGGAAGGTCATCCAAAGTCTCCTGGATGAGTTCAGGAAAAGTCCGCCGGTTCTGATGTCTGGCACCACGGGATTCCCATAGTCAGTAAAAAAAAATCGATTTGCTTTGTTTCTGTATCACCGGACCCTCTCTGTCTCTTTGATTGGTTCCTCTACCTTTGCCTCTTTTTGATTTTTGGTTCTTCTACCTCTCTCTCACTCTGATTGGTGCAGTAACATGTACAAGCCATCGGGGCTGCCTCCCTACCCAACACAGGGGTTTCATTACGGTCCTCTCTCAGCGGGCCCCATGCCCCACCCCGTGTTAGAGGCCCCTCACGGCCATGGCCCCACCCGGGCGGCAGCTCCTGCCTATGGCCTCATCATCGACCCACCTGTCCCCGTCCTCAGCGCAGACTCGCAGGTGAACCCGCGCGCCAACCCCGCCAGGACCGGGTCCAGTTCGTCAGCATGTGTCGTAGCGACACATTTTTCAACGCTGTACCATATTACCACTTTGATTGACAGGAACTTGGCTACCTGTTTCACATGTCGGTCTGCTCTCTCCTCTTACAGGCCGGGATGAACGGACACATGTACAAGATGCCTGAGATCCCCGACACCTTTCCTGAACTGTCTGAAATGAGGTACGTCCATTCTGTCAGTAGGTTCTCATGTCGCCACCTTTACTGGGCGGTGAGTCTAATGTCACACACGACGGTGCAATTCCAACGACATCGATGTAACGGAAACAATGGGTTTCCATAGCAGGGTTTCCGCGGGTCATTAAAAAGCATGAAAAGTCATTAAATAGATTTTGTGAAAATTCAGGCATTAATTGGCATGAAAAAGCATGAACTTCGATGTTCAAAGGCATTAAAAATTATGTAAACTTGATGGAATAAAAACATTGTTTTTCATGATTTATTTTGACTATATAAACATCTAAATCTAATTTTGATCGGAAGTATAGCGTAATGGTTGAAAGGCGGAACCTTTTAATTGGCTGTTTTGTACAACTGGTGCACGAAGTCGCGACACCTGATGCTAGTAATGGAAGGTGCTGTGAGTGTGAGTCTGCTGTCTATCAAGTGAGTGAGTGAGTGAGTGAGTGAGTGAGTGAGTGTGTGCTGTGGTGAAAGAATGGAGGAAATATCTAATGATGGAAAAATGGGAAAATTCAAGTTTCAGCAGAAGTGGTTGGAGGATGAACTATTCAGAACCTGGTAAAGCCCGTCCGGGGCTTGAATTTCGGTGCGGGATTGCGGGGATTGCGCATAATTTAAACCATTCCCGCAAGGTTAGTTTTTATAGTGCGAGAAATTCCCGCACAAATATATTTGCTTCATCTCAGACCGAGGTAAAGTTGGTTGGATATTGGATATTCAACGGATATTCGGAGCCCGAGATCAGGTCCGGTTTTCCCGCAAGCAGCCACACTACACCCGGTGATATAGACGGATAGAAACCTCCGTGTGCTTATAGTTAGGGACCGTCAATAATGTACGTCTTAAAGTTATGAATTCAGTAGCTCTTTAACCATTTGGCCTTGAAACTTCAAACCACTGTCAGATTGTTTTATAGAGTACACCTACATTTTGGAAATGATGTAAGAGACGTTTAATAAACATTTAAAAACTGTAAAAATCATTTTTTTGTGAAATCACTTCGAAACCTCAATTTACTTAAGGTCTTTCACATGTTGCACGTAATTTGGTTTTTCAAAATAAAACATTTAAAACATACATAAAAAAAAAATACATTTAAATACTGGAAATCTTAATAGTTTTTTGAGCAGTGACCTATTAACCTCAAACCACTTTCAGATAGTCTGCAGGGGCCACCCACATGTGGCACAACTGGAAATGCACAATTCATGCACACAAATGTGTAGATATGAATAAATGAAGATGATTAAATTAGACCGATGCATCAGAAGTTATTCTCTCCTCCATAATATTTAGACCCCCCCATGTGACCCACCTAACGAAATTCAGGCCCTGGTGTCGATGGTAAACCCGGAGAGGCATTTTGCAGCGAGTGTGTGGGAATGGGGTGGTGGGGAGGACAGGGGGTTGACATGATTTTGTCGAATCTGCCTACTGCCGTAAC
This sequence comes from Dallia pectoralis, assembly GCA_029465975.1. Taxonomy (NCBI): domain Eukaryota; kingdom Metazoa; phylum Chordata; class Actinopteri; order Esociformes; family Umbridae; genus Dallia; species Dallia pectoralis. The sequence goes on from CM055742.1 coordinate 8,532,098, forward strand.
CCGTATAGGTTCATTACTTTAATTATCAGTGCATGTTGTTTTGAGATTCGCGGGGCAGAGACACGAGCTGCTCGGTGAACAGTGTTTTAAATATTAGTATTTCTGTTGTGTTATTATTTTGTGAAGCACTTTGTGTTGCGTTAAATGACTGTAAACCTTCTTGTGAGCCATCTGACAGTTAAAAAATAGCATTGTCAAATGCTCACAATTTGTGTGTTAAAGTATCTGCAGTTGGACAAGGGCATGAAATTAGTTTAAAGTGGCATGAAAAAGGGCATGAAAAAGCATTAAATGAGATTGGCTGATACCTGCAGAAACCCTGCATAGGAACGTTGATCCAGTTTCATCTGGGGTGAAAGTACAGTAAAGTCTGATTGTCTTCTTTTCTGAACCAACTGTTCGCTCGGTTGCTAGCCCGTTTCCAATACTGAAACCTGTGTTTGGTCTGACCCCTGTTTGACCCCTGTCTGTCCCCTAGTGTGTCCCAGCTGAAGGATCTGAGTGAGCAGGAGGACGTGCTGCTGGAGTTGTTCGTGTGTCTGCCGCAGCTCAAGCAGGTCACCTCTGACAAGGAGGAGCTTGTCAACAGCATCGTGGACATGGCCAGTAAGTCTTATCACACACTAGTGGTGATCATAGTGGACGTGGCCAGTGAATCTCACTACACACTAGTGGTGATAATAGTGGACGTGGCCAGTGAGTCTCACTACACACTAGTGGTGATAATAGTGGACGTGGCCAGTGAATCTCACTACACACTAGTGGTGATAATAGTGGACGTGGCCAGTAAGTCTCACTACACACTAGTGGTGATAATAGTGGACGTGGCCAGTGAATCTCACTACACACTAGTGGTGATAATAGTGGACGTGGCCAGTGAGTCTCACTACACACTAGTGGTGATAATAGTGGACGTGGCCAGTGAATCTCACTACACACTAGTGGTGATAATAGTGGACGTGGCCAGTGAATCTCACTACACACTAGTGGTGATAATAGTGGACGTGGCCAGTGAGTCTCACTACACACTAGTGGTGATAATAGTGGACGTGGCCAGTGAATCTCACTACACACTAGTGGTGATCATAGTGGACGTGGCCAGTAAGTCTCACTACACACTAGTGGTGATAATAGTGGACGTGGCCAGTGAGTCTCACTACACACTAGTGGTGATAATAGTGGACGTGGCCAGTGAATCTCACTACACACTAGTGGTGATAATAGTGGACGTGGCCAGTGAGTCTCACTACACACTAGTGGTGATAATAGTGGACGTGGCCAGTGAATCTCACTACACACTAGTGGTGATAATAGTGGACGTGGCCAGTAAGTCTCACTACACACTAGTGGTGATAATAGTGGACGTGGCCAGTGAGTCTCACTACACACTAGTGGTGATAATAGTGGACGTGGCCAGTGAATCTCACTACACACTAGTGGTGATAATAGTGGACGTGGCCAGTGAGTCTCACTACACACTAGTGGTGATAATAGTGGACGTGGCCAGTGAGTCTCACTACACACTAGTGGTGATAATAGTGGACGTGGCCAGTGAATCTCACTACACACTAGTGGTGATCATAGTGGACGTGGCCAGTAAGTCTCACTACACACTAGTGGTGATAATAGTGGACGTGGCCAGTGAGTCTCACTACACACTAGTGGTGATAATAGTGGACGTGGCCAGTAAGTCTCACTACACACTAGTGGTGATAATAGTGGACGTGGCCAGTGAGTCTCACTACACACTAGTGGTGATAATAGTGGACGTGGCCAGTGAATCTCACTACACACTAGTGGTGATAATAGTGGACGTGGCCAGTAAGTCTCACTACACACTAGTGGTGATCATAGTGGACGTGGCCAGTAGGTCTCACAAAATCAAGACGTGCTGCACACAAATACATTCTCTAAGATTAATCAACATAGGCATGGCCGGTCTACTGTTATGTTTGGCAGACTGATAACAGCTGCGGTTACACCGGGTGTCCGTTGGGAAGTGACTGTGTGTTACGGTGTGTGTCGACGGATGTCGTCTAGCTCTGCTGTTCCACTCTGACCGTAGAAGACGCACTGACTTGTCTTCTCTGTTGTCTGTCTCCTAGAGAAGAACCTTCAAATGGAGCCTCGGTTGGAGGGCAAGAGACAGGAGATGCTGTTTAAAGTGAGGAACCGTCACACACCGTCACAAATACACACACACACACACTGTTTCTGTGCACAACCATTCATTTACATCTGAGTTCTTTAGCGGATGCTTACATCCTGAGCGATTAAAGCAGTGAGCGCTGTAATTATCATGCTTTTAAAAAACATCTGCTGACTAATTGTCCAGCCTTTATCGAAGACCACAGAAGACATGTTATGTACTTCTGTTCTAACTATTCCTGATGTCCGTTTGTCGTGTCGCCCAGTACGAGCAGCTCACCGAGGATAAATCCGCCTTCGAGACGAAGATGCAGAGACAGCATGACCTGAGCGAGGTAAAGTGTTTAAACCGTCCCGCTGGTCAGATGATGTTACTGCCCAAAGGGTGTCCAGTTGTTTCTGGATCAGTCCACGTGCAGGACTCTGTCTGTGGTAATGGGCCATCACTCGTGTGTGTGTGTGTGTGTGTGTGTGTGTGTGTGTGTGTGTGTGTGTTCAGTCCCGGTGACAAAAAATATTTTTATGTTATAATCTACCAGAGTTAAGTGAACTGCACAATTCTATTCGACACGCCCGTATCGTAAACACGTCACGCTTGCTGTAGTGTAACCGGTCACGTTCGAGTCACTTGTTTAGAGCTTTAATCTTGTTCAGAGCTTTACTCTTGTTTAGAGCTTTACTCTTATTTAGAGCTTTAATCCTGTTTCCTTCTAGAGCTGCAGTCTGAGTGCTCTTCAGGCTCGTCTGAAGGTGGCGGCCCATCAGGCAGAAGAGGAGTCGGAGGAGACCGCCGAGAGCTTCCTGGAGGGCAAGTCTGAGATCGACGACTTCCTGGCCAACTTCATGGAGAAGAGAACGGTAAACTGACCAGAACCAGATGAGAACTGAACTAATTCAGAAGTCCTGTATGCAGATCCCGTTCTGAGCTAGGTCTTCTGTTGCCAGAGTCACAACACGGGTCTGTTAACAGAGCCACTTCTGGAGAGTGTCCTTTTCAGATAAAATGTCTCATCACAATCACAGGTTTTAAATAAGCGCACCCAGAATTATAGGCAGACGGTCACGGTGTTGCACAATTAAAGAACTGTGGTATTCTTCCCTGTGAGGATCTGTGACAATAGTTACTACACACCTTCTGTGGTTTGGCATAGAGTTATTGGAACCAGGAAATGAAAAGGGGATTTATGCAAAATGTCTATTACACTGTACTTAGTGTCTACTCCCATGATGGGATTTATGACCTGGGGGTGTGTGTATTTGTGTGTGTGTGTGTGTACAGCTTTGCCACAGCAGAAGGGCCAAAGAGGAAAAGTTGCAGCAGTCTATCAACATGCACGGACAGTTTCCCAGCAGCCACTGAGTGCTGTCCGTTTCCCATCACACACACACATTTCTATAAGGTACTGCTTATTGCTCCAGAACAAGCTGACATTTATACGTCACGGAATCAGCAACACGCTGATCAAGAGATTGAACAATGTTTAATTTCAGTTTTCGTTATCATATAGGCTAAATTTCCTTTATTGAACCCCCCCGACCAGCAAAAATACCCTAAAGACACAAGAAGCACATCTTAAAGAAGCAGTCAGTATTGTGATAGGAATTGTAAACCTAAACTAGACAGCCTTTCCAACTAATATCCTTCTACAGTTTCCAGAGATGATGATGATGATGATGTAGGACAGACTTCATATCTACCTGGATTTGGTCGACCGTGATTCTGAAGCTGCCGTAAACACACACTCAATGACAACCGATACTGTATTTAAATAATGTTAATACTAGACTTTACTCTAATCAAAGGCACATTGTACTATATGTTATTTAATTTCTTTAGGTTAATAAACCATTTAGAATAATCTTTTTGTCCGTGGAGATTTGTAGTTCTTTTTTTTTAGGGTTTAAGCAACGTTTGTATGTGTGTAACGTTATATTTTCGTTTTTTTGTAAGGGTTTAAGCAACGTGTGTCATGTTATATTTTAGTTTTTCCATCCTCAAAAGACACTGGAGAGCCACAGGATGTGCTATAACTCATCACGTCAAACATCTTCTCCCTTTAACATCTCGTGCAGTTTATTTCAATGGTTCATTTACAACAAGGTAACCAGTGGATCTGTTTCTGCGCTTGCCTTGTGTCCTCTGCTCAATGTGCAACTATAATCAGTTTATAAGTAGAATGGAAGGAAATGGGGTTGGTACTCTGACACGCTAATACTACCCATCCAAAAGCCCCGCCCCATTAGTCCTGCCTCGTTAGCCCCGCCCACAGCCCACTCAGATCAAACCAGTGTGTCCACATGGATTCTGTGGGGTGTGTTGGTATTGCAACAATGTTTCTAATGTATTCTAGGTGTTCATATGAGGGGCTGTTGAAGACATATAGTCATATACACCCATGAATGGCACTAAACCACCGAAATAACTTTCCAAAGTGTCTATCTCTGTTCATTACTATTAAGCGCATACTGTAATTTTACTGTAAAAAGTAAAATGTCTGTTGGTTTTGAGAAATGCAGTGTTTTTTATTTATGTGATACGGCCGAACTACATGTTATACATTTTTTTTGTTTACTTTCTGAAATCCTCCGATAGAAATGGGCTATACAGAATAAACTATAGCTTCTCTATTCATAGATTTTTTTTATCTGAAACATTCAATCATTTTTTCGTAACTGCTGTGATCCTGGTTTTTGGAACGGGGTGGGTGTCTAAAAAACAATAACAAGTACCATGTTTGATAGTGTAATCAGGGTAGTGTTCATTAATGTACACTGTAGCAAAAAAGGTTTAGCGTTAGCATTTTGTTCATCTAGTACTTTTCCAACTGTTTTGTTCTGTCGCTACACAACCCCAACATACCACAGGGAAACGCTGACTGGACAAATGGAATTTGGATTCTTTTGATACAGAGATATTCCTCCTTTGTATGACAACGCAACATCTGAAGTGATGTAAAATCAAAAGGTAACATTTAACAGTACAAACGGATGTCCTATATATATGTCCTATATATATATATTATAAAAAGTTGTACAAAACATTTGACAACCAAAAAGAAATTGCTTAAGACAAAATATTGCACACCAAAGTAATTTGCCGTCGCTGTAAACGTTTGGTCGAGGAATATAATAGTACGAGACACACTAGGTCTACTCAGTGTTATATGACTACCCAGCTGGCTCTGAAATAGTGCCTGCATACTGGCTACACAAACAACAAGAGAAATCACAATTAAAATCTACTTAAGTTGGCCCCGGCAAACCGGAAACCACAGTATTCAATTGTCAATGCAAAGTGCCCTTGTTACCAAGGCAACCCCCCCCCCCCCGTAGGGTCCCCTCCTTGCTGATCGTTCAAGCAGAGGAGTAGATGGCTTCATCAGACTCGGGGTCTTTGCTGTCATCGCCGCCGCTGGACGAGCGGCTGCTGAGGTCAACCACGCCCGACTCCACGTCGCTGCATACCGAGGAGAGGTCGTCAGAGTCGGACCCTTTCGGGGGCCCTAGGGGGAGGGTCATGGCCAGGCCCGAGGGCCCCCTGTGGGAGAGGCAGTAGTCATCTCCAACGGAAGGGGCCAGCTCACATGGACCTTCCCCGCTAACTGCATTTATCTTCCTCTGAGCTGCGCTGTTGAGGTTTGTCAGCTTCCTCTTCATCAGGGCTGCTATCCTCTGGAAGGTGTTTTAAAAACAAAACTGTTACCAGTGGAACAAAGCTGGGTTAGCGTATTCACAAGACTGGGTTAGTGTATTCACAAGACTGGGTAAGCGTATTCACAAGACTGGGTAAGCGTACGTATATTCACAATACTGGGTAAGCGTATTCACAAGACTGGGTAAGCGTATTCACAAGACTGGGTAAGCGTATTCACAAGACTGGGTTAGCGTATATTCACAAGACTGGGTAAGCGTATTCACAAAACTGGGTAAGCGTACGTATATTCACAAGACTGGGGTTAGCGTATTCACAAGACTGGGTAAGCGTATTAACACGTTGGTGACTAAAAACAGCCTATAGGAACATGTATTGGGAAAATCCAGTTGAAAACCCCTCTTTGACGACACATTATTTTCAACTGATCGCTGACGTGGATGGGTTTCTTCCCTCCCAATAGAACCCGACCCATGTCGCGGTACTGGTAGAACGCGACCGTAGCAAGGACGGACTAATGAACGCCTTGTGTAGAAGGGCGTAAAGAGGAGCGTTCATTAGGAGTGTTATGCGAGCGTGTTGCCTTGTTCGGTGCCAGAGTGGGCCGTCCCTCGCGGTGCTACCTCCTGGTGATTGGTCAGCTCCTGCTCCAGCTGCTGGGTCTCCTCCCTTACGGCGGTGAGTAAGTCGGCGGGCGACGGGCGTGAGGGCGCGCTTTTCTCCCAACGGTTGTACATGCCCTTCCACATCCTTAGAGGGAGAAAATACAGACAGGTTCTCTTACCTAATGTTACTGTATCTATTTTAGCAAATTAATTTAACCCATTCGCTTTAGATGTGAAATGGTTAACTAGACTTCCCTGTTCCACAAACAACTGGGCTCCACAAACAGTATACTCTGGGTTTACCGACAGGGTGCAGTAACTTACTTGAAGCAGTAGGGGGTGGTGTTTGGCCGCAGCATCCCCTGGGTCTGTGTGTGGTCGGCCCTGTAAAGGGGGTTGAGGTACTGAGTCCTGTCTTTCCACAGCTGGGGCCACAGGGAGTAGGTCCTCTCACGGAGCCTGCACACAGATCGAGAAAAACTTTTTATTGAAGAAATTCTACTTCACTATATACAGTACATGAGCACTTAACATATAACTATACATTCCTTTTTGCAATTAAACTGAACAAGAACTTGCCAACCAAGAGTATTTCCTGAATCATTTGCCTTCAAAAAACCCAGGGTCCTTCCCACCAGTCACCAAGTGCTGTTACCTTGGTCTCTCCTAAACCCCTCCCCCTTTGGGCTGGGACCAACCGGGCCCCTCACCTCATGTCTCTCCTAAACTCCTCCCCCATTGGGCTGGGACCCACCGGGCCTCTCACCTCATGTCAAACCTAAACCCCTCCCCCTTTGGGCTGGGACCCACCGGGCCTCACCTCATGTCAAACCTAAACCCCTCCCCCTTTGGGCTGGGACCCACCGGGCCTCTCACCTCATGTCTCTCCTAAACCCCTCCCACTTTGGGCTGGGACCCACCGGGCCTCTCACCTCATGTCTCTCCTAAACCCCTCCCCCTTTGGGCTGGGACCCACCGGGCCTCTCACCTCATGTCTCTCCTAAACCCCTCCCCCTTTGGGCTGGGACCCACCGGGCCTCTCCTCATGTCTCTCCTAAACTCCTCCCCCTTTGAGCTGGGACCCACCGGGCCTCTCACCTCATGTCTCTCCTAAACCCCTCCCTCTTTGGGCTGGCACCCACCGGGCCTCTCACCTCATGTCTCTCCTAAACCCCTCCCTCTTTGGGCTGGCACCCACCGGGCCTCTCACCTCATGTCTCTCCTAAACTCCTCCCTCTTTGGGCTGGGACCCACCGGGCCTCTCACCTCATGTCTCTCCGCTCCTTCTGGCTGTTGCCCAGGAAGTTGCCGTACTGGCAGGAGTATATGTGAGGGCGCAGCTGGACCAGGAAGCGCTCGTTGAACTCGAAGGCACAGGGGAACTGCTCAGACAGCTGCCAGACGCACTCCAGGAACTGGTCTATGACTGGGGACACCTCTTTAGGATCACCTTCCAGGTGGTTATATCTGCGGGGTCAAAGTGCCAGCTCAAGCTTACAGCCCTTTTGGGGTAGCGTTCAGGGAGTATTCTCTGACAAATCCACTTCTCTCATAAGGCCTCTCTAAAAGATCAAATGCATCCTGAGAAACGGAAACACGCAAGCGAACGACGACTGGCCTTGACTGACCTGTGGGAAAACTTGTGGCCGAACGACACCCAGTCCCTCTCAATCAGCAGCTAAAAGACGGACGACAGAATGACCAGTCAGTTCCTGTTGTGCGGTATGGGCCCAAGAAAAGCATCTTCACAGAGACTGTAAACAGGTAAACAGTCTTCACTGAGACTGTAAGTGTAGACAGTGAGAGAAATGGGAGCTACAGTCTTACCATGAATCCCTTCATGGTCCTGTAGTAGGGGTCCAAGAGAACGCTGGCTACAGAACACGTCTGGGCCGTCCGGTCCCAACCGTCTGAACAGTGGACGACTACACTGACGCCCTCCTCTGCCACTGCCTAAGCATACACACACACAGATCCCGCGTTAGGGCACAGTTTGAAATGGAGATTGGACCATGTATTGGAATAGTTGGTCCTTTTCTGGTTAAATGTTCTATTGTCTTTCTGACAATCCATTTGTAGTCTATACAATGGCGCCCCCTAGTATTGACTCTGAACACTGCCGTGCGCCACAGTTAACAGCCATTCGGAAAGCAGCAGGCAAACTTGAAGCTGTATTGAGGGATGAATTAGATGCTACAGTGCTGTGGCACAAAAATATTTCCCTGATCATTTATTTGGTTGTAAAGTCATGTTAGTCATGTCTCACCTTGGCAATGAAAACGCCTGCGTCCAGCACAGCTTTAATATGCTTCAGCCAACCAGAGCTTTCCAGTCCCCACAGGAAGTCGCCCATGGAAGGAGTTTTGACCTCGCCCACTATACAAGGTCAACAGAGAGGTCAGTCAATCAGCCAGACACACAAACACAATATGACATTCAGTAGCCGACCCAAAGTAGTGCATGATCCTAGACAGCCAGTGGATGACCCGTCTGTGAACATCACGTCGTACAACACCGCTTCAGTCGGAGGCATTAGATTGGCGAAGTCGTCCGACGAACTCCTTACTGTCAATGATCTTCTGCTGGCTGTTCCTCATGACGTGGATGTTCTCGATGCCGATGAACTGCAGTTTAATGTTGGTGTAGTGGTCCTCGTTCTCATAGCCTTTCCCAGCCGCTCGATTGGCCATCGCGTTCAGCTAAAAAAGGGCATTTGTCGTAGCATCATCACTTAAATGCAGTTCATCAAGCCTTCATGGTCACTTATTATCAACAAAGCCGGGAGATACTAAGAGACCAGGCGTTTACTGACACCGCTTGGTGTAATGTCCACCTACCACCACCTAAATGACCTTACGGTACATCAACCATTCCTCCGTTACCTTTGACCCCACGCTCTATCTATTGTCGACCTTTGGCCTAGTGTCCACAGAGTTGTAGCTGCCCCCGAGCTCCCCCCACGACCCGGCGACGTCAGAACCTGCGCTGACCTTTGGCCTGGTATCCACCACGTAGATGTACTCGCTGCCAGGATTGGACCGCATGATGGCCTGCATCATCTGTTCGTCTTCCTGGGAGCGAGCGCTGAAACCCGACAGAGGCTGACTGCAGCGGCAGATGGACGCCTGAGCGAGACGGAGGAATGGTGGTTATGGAGGTTAGACCCTGATGACCAATCACCACAGGCCTTTACAGGCTCGAGTTCACAACCACGGCTAAACCCTTGCCCATCGCAACTGTTTAACTGAGACAATTACCGTGTGCAACAAAAACAATTTGGACTGGTTTGGACACAACAACAAAACAAATGGCTGATTTCAAACAACCACATTAAACAGCCACATCGCCCCGCCCACTCACCAGGGTATCCTGGTGGAAGTACGTCAGGACGGGTAGACGTCCGCGGCTCCGGAACTTGGAGCTCCCAACGATAATCGCCGGCGTGGCTGACTTGGGCACAAAGAGCTCTGACGGGTACGTATCACACACCTGTGATACATGCAGAGAAATGGCGAAAGGAAGATAACTGTGACTAACCCAACAGACCTGTATAGAAAACTCAACGAAAACCCGTTACTGAGTACTCCATTACTGGGTATTAGACCAGGACTACGACATGAGGACTGTACTAGCGTGCTACAAACCCGGTACTCGCTGTTGGCTGGGGTGCTGACCCAGAGGTTGTTCGGCACACCCATCCGCCTGAAATCGGCCTGCAGGTCCAGGAAGCTCCAGGACTCCTCCCTTTCCTCCTTGTTGGCGGTGGGGTTGATGGACAGACAGTACAGCTCGCTATATTTCTCTGTACCAAACGGACAGAGGTGAGGTCATAACAGAGAATAAGCCATGTTAAAACCGGATTTTAAAAAGTTATCCACGGATTCTTTATCTGTTCATTGTGGGAACTCTGTAAGAAAGAAAAATACAAATGTTTCTTTAAAGGACTCCTTTCATTGGTTATTTAAAGAAAAAAATGTTGGGGACAAAATAAATTCTCACATGGTTTTTTGAGTAAAAAAATTGACACCTAATAACACCTAATATATTCTCCAGGAAACTCTTATTCTTGAGAGTGTAGAGCTCACTTAATTCTTCTTTTGAACAACACGGGTACAAACTCTACAACAGCGTGATTCAATTGGTTCTGATTCATTTAACCGCTACACCAAAAACAAATGGTTAATATTAGGGATGCACCGAATATTCGGCCACCGAAAATTTTCGGCCGAAAATGGCCCAAAAGGGCATTTTCGGTTTTCGGCCAAAACACTTTTATCACCGAAACAATACGGCCGAAATATGTTGTGATCTATTCGGATCCTCTGCACTTCATCGCGACTGTACTTGATCCGCGTTATAAAGACCATTACTTGGATGCAGAAATAAAGCAGCGCGCACGAGAAATGATCCAGGCGGCGATGGATGCGGAGAACCCGCGTGGAGACGGAGCAATAGCGCACGGAGCAGTAGGGCACGGAGCAGCAGCGCACGGAGCAGCCTGCGCACGGAGATCAGAGCGCAGAAAAAAAGACTTGTCTCTGCACTAGATGAGGGGCATGCACCCTCGTCCGATATGTTCAGTGAAATCCTGCAAGAAAATGCCTCACATGGGCGTAGGTTTAGGGGGGGACGCTGGGGACATGTCCCCAACAACATTTTAACATGACTAAATTGTCCCCACCAATATTTTAGCGAACTCCGTTATGAGTTTGTGAAGCGATTTGGGTCAATTCCGACCGCAGCGCCAGGAGGACGGTACTAGAAACGCCGTAATTTGATTGGCTAAAAAACCTAGGGGAGGGGAGTTATCTGACACGCTATAAGTACACAGGAGAGTGACTGAAGACAACAGTAAAGTTACCAGTGCTTTCTGTTAATACATACCCCATATCTTAGAATCTTGCAGTCACAATAAACAGTGGAAATGTTTCCTGTGTATATTTTGCTTATGTAATGTGGCCTATTTGGGATATCCCATTAGTAGGGGCGGAGTAGTGGCACCACCAGGGTCGCTACAATATATTGAATCTGACAAACAGCATTACCATCTAAAAGTTGAACGCCAGGTACTACATAATAATTTTTGTCTGCACATGGATAGGCCTATGCTAGTTAAACTTTAGTGTAGTATAAAAGAAACAGGCTATTGTCTCAACTAAGCGCAAAAATAATCACATTATTCTCAGTAAAAGTTCACTTGCCGGAGGGGGGGGGAGAGATGTCCCCACCAAAGCTGAGACCAAACCTACGCCCTTGGTGCCTCATATCCATAAATGCAATGGTACTAATAATTGGCATAATTTATTTCGGTGTTTCGGTTTTCGGTTTTCGGTCTTGGTTTCCTCTTTTTCGGTTTTCGGTTTCGGCCAAGAATTTTCATTTCGGTGCATCCCTAGTTAATATGGGCAGCAGAGAATCGTGCGGTACAGTGTGACTAATGCCACCGAAATGAGTCACAGCCCCCAGTGTCCATTAAACAGGTGAGCTGTTCAAACTGAAGAACAGACACCTACTTGAGGCTATGTTTCCAGCAGTATCACAGATAATGACAGCAGACTGCTGTTACAAATCCACAGCTCCAACAAAACCACCATTAATGCAATAAACCTGGAATGGTGAGCCTGCCCTTCTCTGAAAACATAAAAAAAAACTTCAGGGCCTGTTCAGTACAACCCACTGTTGCAAAGCTGATTAGCAACAGAAAGCTAAAGTCTCACAGCAGCTCTAACCAGGCAAATTCCTTGTTACATGTTGAAACATTTTGTGTCTGAACTGAACACTGCCCCGGTTTATGGGTTCTTAGAGGTGAAGGGCTCGCTCACCAGGGCGGGAGAGCCGTGCCAGCGAGGCGTGGACGTCCACGGCGTCGCTCTCCTGTGGGATGAGGAGCTCAAACACCTGGAAGGTCTTGGTACGGAGGACCAGATGACTTCCTGATGGGGTGGTGGGTGACCTATCCACACTGGCCACCAGGCTGTGAAGCACCTGGCAACAACAGCGACAGACAATATTTACCACAAAGACTAAATGTGTTTTATTTGATCGAATGAGGTGTATTCCATTATGTGGTAACATCTGCTGGATATTGTGGTTGGTTACATCTGTTGGTCAGCTCTGGAACAACATGTTGCTCAATAACATCATAAAACAACAGAAACATATTGTGATTTGTTTCAGAGGGCCTTAATTACTGAAATATTTCAAATGAGGTATGTGGAAAATGTACTGGACACTGTCCATTGATCTAAAAAAGAGTTCAGGGTCTCAGAGTCAGAGCAAATCAATTGGACCGTTTTGAGGCCTCGCAGGTCAGATAGCGGGTTGTGTCATTGCTGTATCAGGGCCAGACGATCGGCTATGCATGTGTCAATTGTGTTGGTCAAGACGACAGCTTTCACTTCCTGTATCATACCCAGGTCTCCTTGCGCGTCTCGGGGTTGTTCTCCACAAAGATGGTGTGTGTGGCGGAGATGTACAGTGTCCCCACTGTGGCTCTCCTAGAAGCCGTGTGGTCCACGAAGCGGACTTTCTCCACCTAAAGAGCCGCAGTCAGATATGAATTAATGTAATGGTATAAGCAATGTACTGACCTGTGTACCGGTAATGGGGAAAACCAACCCCCAGCAACACCCCTCTAGAAAAAGCAAGGTCATTATGTGTCAATAGTTAAGTATGGTACCAAAAAGCCTATAAAGGTACACTTACACACACATGATCACTTAGAGGCATATCGCATTTCTATCAGAATTAATAAACAGAGGATAAACGCCACGCAACCAGCAGACAACAATAAACATCAGAAAGTGTGAAGAATCAGACGCGTTGTGCCGGAACCCCCTGTCACGATCTGGGGTCACGGGCCTGTTTTGGGTGATTATCACGCAACACCACCACCCGGACAATGTATCAATAGCCAAGAAAACAATGTAACATATTTAGGAAATCTGAAAAAACGACCTACTGGGGCTACTGCCGGATAAATAAAAAAAGGGGAATTGCATTAATCAGCGACGCTGTCAGCTATTATTGAGAGGAGCTGTGGTTTCATTTAGGAACAGGACAAAAGGAAGGGGTCAAAGTACACTGCAAGAATAGGTAGTAGGCGGTGAAATTATACGGCTGGCTTACCTTCGGCGTTCGGATGTGCTCCATCATCAAACCACGATCGCGTCAAAATGGTGCGCTTGGAAATAATCCGATGTTATGCTGCTCTGGTGTTATTCATCAAACACAATATATGCACGCTTCATGTCCTCTATGTGCGAAATGTTGTATCATCATAGTGCGCCTCGGATGCCATGATTCCCCTGCCCTTTACGATAGGAGAATCACCCTACTACACCCACACACCCGGCCGTGATGTGACGATGACCGAACAGAACAGATCGTATTGCGAGGATTACAGACCAACTGCGCATGCGCAGATCACCGAGCGACGCGCGGTGGGTATTGATGAAGTCGTCTTGAATTGTGCGATACTTATTTAATTAAGTGCAATTATTTTGGGATGAATACATTTGAAATAAAAAAATCATGTAAATATGAGATATTTGTGGATGTGTTTTTGATTTGTGTTTGGCGTGTGTGTTCGTTTAACCAACGTGTTTGTCCATGACCTCGTTTTGTTATCAGGTTTATTGTTTGCAGACTTTGTGGGAAGCAGTTTCTATCACGAGGAAGTAGTAGACTTCACATGAAATTGAATTTTTAATGACATATAAAATGCATCAACCCTTTATAAGAGTCATAACATCAGCACATACAATATGTCATATTAGCCTGTGATCCTAGGAAATTGGGGAGATTTTATGATTTATGTATCGCATTCTTTCATAGTTTAAGTGGTCCATAAGATGTGTACAAATGAGAAATGTCGATAAACACATTGGTCAACATGGGTATTTGTGTATATCTGTGTGTCGGGTTATTCAAACATGCTCCGTGCTACCCATGGCTGCAACACAATTATGTATTTGCAAAAAAAACCTCCTCACTTCCTCTATTCTCGTCTCTCTCTCTTCCCGTATACATTTCTCCAACGACTTTTGCGAAGATGACCATTAAGAGAGGAAGCAGTGGTTCAAAAATGAAGAATTTTTCCAGACATCAACACATTTTCGATTCCTTATACAATTTAATTTGGGTTTATAACATTCCTGAGCGGTAGAAAAAAACAACGTCATAATAATCATATTCTCTACAATTTCGATACTAAAGCAGGAGAAGATATGCATGCATTTTAGACATTCATCTGTTTTTGTGTATTCTGACTGATTCTAATGAGTTTAAATTGGCTCAGACTGAACTGTATCTGCCCACTAGATGGCAGCAGATACTGACAAATGGACCTTGCTTGAAGCATAGTTAAAGCACGAAATGCTGCTCTTATAACTTTTTTAAACCGAGTATGCCTAGGTAATTGAAGACCACGCCCACTAATCTAAGCAAATCAATGCAGCGATTAGAGATGATTAAACTGCAATGACGTCACGGGCTGCACAGGTGAGTGGATTTCTAGACGGGTGGAGTCTCCAGTAAGTGTTTATTTTTTACCTAACCGAATTCGAGTCCATTAATTTAAGATAAACCAGTGTTTTTGTTAACACTGTCTATTTCTGTTGACATGGGCAAACTTAAAACACTTAAAAGACGCTGTGTTGTTTGGTTCCATCGACAGTTTTTTTCCTGTTGACAAGTATGTGTATAATCTCTACAAACCCCACTTACCGTGCTGGGGTGTACATGTTTACTTTCATATCAATCATCTTCTTTTCTCATGTGGTAGGCCTCCCACTGAAATGAAAAATAGTTATACTATCTTAGCCAGAAGTTTTATGAGGACATCTCCACTCACTGAGTTTACATTTATAGTGTAATTGATATAAAACATTGTTATTGGGTCAACATTGTACATTCATAAATTATACTGAGGTTTACATTTGAATGAATCCATAGTTTTTTTTGTAAAGGCCCGTGATGTCATATTCACTCAGTTTGTTTTTCCATGACATGGCAAAAAACAGTGAGTGAATTTTCTTAGGTCGTGGTATACGTTATTTTGACAGGATCTTTTTTGCCCGAGCGCACATGTTTTTGTCATGTTTATCATTAGCAGTCTATGAAACAACTTGCAACAAGTAAACATCTAACTACTAGACAACGGTGGTCAAAGATACTCGTTATTGTTGGCGGCCGGCTTCTATTTCTCTTCGTCGCGACGACTCATAAAACGGGGTTTCCCGGCCCAAGTCTTTTGACTTATCTATTTTAACTGCCAGTTACTTCCACAGTTTTGATGCCCGTGGCTAGCAATACTCTGACGCTTAAATCATAATCCCGTCAAGCTCCTAGCTGTTACTTTTAAATGTCAGACTTGTCTGTGCGAGAACAGCCCATTAAGGGCTGGAGTCAAACTTCTGTTTGAGTTTTGTGCATCTCCAATATGGCCCTCATATTATGGCCACCTAATCATTCCCGGCACCCAAATTGCTAAGTCATCCCCTCGCTTAACCGTCACAGACAACTCCTAAGAAGAATAATAGGAATAATATTTGGTTACTAAACGTATGCAGGCGATACTGTATGTGGCCCTAGCTAAGGCTAAGAGCATCAGCTATAAGAATCAAATGTGTTGTCATGGTTTCCTACGGGGGTCATTATGTTGGCAACTGCGTCTTCAAACCTGGCAACCAAACATAAATGAACGGGACGTGCACTGCCGTCGGTAACGAGTTTCCTCTCGCGTTGATTAAAAAGGTGTCATGCCAAGTCCGGATCGAACCCGGAACTCCGTAAGCGGTGTCCTTTCTCCGTCCGTCGTGACTGGGCATTCCTGCTGTAACAGCATCTTTGGTCCTGCATAGACAAGCATTGCAGCATCACATATGGCGTAATGCCCTGCGCTACCCTGGTGTGTGTGCGTGACTGCGTGCGTGTGTGTGTGTGTGCGTGCGACTGACAGTGCAGCAATGAATTTACACAGTTATTTTTTCAATCACTCTTTTGCGCTTACTTGGCTGGAGTTCAGAAGAGAATGGTGGTTAGGGGGTCTTTACCCATAATTAATACAATCTGCATTCATTTCCTATGAGTTTGACTCATTCCTGATTCCCATTTTGAAATCAACCGTATATGTTGTCGTTAAGTGCCTGTACATGAAAATTGTATGAATGAAACTTTCTTTTTAGGACTCGGTGGCAGGACTTTGTTGTAGTAACCCAACACCATTGGCTGGAAACTTTCCTCCAAGTCTTGCATGTGTCTGGTACATGGCTACTTAATCTAGTGACAGACCGTCATGACAACTCAGCCACTCCTTGTTCAAAGTCCAATAAACCTGACGAGGCTTGTCCATTTATGCAGTTGCGGACTGATGGATGCATTTTTTTGAGTTCTTATTTAGGTATTGTCCTTGGAAAGATCAAGTCGAGACATTTCAAATATCTACAGCACATTTATTTTTACACATAATTGAAAGACAGGCGGATGTATAAAGCGTACACGTACCCTTTTAATAAAGCACACTATTCATCCTCAGTCAGTGCTTCGCATTCTAATGCAGAACGTGTCCTTATAATGGTTCTCACTATTATAGTAAGTCATGTGTGAAACCCTCTTAGCCGCTGTCCCACTCTCTTCCTCAGATGCCATGGTTGATTCCTCCATTCTTCCTCTGGGGTCTATTTTAGGTCCGTAACTCGTCAGGCATTCTGAGTAGCCAACGAGACCTGTGGCCCAGACCAGGTGGAGAGGTCTGCGTTGTGGGTGTTTTCGTCCTGGCGACGAATGACACCAGGGTCACTAAAAGTTCATGCCCCTGCAATTAGCCTAGTTGATTGGTTTGGGTCCCTTGAGACCAGCGGTTTGTTTACCTAGAATGGAGTGTGTAGCTATTTACATTCGTTCACAAAATGGCCGCCATCTGAATTTTTTGTGTGCCTCTGTCTCCCCCCGGGTTCATTCTCAATGCCAGGTTAATAGTGGCTTGTAAAAACCCGACACGGTCACATGAGCACTTAGCAATGTGCATGTTTGGGCATTTTGGCAGACTCTACGACTGTGCCGTCTGGCTGAACTTTCCTCACCCCTGTGCCCCTGTTGAATGCTGCTCTTGTGACTTCGTGTGACTGTGTCCATATAGTGTGACGCCTGCAACGCCCGGCCGCGTTGGTTTGAATTCCACGGGGTGAGGGGGGGGGGTCGTTATGGAAAACTGATACCTGCTGGATTCCAAATATGTAAACGGGAAGCGTGTTGCACGAGCGAGGGACCGAGATGACCCACCTGCGAACTATCTGTTTAGTCTGATAGTCTAACAGTTATGTGGGCACTCCGGATGACTCTAGAGGGGATGCGGGCCAGTTTCTCCCTGGCGTTCTGGAGTACCTCGTCTAACCAATAGGCCCTGCTCTTTTTTTCACGTTGCTTGCTTACATGTTTATCTGTGTGGTCTTTGTTGAAGGGTGGATATTTGTTACGCTCATTGTCTCGGGCAACGACACGGTACAGCAAATCTCATAAGCGTATAGCCTGCTATATGACAAATGGGTTATATGCTACAGGTTTACAAGCATGCAGAATACCATACTGTTTTAAGTTAACCAGGCTTGCTAAGTGTCTGTCATCTTGGGTCACTAAGCTCTAGCTGAAGTCCTCAGCTCTGGTAGCCTGACAGTCTAAGAAAAGAAAAAACCCTCGCCAGAGATGCATTCTGGGTGGTCCGGCCGAGGTTGACTCTATGTATGCTGCTAGTGGTAAAATATTCTTCACAAGTCATGTTTAGAAATGTAATTTCTCTGGTTCTAACTCGTATTTTCATTACCACATCAGTAGACGCAGTCATTGCATGGGATTCATTAGGGATGTTTAGAGTACCAGAGAAAATTGTCCAAGAAATTGTGTCACGCTTGTTATTATTGAATATTTGTGTGTGTGTGTGTGTGTGTGTGTGTGTGTGTGTGTGTGTGTGTGTGTGTGTGTGTGTGTGTGTGTGTGTGTGTGTGTGTGTGTGTGTGTGTGTGTGTGTGTGTGTGTGTGTGTGTGTGTGTGTGTGTGTGTGTGTGTGTGTGTGTGTGTGTGTGTGTGTGTGTGTGTGTGTGTGTGTGTGTGTGTGTGTGTGTGTGTGTGTGTGTGTGTGTGTGTGTGTGTGTGTGTGTGTGTGTGTGTGTGTGTGTGTGTGTGTGTGTGTGTGTGTGTGTGTGTGTGTGTGTGTGTGTGTGTG
Organism: Dallia pectoralis; assembly: GCA_029465975.1. Classification (NCBI taxonomy): domain Eukaryota; kingdom Metazoa; phylum Chordata; class Actinopteri; order Esociformes; family Umbridae; genus Dallia; species Dallia pectoralis. The sequence goes on from CM055742.1 coordinate 8,550,723, forward strand.
TGTGTGTGTGTGTGTGTGTGTGTGTGTGTGTGTGTGTGTGTGTGTGTGTGTGTGTGTGTGTGTGTGTGTGTGTGTGTGTGTGTGTGTGTGTGTGTGTGTGTGTGTGTGTGTGTGTGTGTGTGTGTGTGTGTGTGTGTGTGTGTGTGTGTGTGTGTGTGTGTGTGTGTGTGTGTGTGTGTGTGTGTGTGTGTGTGTGTGTGTGTGTGTGTGTGTGTGTGTGTGTGTGTGTGTGTGTGTGTGTGTGTGTGTGTGTGTGTGTGTGTGTGTGTGTGGACTTTGTCTTTTGAATTGGCTTAATCATGCTATTCTTTTCCATTGTTTTGAATGTGGTGTTTGATGTGAGTTTAAGGTTTTCATTAAAAAAATCCGTCCTGTTGCAGCTACAACAAGTCACTACTTCTGAAAGGGAAGTCTTCAGTTTCCGACGGTGGCATTGGAAGTCGGTGATGCATATCGATTGGTTTTGTGTCACTATTGATTGATATCTGCTGGCTGGTATGTTCTATCCTATCTCTACCTTTCTAAAGGGAGACCATACATGCGTAACTAGAAATAATGTATTCAGCTAAAAGATCTATGAAATTTCCATCTTAACAATTTATTCAATCTTAGGTTAGGACACATTACAGGCAGAGAAGTGCACACCCTTGTGTGTGTGTGTGTGTGAGAGGTGTCGGGACAGATTCAAGGCAAAATCTGTGTGTTATCTGTGATCTGCGGCTACATGTAGCAGGCACACGGGCACACTCTCATTTGCCGCATCTGGTCTCCGGTCTGTCGGACAGACATGGACTGATTACAACGTCTGTCTTGAATATGATGATGGGAATGTGGTCTAGTCTGCGCTAGACTGTTCTGTGCTAGAACTATGTCAGTTACAGGTACAAAAAGTCAGCAGAAAAAGGATGTAATTTGCCCTGAGCACTTCGCTGCTCTCTCAGCTCGTCATATCCATGTGAAAAGATTATCTGACGGTGCTAGAAAACCAGGTGGTAATATCCAAAATGAATGTTTCCTGTTTCCTTTCGTGCTTTGCTGCTCTTAGTGTTCCGTGAGCATTTGCACAGGCCTGTTTCACTCGCGTAGACTGTAATTCCATCTAAACTAAACTCGCATGCATACCGGTAGGTCTACAGTGATCTGTTAGTCTTGGAATGCTGGTGCCCTTTCAGCATATAAACTTTATGAAACTACACAGACAGAAACGTCATCAATAGAACTTCTGTGGGGGTTTTTTGTCAGGTTCTGACCTGACTTTCTGCCTGCTGTTCTGCTTCCTCACACTGCACGCTAAAATGGAAATTAGCGTCCAGAGGTGTTTCACCTCAAGTCATTGGAGTTATTAGGTAGGTAGGAATTATCCACAATCGTGTTCCTGACTTGAAATCATTTCGGGCCTTGCAATACCCCTTTACTATTCCTTTGATCTTGGTGTGAATTCATGTGAGCCACTTATCACTGAACTTCGCAAGACATGTAAGCTGATTCAATGTGCTTGTTGAAGTGGAAAAGTTCCTGAAAGGTTTTTATTTCTAAGCTGCAAATCATGGGACTAGTGGTGAATGTCAGAACCCGGTTCTTCAACCCGAACTACCCCATAAACCTCAAGTGGTTCTTTTGCTTTTTCACTTTTTATTCTCCCTCCAATTTCTCAAAAGGTTGAGTGACAATTAATACCCCGTATGCATGTTTATTTTTCAGCATCTTTGCTTATATCTATCTGCTTTATTTGAGTAAGTCTCCCATTTGACAATCGTCTGTCATTCTACTGTCACCCACGTTCCAAAGGCTGGGCTAACTTTGTGTTCGGCATGGACATTTGCAGTGCGCGTGTTCCCCGGAGATACTACTGGGGCTTTCCCAGTAGTGTCCTGTGGTTTTTGGTTGTCTTCCTGAATGCAGAGCGTTATCTTTGGTTTTCGGTTGTCTTCCTGAATGCCGAGCGTTATCTTTGTCCCCTTTTCTGCTCCCTGTGTCATGTTCTTGTCACCAAGGCCTTTGGAACGGCAGGCTGTTTGCATGTGCGCGTGTGTGTGCGATAAAGTTATCGGTTTCAACTGACAGCAAGGTGGCAAAGTCACATTCATATCGGCTATATTATGTGGTGTATTTAAGCCATGTCAACTAATCTAAAGGAAAATATTGCCAAAAAAATGCAATTTTATTAAGCCGGAAAAAACAGATCCCTAAAGGTGTGTGTGTGTGTGTGTGTGTGTGCAAACTTGTTTGTAATTGGATTTGATGCATGAATAAAACCCTTTGTAATGTCATTGATCACTAGCCGTTTCATGTATTGGCACATTACTGTAGGTCAGATTATTGTACTCTGGTTGCCTGCTGTATTTATCTTCCTCCACTGTATGGGCTTCTGGTACTACTTTACTGCTGCAGCAAATAAAGGGAGGACTTTGGCTGCTTAGCAACAGCGAATGCTGGATTGGCCCCAGTGGCTGGAAAAGGCTCCTCCCAGATCTCTTTGTTGGGGGGGGGGGGTGCCTAAGACGCACACACACACACCCCTCCAACAGTGTAAACAGAACAAAACTCTCCCCTCCCATTCTAGACCTTGAACTGCCTTATGCTGTGTGTGTGCGTGTGTCATGGAGAAAGTTTTCGGTATTCTCTGATATTCTCCTGTTACTGTGAGGAGCTCACAGTAAAGGGCTTAAAAACACATTCCACAACTGCGTCTCTCACACACACACACTTTCCCTCCCTCCTCTCCAAGAAGCTATGGGTCCAGTTACCGCAGTACAGCCGAGCTGAGCTTCAGAACCCTCTCCTTCCTCTTCCTCCCTCCTCACTCTGAACCTCGTCAGAACACAGGCAGGATAGGACACGGCGTCGAGGACTACCACATTAACTGCGTAGCAGCGTGTGTGCATGTGTAGGGAGGTGTTGAAGCAAGATCTCCAAGTTTGTGTTCAAGAATAGCAGGGATTGATAAGCGTGTGTGTGTGTGTGTTGGGTGAAGGAAGAGCATTACTGTTCTAGCTGGATTTTCTATCGTCTTCAGGAGCTGCATGATACATATAGGTGAGTCATGGCTGTGTGATACATTTATGGGGATTCGCTTAATACAAGTAATGAAACTTTGTCTATGAGACGTATTTCTGTTTTCCTTCAGCTTGTTTTTTTGGATACTGTTATTGCATTTGAACACTGTTAGTTTGGAACAAGTTAATCAGTGTGCTATAGATTTACATGACCACAATAAGCCTGTCCTCCTATGCTGCAGGCAATACCATAATATCGACTCGATTGTACAAATAATACACATTATGGACGTCGTGATATTCTAACATTATGTTGGGTCAATATGATCAACCTGCCCCTGGGGTCCAATGTCTCCCTCCTCAACACACGGTTTACGGGGTTGCATAACCTCAGTCTAATCTATATATGAACACTGTGCTGTAGTGTTCAGTTCTGAACGTCGGGTAGCTGGCCACTATCCAGAACATCTCCCTGACGTTATTAAGTGTTAAACAGCCATCGACACGATCAGTGTCAGGTCCTCTGTTACTCATATACGCACTTACTGAGCCACACTGCCTGTCCTCTCATTGGTCCTCTACCAGCCCCGTTCGGTTTTGCGTCCAGCATCAACCGGCACGTCTGCGGATGACTAAGCGCGCTGCTCAATTCGTGCGCATCTCCTCTCGTTCTGGCTGCGTTCAACGCTGAAACAAGGTGCTTAGGGCTTTCATGCAGACCCTTTAACGCGGGTTTAATTGATTGAGTCTTCACAACGCGAATCTCCGTTACCACAGTCCCCCGGCACTACCAACCACAAGCAGTGATTTGCATTAACGACCGATCGCTTGTCGGTCACGAACAGGCTTCGGTTGAATGTTTCCGTCAGACAGGCGCGACAGCGCAGAGGTGTGGGTGTGTTGGAAAGTTACACTGTTCGTGCAGTGATTGTACTGGTATATTTTCCTCATGACGACACGTTCTGCCTTTCAAATGGTTTTGCAGTACTGTCTCCCACTAAGTGTAACTATGGACATTAATATAGTGTTATTATTGAATATAGCAAATATTTTGGATCATTTAGTTTTTTCCCCATTTGTCCCCACTGTATACTGTAAGGTCTTCCTGGAAATGAAAGCTCAAACAATGGTTACCTACACCATGAACCAGGATTTTAACAGAGAACAACCCAGAAGACATTAAAATTAAAGTACGACTGGGGCTGGGCGCACCAACACAAGAAAGCGGAGTGACTCGTCTTTGTACAACCTCACACTGTCAAACCAAATATAAGCTATGGCTGGAACTGACCAGTGTGAGTGATAATTGCCCAGGGCTGGAACACACACACACACACACACACACACACACACACTGAACGGGGTAACTAAACCAGCTGCTAATCCTACAATTACGGCGCACCATTCCACCGGCTGATTCTCAGAGCCAGGGGAGTAAAGGAGGGAGCGAGTATTGACCCTTTTAATTGGCCACCAGCAGGGAAGTGGCAAATCTAGGAACCCTAACAGGGGCTGCCCCCGTCTCCGTGTCCCTGACTCCCATAGAGGCTGACCTCCGGACTGACCGAGTCCACACACTGGGAGGCCACTGCGGAGGTCGTTAGTGGAATCGGCTCTGGAGCTGTTCTGCTCTTCCGTTAGATTGGTCACAGCGGAATCAAGGTGTCATTGTGTCTTACAACTACAAGACAACCAACCTAAAGGGAAACCTGGGCCAATTCCCCTGTAAGTGATGACGACGATGATTAAATGGGTTGCAACAACTGATGGATCACGATGATGATGATAAAAACAATTCAAATAGCTGAAGTGCATATACACGGTGGAACCTCGTGTCCGACTGTATACAAGTAATTTGTGAGACTGAATGAAATGACAAGATTATTTACCAATCTAGACGTGGGCTTAGTTTCCACTTAAGCCCAGGTCAGATTTTTTTCACGTATGAAATGTCTTTGCCTGACATGAAACATTAGTGCAAGTCAATTCAGAAAACCCAATATGATGAGTCAATCTGCTGGCTGCAGATGGAGATAAAATTAGGGAAGCATTAGAAGAGTCCCTGGTTAGGGATAACAGTTCCCTGCAAGTGTTTCAGTGCCGTGGTGTCTCTTGAAACCTCTGAATCAACTTCCGACTCTCTCCGTTTCCTCCAACCTCCTCTTCATCGACATGCAGGGACTAAACCACGCTGGGCCCCTCGCTCCCCCCTTCAACAATCACTGAGCATGTACAATACCCGAAAAACCCCTCCGGGGGGCTGAGGGTTTAACGTGAACAGACAGCGTCTCTTTCGTGTGGGGAAAACTGACCTCCTGACTGAAGCCAGGAAAGTCGACCCGTGTCTGAAATGGCACACTATTGCCTAGATTGGCTCTCTTCAAATGGCGAATTTTCTTGCACCGGTGAAAAGTAGTACACTACACAAATGGGACGAGAACACGATTTGGCGGTACGGCTCCAAGTGCTTTGAGACCTAACTCGCCGCTCGCCGTTTCCTTAATTGAGGATAACGATCTGTGTAGCCTGGCGTGAAGACTGAACGATGTCAGCGGAGCGTGAGCGATCAACGGGGCTGGAATGGTTGATCCAAAGAACTGCAGTATTTCTTAAGCCATCACGGGGCAAGCAGCCTGAACTGGATCTTTGTGTGTCGTGCCGACATTCGTGTGGTCGACTCTGAAGTTTAAAAAGGAGCCTACGCAGCCTTTCGCCGAGTCATCTTCCCCGAGTCATCTTCCGATTTCTAGTTGCTATGGTTAAGGTTCCCGATAGACACACATCTCTTGACAGTAAACGTCATCCTTAACAACGTCTCATCCTTAACAACCTCTCGGTCCTGACAGCCGTTTAACCCTGTCCACTCCTGTGTTTTGTTAATGCTCTCCTGCACTACCAGCACTTCCGTCTGTGGACGGGTGCTGCATCGACGTCAAACGTCTGTCTTCCTTCGTTGTTTAAGGTGTCACCTGTCAGCTAGCGGTTTCCGATATGGCGTTGGGCTAAAACGCGTTCAGTAAGGCCGGTGTGAAACGGATATTCTCCGGTCGCCCCGCGTACGCAGACCCGTGCGTCACTAATGTGATCATGTGACGCCTCGCCCGGGGAAAAGTCATCCCAGCCTGAGCTGCACCACCGGGAACACCGTCGGGGTGGCCCACAGTGGGACCTGGCTATTGACCAGGGAAAGATCCGGTCCTGGCTTGCAACTAGCTGCTTTACCTGGAATCTGGCTCAGATTGACGGGATGGTGGGAGCATGATTTCGCTTGGGATATAAAGCGTTAGTGTCATGACGTCTTTATTTGAGCATTGTCTCTCTTAGATCAGTGAAGCAGAGAGCGGGAAAGAGAGAGAGATCAGCATCTGTGGAGTGTTTCTCTTGTCACTGTGCGATTTATTGAATGAGCCTGTCCTAGAAGTGAAAATTACACCTATTATAGCTCCTCTTTCTTATTTTGACCCAGATTGACACACACACACACACACACACACAGTGTTTGCATACCACCATTTCTCTATCCGAGTGTTTGTGCGCTCACTTGTGCAGACCAAGGTCTCGCTTCTGTAATCCAACAGGCCTCAAGATAAATTTCCCCGTTATCAGATGCTTTTCTGTTGTTGTTTACACTTATCTCAATTTATTGACAACCTTGAATAGATGAGCAAAAAAGTCTGTGGGAGGGCAATTTTCCTGTTTTCCAGGGGGAATGTTGTTCTTTTAAAATTGTTTGCTATGTGGCATATATTTATTTATTTGTTCAAGGAAGTAAACTGACATTTTTCACTTAGTAAGGTGTTGTGGATGTACTCAATGGGTGTCTGCAGCATAGTCATGTCCTATGTTTGACCAACAGAGGGCGGCATAGTTCTATCTCAGGCACAACGACTTGCTACACAGTCTGCCTTTGTGTGGGTATCATCTGTTCATGATTACAAGACAAATAATGAATAGCTTGCATCGTAGCAGCAGGTCTTCTTGATTACTACGCTGTTATCTTCATGCCATAGACAATATCAAATAAAGTCTAGCTGACTGTTCATTACAATTCCCTTATCCTTGTCTTTGTGTTTTCCAGATGTCTTCAGAGGAGCTCTGAAAACCAGCCAGCCTCTGTGTTCATTAAGTGGTGTGGATTTTAATGAGCCTTAGAACGAGAACCCACACCTGGCTTGTCCACACTGCACCTCAGTGGGCCCCACCCAGGGACTTGTTGGTCCATAGCACCCTACAGACCTCCGCACTCAGTGAGTTGAGTCAGCTCTAATCAATGACTCCGCCTTCTCCATAGTCATCTGACTACACGGATAAACAATGAACTGCTCCGGCATGAGACTACCCGTCCTCAGCGGCGGCGACCAAAACGGCAATGCCTTTCCTGTGTCCCCGTCCTCATCCTCCTCCGCGTCCTCATCCTCCTCCCCGGACTCCTTGCGAAGCCTGAGCAGTCTTAGCGGGGGTCGCGCCGGGAGCCCCCAGGACGTCGACATGGAATACGTCGCGGCCACCAAGATGGATGATGTCTCGCTCGCTAAGGAACCCCCTCAGACCGCGCTCTCCGAGTCCTACGACAACTCTGCGTCCGTCTACGTGGACGCCGACGAGGAAACCTGGAACGACAACCTGACACTGACCGAGGTGCGGGAGCATAGCAACGGTGACCGTGCCAATCGCCCCTACGAGGTCGACAGCGTGGCGAGCAGCAGCAGTGGGAGGAGGTTCTCGACCCCGGAATCAGAGGCAACGGAGATCCCCGGTGAAGAAGATGATGAATCGTTCCTTTCAGTGAGCTCGGACATCGTGATTCGGAGAACCAGCCTGCTGGATGGAGAAGCAGCAGTGACAAAGTCTGATGCCGGTCAAAACTTGAAGGTTCTGGAGTTGGTAGTGTCCCCTTTCATTGCTTCAGGGGCCCCGAACGAGGGTATTGAGGGTCATAGTGTCTCCGTTCGCAAGACCAGGGAGCTCCGAGGTACTCGGACTATACCGAACACCTCCGTTGCCAAGACTTCAGGAGTCGTTACACCCAAACCTGGTAGAATCGACATAAAGAGGTTCCCTAAACCCGATCTGAGAAACATTAAGTCCAAGATTTTGTCCAGGCCCGCATCCCGATCGGCCAATCAGATGCAACGAAAAGCTGCTTTGGTTAATGACAAGGAAGCCCCAGATGGGCTCCAAAGGCAAAGGTCATCCTTGGGTCAAAACAAAGCCATCTTGAAATCGGGACTCCGAACAAATCAAAACGCAGAGCCCAGGATATCTAACCACTCACAGAAAAGGAGAAGGGGCACTTTAGCCAGTGGCATTCGCTCCACATCCAGCAGCTCTCTGGGTTCAGAAGCGACTGTGGATAGGCTTCCGAGGCCCCCTAGGGAGGCTGTCCGGGATGTGCCCGTCACAAATGGTACATCCAAGGACCACACAGGAGATGAAACCCCCGCAAAACTACGAAGAAGCGGCGGCAATGTAAGTTGTGTTTTGTTCGTTGTCGGCCACAATTCAATAGTCAATATGCAAGTGATTTGATTCCCACAAATAATTCTATTTAAAAATTTTCACAATGAGGCACGTCAAGGAACTTCCTGTGACCCCCATTTCCAAGTAAGTGAAACGAAAGTTTACAATGACACTTGGCACCGACCAAGGCCAGTTCTCCAGGTCGGAGCGATCATTCCTTAATGGCTGGGGCCGGTGATTTTTAGGTGAGGGAGTGGCACTGCTTTGTTGTTGACATTTGGCTCTAATTGTTTCAAAGCCAATAAGCCCCATTGACAGGTTCCAACTGTTCCTTGGGTTTGGTGTGGCCGGCGTGATTGAGTAGTTCCTCAGGCGAGCCTAGCGGCGATCGTGTCATCACAGGGCTCAGCTATGCTGTTATTCAGGCTTGAGTAAATCCGTGGCTAAAGAGGAGCTTTGGGGCCAGAGTCAACCGTTTATTAGCTGCGGAGGATTTTGTTTTTTGACAAGTTACGCTAAACGAACGCAGACCTGTTTTGTCACGTGACAACATAGTGCGGCAGGAACTAAAAATGGCATGGAATGTCTTGACTTCAATCTTCAGTTGTGTGTGTGTGTGTGTGTGTGTGTGTGTGTGTGTGTGTGTCAGTCTGTTGAGAATGTTACACTAGGAACATTTTGTCCTCAATTTAACTGTCCTCAAACATCGTGTTGTCCACACAAATCAAAAGCTTCTTCGGCAAACCGTTTACAAAAGCAACAGAAATAATAGCGGCAGTTAGAACGGTTGGAGCATTTTGATGAGCATGTTCGCATGTCTCTGCGTGAACTACATGCCTGGGCCTGCCTCCAAACTCAGCCTATGTCTTCTCTGTGTTTATAGAAGAGGAAGTAGGGAAGGAGGTAGGAGAGAGACTGGGAGAGGGGGGGGAGAGAAAAGGAGGAAAAAACAGGGCTGGTTCCAGCAGCGAATCCCAGAGGGAATCTAGTACAATAGCAACTTCGTTTTTCTTTACCTCAGAGCTCCAGCCGACTCATATTTCCTCTCTTGCTCGCTCTCGCCCTCCCTCTGTCACTCTCTTTGTCCGGCCCTCTCTTTCCTCCCCTTTGCTCCTCACTCCTCCTCCTTGTCTCTGGTGCTGCCTGCGTGGGTCTTCCACATTTCTGCCTCCGACTCTGGAATGGCCAACACCATGGTCTCGGTGCGCAGCCCTGAGCTGGGCCCTATGGGCTGGGACGCAGTGACTAAACGACAGATTTTTCTGCAGAAGTTTTCCTCCAAGCTGGCTCCCTCCACGACCAGGCAGCTGCCCCAGGCCAGAGGCAGGGGGGCTGGGGGAACCAGCCGCAACGTAGGGTCCTCCCTGTCCAGCCCAGCACCAGCAGAGGGGAATCCAGGTTCCAGGCAGCTCCCGCCAACTCCTCTTGCCACGGGGAAGGACGTCCAGACCCCTGGGAGTGGCTCCCCACCGAGAGGACGTTCAATCCAGTTAGTCAGTGAGTGTATACAGCCGCACACACGCACACACACACACACAAGCCAGAACAGAGCGGCTCCAAGTCAGTTTTCAGGACAAGAGTACGGGTGATAAACGAACACATGGCCTGTGTGTGTGTGTGTGTGTGTCTCAGCGACAGGAAATGAGCAGTCGGAGCATTTAAAACCCTTTAACATTCCGCTACATCGCACCAGCACGCTCACATTCTCTCACAAACGCTTTCATTTCCTCATCACGCAGCGGTTTACTATGCAATGTTATGTGCAGTGAGCTTGTTTCTGACAGACGGGCGTGTGTGAGTATTTGTGTGCGAGTCTGAGTGAGCTTGTGTGTGTGTGTGTGTGCCGTCATTGTTATTTCTGCCGTATCAGAGCGCAGTGCAGTTGCGTAAGATAAATCAGTGTTTCTGTAACAGCATGTTCCCTCTACAGGTAGCCAACTATTCAAAGCCATTTAAAACGAGCAACTGCCTGCGAGCATGTGTATTTCTGTGGTCTAATTTTACTCCAACTTCCCTCTTGACTTTCTCAAGTCTCTTCAGAGGAAGTCAAGAGTGTATGTAACTCTTTTCTCTTGCTGTCTTCCCCTTCCGTTGGGTCTCTCTCTCTCTCTCTCTCTCTCTCTCTCTCTCTCTCTCTCTCTCTCTCTCTCTCTCTCTCTGGTCCTTTCTTTCTTCACCCGGAGGGGTTCGTTCCGCGGTTGGTTTCTCAGTGTCCCAGATCTGCACAAAGCTACTTTAGCGGGACATGTACTGGATGCTAACGTTAGCATGGAACGGGCCAGTGTCAACAGTCACCATGTGCTCTATGAAGTGCTCGTCTTTTGACCGGCACTCCCTCAAGCCCTCTAGTACATGGTGGATGTGGGAGTGGGGCTTAAAGTGGTGTGAAGTGATTCCCTGTATCTCCTTGACAACGGGTCCCCTGTCTAGTTTACAACTGTCTGTCCGCCACTTAACCCCTTGCTATCCGCGGTCAACACAGTGCAGTGTGGTGTTTAGGACAATCGTGTTTTTAGGGAGGTGTGTGTGTGAATTTGTTGGAAGCAACACAAATAATTCGGCATCTTGTCAGAAAAGGTCACGTCTCGAGCAGGCAATTGTTGGCTTGTTTTTTTTTTTTTTTTAAACGCTGACACATTGACCCTAAAATATTAAATAATAATTTTGAGGCACTTCGGAAATTAGACTGTTGTTGATTTTGTTTTCTCCCAAATGTGTGATTTGGTCACAAAGACAACAGCACTCCTGGTCTGTTGAAAACATTCACCATGTTGGAGGACACACTGACCATCTAACATTACCCAACATCTGTAGGGATACACTTATTATTATGTATCTTATTTAGATGACCAATACACTGCTGTGTGTTGAGACCTAAGTTATATAACATATTCATTACATTACTTTTACCACACCAGGGCACTGTCAAGCTATTATTGTGGCGCTGTGTCGCATAACTTTGTCCACTAGAGGGCTTCTCAGGGCTCGTCAGTGTAACGTCTGACAGGCGCATAACACAGACCTAGGAACAGCTTCGGCAGATTTTCCATGATGGGGGTTATCCGGCTCCTACTCTCTGTTTGACATTGTTCTTCCTGTCTTTTCTGGGCAAAAGCCTGTGCTGTTCTGGGCAAAAGCCTGTGCTGTTCTGGGCAAAAGCCTGTGCTGTTCTGGGCAAAAGCCTGTGCTGTTCTGGGCAAAAGCCTGTGCTGTTCTGGGCAAAAGCCTGTGCTGTTCTGGCTAAAAGCCTGTGCTGTTCTGGCTAAAAGCCTGTGCTGTTCTGGCTAAAAGCCTGTGCTGTTCTGGCTAAAAGCCTGTGCTGTTCTGGCTAAAAGCCTGTGCTGTTCTGGCTAAAAGCCTGTGCTGTTCTGGCTAAAAGCCTGTGCTGTTCTGGCTAAAAGCCTGTGCTGTTCTGGCTAAAAGCCTGTGCTGTTCTGGCTAAAAGCCTGTGCTGTTCTGGCTAAAAGCCTGTGCTGTTCTGGCTAAAAGCCTGTGCTGTTCTGGCTAAAAGCCTGTGCTGTTCTGGCTAAAAGCCTGTGCTGTTCTGGCTAAAAGCCTGTGCTGTTCTGGCTAAAAGCCTGTGCTGTTCTGGCTAAAGCCCAAGCATTGTCAGGAATATGCATACAAACACACGCAATCTCCTGTTGTTTGTCACTCTCACCTGCAATCTGTTTTTCTCACACAAAACATCTGGTGTGAAATGGTGAAACGCCAGCCCTAGGTTGTTTCTGCTGATAGGAAAGGGATTCATTAGTGGAACACATGGGAGAGTGGAGTTAAAGATATGCAGTCGGTTCCTCCAGCCGGGTGACAGCCCAGGATGGAGCGTTGTCGGTTCCTCCACCCGGATGACAGCCTAGGATGGAGCGCTGTCGGTTCCTCCACCCGGATGACAGCCTAGGATGGAGCACTATCGGTTCCTCCACCCGGATGACAGCCTAGGATGGAGCGCTGTCGGTTCCTCCGCCTGGATGACAGCCCAGGATGGAGCACTATCGGTTCCTCCACCCGGATGACAGCCCAGGATGGAGCGCTGTGCGTCAGTGCTGTCCAGTCTCTAATCCAGACCTGAGTCAAACCCACATGTCCAGGATGTATTTGCGGTGTGGGTATGATTCATCTCTATAAAGCCTATGAAGTATTTGAACGATCAGAGCCTGTTTGAGATGGATCGTTTTTTACTAGCCGTTCTGTGTGGAGATAGAGGTGCACAGATGACAAACCTGCATTAATCCCAATTTCTGCTGATATTGGGACACTTCCCTTGAAGTCTCTCTCGATCTACAAAAGGGAAGAGGAGGTTTCTGTATCGTTTTTAATCTTTGTTGCGATCTCAATCTCCCTGTCCTTAGCTCTGTCTCCATCTCTCTCTGTTTGTCTGCTTTTCTCTGTCTCTTGTATGTTCCATCTGTGTCTCTCCTTGCCTGTGTTTCTCCCCATCTCCTGTACACATCCTGTCTCTGCCAACTCCGCTGTGTCTCTAGATTTCCACATTTATTGTCTTTCAGCAGGGTATGTTTACAGCCGTGTGTGTGTGTATGTGTGTGTGTGTGTAAAAGAAACAGACACACGTTCTCCTGGAGTGACAATCCTTTCATTCTGCATTTCCCAGGTGTTCCGAAGTCACGTGTCGCAGACCGACCCTCAGGATTGGCTGCCCCTACTGTGGTGACCTCTCACCCCAAGCCGTCCGTAACCACGGGGATAGGTGCCCCTCGGCCCACCACCACCAGCTCTGCTTCCAAACTGCCTGTGAAAAATCTTCCCATTAGTCTCAGCTCGTCGACACTGGGTAGCGACGGTAGTGGAGCTTTAACATCCCCCAGTAAAGGTGAGTCTGGTGTGTGTTTAGCGTGTCCCAGCAAAGGTGTGTGTGTGTGTGTACTAAGGAGAGAAAAGCAACACATAATTGTTGTACATTTTGTCTTTCTGTCCTGACGATGAAGGCTTATGTGTTAGGGTGTAAAAGTTACGATTGTTTAGGTTAAGGTTTTAGTGTCACGGTCGGGTTTTGGAAGTTTGGGTTATTTCATAATCTGTATTTTGAAAACCTGTGGAATTGGGGTGTGTGTGTGTGTGTTCTCGATTTACCAAACACAAGAATGCACAGTGGGGCGCGCAAACACACACTCCAGCCAAGCGGTAGTTTTCGTTGGTGTGGTCTTCCTGCCACTGTGAGTTCACTTCCTCCTCCTTTGAAACACACACACACACACACACACACTCTTCCGATCTATCCTGACTACTGCGTAAGTCACTCTGCTTGGTTCTCCGAAGAGAGAATGTCAGTGTGAATCTGGCCTCTTAGTTGCCATGGCATTCTTGTTTTCCTTTGTAGAGGTCAGAGTTCACATCTGCCCAGGCTTAAAGCTACAATTCACAGTTCTGATGAGACTCAAACCATTTCATAATTTGAATGCCCCTGCGTCCGTCCAGTGTGAATAAAGTCTGAGACAATTATCCGAATGGATTCTAACAAGCGTTAGCACTGGATGTCTGTAGGATCAGCTGACATGTGTTGGTCTTATTCTTACGTTAGTTAGTTGGGCTAGCACAGGTTAATCAATAAAAATGTCTAGATGTTTACCAGATAATGGGCCTAATAAACGTAGTGTCCCAAACTGTGTGTGTGTGTGTGTGTGTGTGTGTGTGTGTGTGTGTGTGTGTGTGTGTGTGTGTGTGTGTGTGTGTGTGTGTGTGTGTGTGTGTGTGTGTGTGTGTGTGTGTGTGTGTGTGTGTGTGTGTGTGTGTGTGTGTGTGTGTGTGTGTGTGTGTGTGTGTGTGTGTGTGTGTGTGTGTGTGTGTGTGTGTGTGTGTGTGTGTGTGTGTGTGTGTGTGTGTGTGTGTGTGTGTGTGTGTGTGTGTGTGTGTGTGTGTGTGTGTGTGTGTGTGTGTGTGTGTGTGTGTGTGTGTGTGTGTGTGTGTGTGTGTGTGTGTGTGTGTGTGTGTGTGTGTGTGTGTGTGTGTGTGTGTGTGTGTGTGTGTGTGTGTGTGTGTGTGTTTTAACCCGGTGATAACTGTCTTGTCGGTACGATGTTGATCTCAATGGAGCCATCAACATCATCACATGACCTTTGACTTGGACAAAATGGAGATCGGCGGTCAATGGTTGTCTTTGTTCTGTATTGTGCAGCCAGCCCTCTCCCATTGCCTGTTAGAGAGAGAGAGAGAGGAGGATTGGGAGGGAAATATAAGATGAGTAAGATGAAGGCTCGGATAAGATTTACTGTAAGAATTTAAAACCTGTTCTTCCTTTGCGGCAAACTGTAGACAATGTTTTTCTTTTTCTTCCTTGAAGATAACGACATTTAAGTCCTTCAGGTGCACTTTCATACCCCACACACACGGTCTCTCCCACACACACACACACGCTTTCTCCCACACACAGCTGCCACACAGGTAGTATTCCTATAGAGTTAGATGGGCAGCATGTCATGGTGAACAGATGACGTCCTAAATTCTGTTCTTTTGACGATACACCACCTCTTTGTTTACAGATAAATCAGAGGCTTACACACCCCAATGCACACACACACACAGTGATTACTAAAAATAATCTAACATTGCGTCTTGGCTACATAAACATCATTAGCTGTTTCCCCTTTTGCTCTAATTGAGCTACGCACAGCAATCAGAAATGCACATAATGTTTTCGTGGCATTTGTAATCAGCTTTGTAATTAATGTAATCATGTTGATAATTAGGACCAGAGATTATTCGCTTTCGGTTGTTAAATTGAGAAAACGTGCTTGCTGGCTGAACAAGGGAATATAAGGTTGCACTTCCAGTGTTCAGTGTGTTTTTCCTCTCTCCCATTTGGACTAACGACAGGATGGCAATCTGCCCACACACAGGCCTATCTTAAGGAATCTATTTACATTTTCATACGGAGTGGGCGGAACTATCATCTGTAGTTTGAGCAAACCAAGTTGGGTTGAAATGTTTTTCTGTCAATCTTTAGGTGTTAAAAAAAGGTCTATGTATGCATTTTAAATGCATATATTTTTTTATGCTTTATTGGATTGTAAAGTGGTGAAAGATAGAGGTGGGGGTTATTTCTGAATGAGCAGTAGGTCTGATTCATAGCCATGCTGCAGCAGTACATGTGGCAGAGGTTTAGACCACCGGCAAACCTGAGCCACAATAAATGCAATATTTTATTGGTAGCATTGTTTGATAATGTGTCCTGTCTCTCCAAGTCCCTGCTTCAGAGGTTGTGGTGGCAGGAGGATGTAAGCCAGAGGAGAGAATCCGCCCTGCAGTTCCAGCACTGAACCAGGTCTCGGTTAAGGCCCCAAGCACAAATACCAAGGTCCCGGGGTTTCGTTCAAGAGCTCCATCACTACCAGGAAGAGGCACCGCAACAGGTGAGGGGGCACACACACACACACACACACACACGCAAATTGGCGAACACTCCATCTCCATGACTCAAATATCTTTCAGCTAGTTTTGCTTGGAATCTCTTTGTATTGTGCCCCGCATGTTTCTCTAAAAGAGCACATTGACTGGAATGCCACAGAGCATTATTGAGTTACTAGCCACAGTCTTGGTTTGCAGTCCTTTCATTTGTGGTCTCTGGAAGTGCCCAGTGGATAGGAGTAATATTCGTTTGGCTGTAGGAAATACAGTACGTATGCTGTACCGAAATCGTGTTGCCATGGTAGCACGGACCACTGACGTCAAATGGATACAGTAGTTGTTATGCTCCGTCCAAATTGACTGCATCGGAGTGAAAACATTCCGGCAGTTTTATTTTCATCATATTTTAGCCAGGTGGACTTCTCTCATTCGTTTTACCCACACAACTTCCCAAGCATTATCTTCAAAATTGTTCTCACTGTACAGGAAATAAACTGAGTAAAGATTCACAGACTAGTTGGTTCGTTCTTATCTGGCTCTATATCATTGAGAATATAGGTCCTAAAGTGAAATCCTGTTTCAGATATGGATTTTTGGTGCCGTAGCCCTACGTAGACCATATACTGCTGCAGTCTGGGTTTCAGTCTGGCCTTTCTCTCTTTTAGCAAAAACTCTGCCCTGTCTATATCCATTTTCTTGTCTACGAAAACAACATAAATTGACGTAAAAATATATATTTGAACCCTTTTATCCCCTTGATTAATAATTGGTTCTCGGTATGCTTTAGGATTGAATGTAATGACAATTTAAAAGCCAATTAAAAAGTCTCATAAGCTCTTCCAGCTCGTACACTTTTGTAGTCTGATCTAAATCTCATGGTCGTCTTCGCCGTCCAGGGATAATAATCGGCCGACCATATATCACCTGGAGGTGTATGACACGGTGAGGTTGAAACTGTGTTAACGTTGGGCTTTACTCTCGCCGTGCCACAGGCCTGAAGACCCCGTCCGTGACCAGTCAGGTTGCAGGAAAGCCATCCCAGACACCCCTACAGAGAGCTGGCTCGGCCAGGCTCAGCCGGACCACCGCTGGAGCCTCAGGTAAACGGGGTTCCGCCCGCTGGTACTGGTTGGTTTGGGTTCTATGTGAGACCGCTTTTGTGGGTCGTGTCATTCATGCTCTATGATTTTGTCTGTGAGAGGGTTTTTTAGGTAGATATTCTACAAAAGGACAGATCTGTGGATCTGCTGGTACGCTGTGTTTTAGTACAGTGCCTCTGCAGTTCGGAATTGAGAGCGGTGGGTTTATTTTCACACACGCAATGGTGTCGTGCTTATTGCTGATTTTGGGGTGGGTTCTAAAGTTAGCTTTAGCATTCTAGGTTCTAAAGTTAGCTTTAGAATCGCGCCACCGGTTGATTTAAGAGCACGCGTGTTTTGGTGAAAGACTTGTTACACTGGAACGGTTTCGGTTTTAGCCTTTGCGTTCGATCTATGGGTGTGTATCGGAAAATAGCCATATTATTACCCCTCTTAGAACATCTATGGGTGTGTATCTGAAATTAACCATATTATTACACCTCTTAGAACATTTATGGGTGTGTATCTATAATTAACCATAATATTACACCTCTTTGGACGAGTGTCGTCGAAATATGTTTCGTTCAAAGGTTCTTGGTTCAAAACACTGTCACGATATTGATGTCTGTGTTGCCGAACAGAGGTGATATGGCGGGAGAAGAAAAGCATGTTAGCAACATAAACAGGTCCCTGTGTTTGTCGGTCTAAACAAACTAAACAAACACATGGACTTGTTCTGAACATTCCATGTAATTATGGGGACACGGGGAACAAATGCTAATTGCTCAGAGTGAAACTAAGCAATACCTTTTCCTTTGTCAGACACACACACCCACACACACACATAGTCACACATTTTACTGACAAGTGCACACACACACACACACACACACACACACACACACACAGTCACGTATTTTACCGACAAGAGCACACACACACACACACACACATACACAAACACATAGTCACACATTTTACTGACAAGTGCACGCACACACACACAGTCACGTATTTTACCGACAAGAACACACACACACACACACACAGACTTTACTGCTCTGTAGTAAAAAAGGACACGTGAAGGCCAGTTGTTGGGGAACTTTATTCTATTGACACTAAGCTCCCTGACAACTTTGCTACTCGTATTCAAATCGTCTCTGATCACTTCCATTTGTTCAGCTCAGGTTTGGATTGGAAAGACTGACCCGAATGTAAAATGTTTTAGGCATTCTGAACAAGGGTTTGTGGAGTGTGGACGGGTTCCTGGAGGCCTGTTGAAGCCTGGGTCTGTGGTTAGTCCCTACCCCCACCCGGGTCTGTCTGGAATGGCTCTCGGCGCCGAGCTGCTTCTCCACTGCGGTTGCGTCACCCTACTGTGGTTTGTGGGAAGCCACCAGTCACAGACATGCTGTCACCTCTGCCAGCGTAACACACACACACACACAGCACAGACCAATGAAACATGCACATTTGCTTTTATAGTACAAACTTTATTCATTTTGTCTTCCGCTGCCTAAATTTAGACATTGCAGTTCTTCGATGAGACTATTTCTACATCAGAGTTTAACTTTAGGTTTTGGTTGCCTCGCTTGTAGCCGAGGACTTTTTTAAGTGGGGCTCTTTTGCATGAAGTGTCCAGTAAGTGTTTCTCTTAAGTCCCTTTTGTCGGACCAAAATATTGGTTTGGTTTTGGTCGGTCTCGTCAGATTCTTGGATTTAAACAATGTTCAGACCGCTCTCTCTGTCTCTCTCCTTTTCCGTCTCTGTCTGTCGGTTTCCAAAGTTCTGGAAAAGTTTAGCCCAGATTACTTGTGTGTTTGTCAATGGTTTTAATGTGTCCTGGCTTTTAGAAACACAGTCCGTGACACCCGATAACATAAAGGAGGATTAGGGAACACCATTATGTGACTAACAACC
The DNA here is from genome assembly GCA_029465975.1 of Dallia pectoralis. Classification (NCBI taxonomy): domain Eukaryota; kingdom Metazoa; phylum Chordata; class Actinopteri; order Esociformes; family Umbridae; genus Dallia; species Dallia pectoralis. The sequence goes on from CM055742.1 coordinate 8,569,540, forward strand.
CCAGAACAAATCCTGATTGAACTGCATTTGAGCTCTACCGTATAAGAGTCTCCGCTAAATGACTTCGATGTGAAGGTACATTTAAACCTCCGCCTCATCCTGTTCCTCATCCAGTTCCTCATCCACTCAAGGAGCCGTAGTGTCTCGTCTTTATTCACGAGCAAGCGCTCCAACTTCTATCAAACACACTCAAATGCTGTTATTCCGGTCTGCATATAATCAAATCCCTAAACCGACGAAGCCTCACAATGTCTGTTGTCTACTGTTATTTCTTGCGGTGTCGTTGGACTGCGAGAGAAACGAGGGATGATGGGAGAATGACCATGACCAGATGTCCACACGCCTCCTACACAGCCACACTGTAGACCAGACACTCATGAATATTCCAAGTGTGTCGTCCCCTGGCTCGTTCGCCCGAACTCTATTCTTTCTCTGACACACGCACACACACACACACACACACACACACATACACAAAGGTGTCTTTTCACAGAGCCTCCAAACAGGCTTAGCCTGACACCTGCCATGGAAAGATGCAGATCGGAGGGGGAGAAACAGGGCACTGTGGGCCTCCTGAATTCAAGCATCCAATGATTTTTTTGTACTCACCTCAGTCGGTCCGCTTACCTCAGACGTGACCCCGGCGTGAACCTCCACTATCATCCCACCTTCTCTCCTCCTCTGCCATCTCGTTTCCTCCCGTCATCCTCCCCCGCGTGTCCTGACCTATGGACTGAAATACGGGAGAGGGGGCGGGAGAGCTAGAGCGAGAGAAATCCGAGCTGGAGAGAGGGATTTCTTAGATCCCGCCCACTTGCCTCTCTGCTACCCCACCCCCCGTTTCTCCTCGGTTCCCCGCCCCTCCCGACCACCCTCCCTCCCGACCACCCTCCCTAACAGCCTCTGTGTGTTAGCTCTACGCGTTAGCCGCACAGTGCTATCCGAAGCGCTGAGAAGGCGACGCCGCTGCTGAGTCTAACCAGCGATGCTCTAACGGTTTGCTTTTGGTCGCCAGCGTAGTAGTACGTGTTAGCGCGCGCCTGTGTTTGTGTGTATCTGTGTGTGTATCTGCAGGTTGTTTTTAGTGGCATTACTGAGGGGACGTCACTCGCTTATGCTGTCAAGGAGGGGAGGGCATCGTCTTGATCATCCTCAGTGCTTCTGTTCGGCGTTCCTGATGCGCTTGCTCTCTTTTTTTCCCTCCATTTGATGATTACACTACAGATAATACCAGGCTATTGAACATATTTCCAACACTACAGCAGGTAGCAGAAAACCAGGCTATTTTTGGAGCAGTTTTTTTCTCCATTGGGAACAGCACTATTTAATTCTCCCTAACCAGCGCTCGTACTCATTCACAGCTCCGCTCTATCTCTCGCTCCTCTGGGTTTGCATAGCTGGGATTTTGGAGATTGTTTTTGAGTGTTTTCTAGTTTTTACCCATTTTTATCTTGTTCACCGTTTTTATTCCTTTTGATTTCGGCACCTGCTGAAGTTTCTACCTAGATGTGAGTCATATGAGTCGTGAACGTACCTAGCGCTTTTTTGTCAGTTCCTTGCCTGTACCTTCGTCTGTTTAGTCGAGGCAGATCTCACCAGAGACAATGTTATGGTCTCCCAGGCTCTCTCTGTCCAACTTCCACGTCAAGTTGACAGCCAAGGGATTATTCCGGAACCTGCAGCTTCTCTCGGGATGCAAGAAGACCACGGTGGTGTTTCATGCAGGTTTGAGACACAACCTCCTTTTCTCTCGCAAACGCACAGCCTCATCCCTGTATTCATCCATCCATCGTGCCTGTCGTCTGCCCCTGCTCGTCCACATTCCCACGCGGCGTCATCCATTGTTGCCTTTTCTTTTTTACCGCTGGGTGGTTGTCACTATTGTCTATAGAGAGAGAGAGAGAAAGAGGGAGAGACGGCCATGGAAAAGGGCTCTACTTGATCATTATGGCCACCGTGACTCGCATGGGGCATAGAAACGCAACGCATAGAAACACAACCCGTGGACCGCCACAGTCCGTTAATCATATGCCACATCGCTGTTTATTGAATCCGGTACTGGCAAGGTTTCATGAGCATCGGGTGGGTTTGTAGCATAGCAGGAACATGGTGTGTAGTGTTGTGTATCCAGACACGGACTCCACGTGTTCAGCTCGACGTGGAATCCATCTTAGTGCTTTAGAGACCCACTTCTCAGCTATGACAGAAATGTAGGTTACAGCGGGCTTTGGTGACGGCTGACTGTGCTGTGGTTCAGTCTAGGATGCCAATTCGTGCGAGCGTTAATCTGAAGTGTTTTTTTATCCCCCCGCTGTTTGCTCGATGATTAAAATATCGGGTGGAATGGGGACGGAGTGGGGATTGGGAGAGATGTATTCTGAAAATCCGCCGGGTTACGTATTGGACGATTTAGTGATGTGACCATAAGAATTGTTATTGTTATTTCATAGGATTTTTTATTTAATATATTACTAATATATTACATAATATATTACTAAACTGTTTTTTTCAACTGAAAGTGAAAGCTGCAATCTGGCATTTCAGAAATTAGGTAGTTTTTGTTGATAAACAATAGAAAATACATTTTGTGGCTTTGGAGATTCAGCAGGCATTTCTGTGCAGGCGTATTGCCGGGCATCTATAGTAAGAAGTACATGAACCTCTCTGTTCTATGTTGCTAGACACACACGTGCCAATAACAGCCCATGTTCTTACACCCACTGAACACACCCACATTTTCTCATGTTACCACGGAAACTGCCTCCTTAGGGGAGCAACACAATTTATTAGGCCCCAGTGGTTAAGGGCCTTTAGCTCTATGGACATGACTAGAAGGGAATTTTAATGAATCATCATAATATGATGGTAATTATGCTATATGAAATAGTGGCATATATGATGGTAATTATGCTATATGAAATAGTGGCATATATGATGGTAATTATGCTATATGAAATAGTGGCTTATATGACGGTAATTATGCTATATGAAATAGTGGCTTATATGATGGTAATTATGCTATATGAAATAGTGGCTTATATGATGGTAATTATGCTATATGAAATAGTGGCTTATATGACGGTAATTATGCTATATGAAATAGTGGCTTATATGACGGTAATTATGCTATATGAAATAGTGGCTTATATGAAATGGTAATTATGCTATATGAAATAGTGGCTTATATGACGGTAATTATGCTATATGAAATAGTGGCATATATGAAATGGTAATTATGCTATATGAAATACTGGCATATATGAAATGGTAATTATGCTATATGAATTAGGGGCTTATATGATGTTAATTATGCTATAAGAAATAGTGGCTTATATGATGTTAGTTATGCTATATGAAATAGTGGCATATATGAAATGGTAATTATGCTATATGAAATAGTGGCATATATGATGTTAATTATGCTATATGAAATAGTGGCATATATGATGTTAATTATGCTATATGAAATAGTGGCTTATATGATGTTAGTTATGCTATATGAAATGGTGGCATATATGATGGTAATTATGCAAAGTGAGAAAAAAAAACACCACCCGGCACATGGAGGTCTTCCTCCTGTCAACATCCAGAAGGCTTTAACAGTGGTGCCAACCTAAGCAGCCATCACCACAGCTTTGTAAATACGGTGCATTAAAATCCAAAATCCCTATTTGGCAAATCTGTTGTTTACACAGTTTTAGATGTTTTTTATTTATTTCTGTGAGCGCTGTAGGAAGCGTAATTTCATTCCGTGTGTTTGCGCGTTTCTGTGGTCGTGGCCAACTGCCCCTGGCACCTCTGTCCAGCTCAGAGGACCCTGGCAGACAGCATAAATCTATGGAAAAGCTACTGCCGCGCCGCGTCCGTAACCCCAGTCCAATTTAATACGCACACACACGCGCGCATCCTCTAATCCAGTCCTAATCCCTCGGATGAAGTGGGTTTTATCTGGACCCGCCAGCTCGGTGCAGCAGTCAGGAGTCTGTCCCTGTTAATGCTCTGCTGTTTGGCGAGACGTTGGCTCTGAGAATGTCAGCACATTCTGACTAACCGCTGAGGGCCAAGATGGGAGATGAGGTTGGAAGTGGGGTTGGGAATGTGTGTCAGAATAACCTAACGCACGACTCCCGGTGAAAACACGCACTCCTCTTCACCCCCCTTATCCAGTCATCTCGCCTTTCATAACTCCCTCTTTTTTTGGAGGGTAGCGCCCCTTTAATTCACCCCTTCATGCCTTAATACTAGCGCTGTCATTTACCCCCTACCCACGTGACACGTCCCCGAGATGTGCTGAGTTGATTGTTTATACTGTCTGTTTCTTAATGACATTCAGGTTCCAAATCGGACCATTCTTCCCTCTTAGTGCACTGCTTTTCACCTGTGTCCTATGAGATGTAGGAGGCATTTGTGGTAGCTGTGGTATGCCTCTGGGTGACTGACTGACTGGCATCTCTCTCACAGACTGGGCGCTGAACCTCTGTCAGCCTGCATGGCAGATCCCAGGTACGCTCTGCAAAATGTCCCAGCGTCTTATTTTTCTCCCTTCAAAAAATTCAAGGTCGAGACGAAAAGATGCAACAGACATTTTGTATAATGTGTTGTAGAGTATTGGGAACCGTTATGAAAGTAAACAACTATTAGGTAATACACACACACACACTTTTATCAATGTGTATATATATATACATATACATATAATTAATTCTTAAGGAAACAAATATACTACTGGAACACATTTTATACATTAAAGGGGAAGTTCACTATACAGCAGCAGCTTTATACACTAATTGTTAGCATACCACAGAGGCTTTGTGAGTTGTTACAAAACATTACTGCATTTATTTTCCAATCTAGCACGCCCCATCAGTGCACAGTTCGTGTCATTTGGAGCATTTTTCAGCGCCCAAAGCCCATTATCCGAGCTCCTCATCTGTTGAGTATGTGTGAACCTCCTTCAGACCAGGCAATCTCTCGAACATCATATCTCTCACACATCACGACAGGATCCACAGGGTGAAATTCCTCTAAAAGTGCCGTGACATTTTCTGGAATGGATATTTGTCTCATCCTCAGCCTTGTTGAGACAAAAATAAACCTCAATGGTGGATTCGGTTAATTTGATTGAGGGTTTTCCCAGGGTTTCCTTCCTAGCTGAGGTAGACTGAAGGGATTACTCTGAATTACAGTTGTTTCTGTTTCTGGACGAGCGACGAATATGTGGGTGGAGCTTTCTGGGAGGATGTTTTCTTTGCTCTGTCTGATGTGTTTTAGAGATTTCGTGATTCGCAGTGGGTCACAGTGGGCTTGTGTTTTGTTGTGTTGTCTCTGTGTGTGCGTGTGTGTGTGTTGTTTTGTTGTTGTGCTGTGTGTGTGTGTGTTGTCTACACCCTGTGAAAACAGAATGGGGGTGAAAAAGGCACCAGCATCATCCATGCATGATGGGAAATCTGGTGTCTGTTGCAAGGCCATGCTTAAAGGTGTGTATGTGTGTGTGTGTGTGCTACAGGAAGTCGACTTCAGTGTTATTAGAAAAGCAGACTTCACAATGGGGTGCCAATTACCCTTGAACACACACACATACAAACACACTGCCCATATATACACACTCACTGCCCGGCCCGCACACACACACACATACACACGCACGCACACACACACACACACATACTCACTGCCCATAAACGCACACTGCCCATACACACACACTCACTCACTGCCCATATACGCACACACGCGCGCGCACACACACACACACACACTCTCACTCACTGCCCATACACATATACACACACACACACAACACTGACTCAATAGCTGCTGCCAGTCATCCTAGATGAGATAATCTACTAAATTACTTAAAAGGAAACACAGAGGAACAATAGAATGATGTTGATTTCAACTACTGCTGTCCAATCTGTCTACACATTATAGGAAATAAACGGGGCCATCGCTGGATGAGGCTGGATGGGCCACAGTTTGACACTCAATTTAATTGAGTGGATCCGTGAATGTGCTCACCAACATAACAGAACGCAGTACCTGTAAAAATGAGTCTGTTTACTGGGCCGTCAACGTGGCTTAATCCTTTTTGCATTGATATGCTGCTTGTTAGTCTATATGGTTTCAAACTGACCTACAGTATGAAGACTTTAAATGAACTACATTTGTTTTATACTTGCAATTAGCAGATGATCATATCCAGAGAATTTTACAGTATGTAATTAGTGCATACATTTTCAGAAGCAAATAAAACCGTGGAGTGCTGTCTGCATGGTGACCGTGTTTTGACCAGCAGAGGGCAGTATTACAACATTCAACGCCCTTGGTGGTGGTGATGACATGGCACATGTATTTATTTTAGATCATTTTAGTCTACCACATATTGAGTATTTCCAGTATAGTATCACAGGATTCAGTAATTAGCAGCACTTCTTCTTCCTGGTGTCCAGAGTCTCAAAACATGACTGTATAAAAGCACTTACGGGTCACCTTAAAACATATTACTTCTAAATACAAACATTACAAACAGTCTAGCGAAACGAATGACTTATTTGTGTGTGTGGTTTGGATGGTTTGTTTGGTTGTTTGTTTTGGACCTTGGAACCTGGGCGACATGTCATGTAAGTTCTGAGCGCATCTGATCGGAACAGAAAGACTATTTGGACCCTTAAACACAAAAATACATCTCATAAAAACAGGAGGTGATCAATTTCATCTCTCCTCAAGCCTCACCTGTTTCTGAGAGTGTTGTTAGCGACAAGGCACAGCTTTCAATTTGTCGCTGCAGAACAAACGGACAAGATGGGAAACACCCAGAGCCCGAATAACTAGTAAACAAACAATATGCTTCAAAAAACCCATAACAATGTTTTTGTAACATATTTCTGCCCATCATTATAAACAGTTGTTTGTACCAGGAGTTGAGCGTTCTTAACCTCCAGTATCGGTGATAACTCTAGTAAAATTCTGTCTAGCATTGGGTTATGAGTTTTTTTTGTCCAGTTAGCGCTCACAACAAAACAAGACATCAATCAATGATAATATCTCGGTGATCCACTTTTCTCTGAGATGCGCGATGGATGAGTGACCAAAGACGAGGGGGGAAAAAAAAGCGGAGGCCGCGAAAAGAACGAGGGAGAAGCGGCCTCTGTCCTAATTGCACTGTGGCTGGAGGCTAATGCGCTCCTAATGTACTCTGTCCATTATCAAAGAGCAATCCCAGCATGCCTAGCTGCTCTGCTGCTTCACTCTACTGGGGTTTCATAATCTGTTTGGAGATTAGTATGGGAGTATCCTCCTGCGTGCCTGTGTGTGTGTGTGTTTGTGTTGTTTTAGGTGTTTCTGTGTGAGGGGGTGTGTGAAGTTTAATTTGAGGACACTTGTTAAATCTTAGAACCGGCACTCATTAGATCTCGTTCTCTTGCAGTCGACAAAAACAAACCGCGGGGGGCGCCGAGGACCCCCACTCAGAACGGCCCGACTACCCAGCCGGGAGGACCCAGCCAGCCGCACCAATCGGTCCCTGCCGTCCCGGGGCCGATGCCAGTGGCGTCCTCTGCGCGCTCGGCTCCGGTGGAGGACGTGCCGGCGGTGTCCCAGTACCAGTGGGAGAAGAAGAACCAGTGCGTCCTTCAGCTGAGGAGGCTTCTGGTGCAGGGGAACCGGCGTATAGAGGCCCTGGCTACAGTGGTGCAGCATCTGTTCAGTGAGGTAAAAACTGGTAACGCCGCCGGACTGGACTGTCTGTGTGTTTGTCTCCCCTGTGCTGCTTCTTCGGGTCATCTGGTGGCACTGATTGGTGTCCCCGGTCCGGTCGAAGTTCTGGAGGTCAGGAGTTTTTAAAGAAGTTGCGAGGTCTTTGTGTCAGTTGTTGATGTAGAGACTGAGGAAGAGGTTGTTTGGTTTGCGTTCACCCATGCTGGAGGAGGAGAGAGGGTGGCTAACGTTCAGGGACACAGCGCCCCTCCGTTCATGCCTCTTCGGGCGTCCTGTTTACTTTCGTCGCCTGTTGTTTACCTCTGAAACAGCCCAGTCAGGAATAGAGAGTAGATGGATATGATGGTGTATCGTAGGTTTGTGTTTGTTTTAAACTAGTCTCTCAGGACTATCTATTCAAGGCTTTCATGTTCCACTGACATTAGTCGAAGGCAGCTTCTTAGCTACAGCTCCGCTAACAATACAGTCTCTCTTATCAACAACCCCCTATGAAATTCGCTTCCTATCTTGTGTACTGTGTGATACGAGGATCCTTTTGAACATGGCAGACTTCTCGCTCCATGTCGTTTGTTCACTCTTGGTTGATGGCTTGTGAGCGATCTCTCCAGCCAAACAATTGGGTGTGGCCTGTGTGGATAACTCACCTGTCAGTCACAGGATCCCGGATGTGGGTGGCCGATACGTTTGTCAATATTTGCAGGGATTAGGGTTATTAGTATGATCAAATTACAGTTCTTGACAGCAAGCATTAAATATTAATAAGAGATCAAATGTGGCCTTGTCATATTGTACTTATACACTTTTTACGACTATGTGTTCGGTATCCCCGTAAATTAGCTACGAACATATTAGCACATGTTGAGACTGATGTTTTACTGCTCTGGGAATCTATTTACAGTAATTTCCACTTATCAATCTTCGTCATTATTTGAATTAATCTGTTTGTGATTCAGCGGAGACATATTTAGGACAGCAATGATCATTTGTTTTATGTCCACTGAGTTTACGGCTTGTATATTCTCTTCTGGCGTGTTCTTGTTAACTTTCGAACAAGAGCTAAGTTCACATCTCTGTGTCTCTCTCTCTCTCTCTGTCTCTCTCCCTCTCCTTCCTCGTGTCTGTCAGTCTCTTGTAGCTTTACTGGAGTCTTTCGTTTTTATCCAGTCAAATGAGTCTTGCTGTGGTGTTATGAGTGTGTCACCCCACATCTGGTACTAATGAACAACGCCAAAGGGAGGTTTATGTAGTTAAAAGATGGAGTCAGGGTCTGGAGGTGGAATAGATGCATGTAGAGTTCTGCTGTCTGTTGTGTTAGGGACCACAGAATATAAGGTCCATAAATATTAAATATTGGTGAAAGAGGAGTGAGTAACGTTAGGGGCCGACGTTGGGGTTGTTTGATCCAATCATATATTATTAGCTGGATGATCCGACCAGATCTGGCCAGAGATGTTACACACACACGCACGTATAAACACGCACACACGTATAATCACGCACGCGCGCGCGCACACACACACACACACACACACACACACACACGTATAAACACGCTCCCACGTGTTGGCAGTCCGTCTGAGGTATGTTACGGATATGTATCGCTTCACTGCGAGAGAAAATCGCCATCTAGTATAAACCTGTTATCTCCCATCCAGATAAGGACAGACACGAGGGTTGTCAGCCAGTGGATCAGATGCGACAAAAAAACAGCGACACGTCCCAGCGGTTTCAGATCTGATTATAGTGGCGTGTCTGGATGCTGTACTTAGTTCAGAAAATAATTTGTCTATCCCGCATCAAGTCGAGGGATTCCCTCCTGGCTGCTCCTGAAATTCAGGTTTTCAGAGTCGATACCTTTTTAACGCTACATCTTTTCCGTGGCGACGGGTGAACAACGCCTCTGGAATGCTTGACAGTCGTTATCTGTCATTGATTAGGCTGATAGATAGAACGGGGGGAAGGGGGATTGGGGGGAGAGGAAGGAATGCGCCAGCTGCAGTTTGAAGTCTCCCTGCAGGCGTTGGGGAGGGGAGAAAAAGAGGCGGGGCTGTTGTTTGGTTCCACCACATCACCTTTCAGCTGTGCAGCCCCGCCCCCTAGCCACTGGCCTGGCCGTAATCCTCCTAGTAGAGGAGAGATTCCTCTCTGAAAAGCAGCAGACAAATCTCTGAAGGTGAAACGCAGTGTTCTTGAGTCAATGTCACCCCATGCAAGTAAGTGAGTAATTGACACGTATTTATCAGGGCATCTGATTGCTATGCATCTTTTCTGCCTGCTTCAGTCAGGTGACTAATACACTTATTATTATTTAATATTATGAACCAGGTGTTTCGAATCCCGAACGCCAATTGGCCGATAGCCGCGGTGCATGAGACCATATATTACTAGTGTGACGTTTCTTCTTCTGCTCTGGTGGTAGTCCGTGGACAATAGACCTCAATTCTCATATCCTCATGGGTTTATTTTTGCCCAGGGGGTGAGTGTTCCTCGATTGCGCCTGACTAGATAAGAGGCTACTCCGAGTCTTACCAGTGACATATCAAAGAGGTCCACTTGCTCTTTAGAACCAGTCTCTATTTGTGTGACTCTTATCTTAAGACAGATTGCCGGTGCCCTTCACATCCCAGTGTGGAAAATGCGGCCCAGTTAAGCACTCCAGAAAAGGAAAGGAATGGCCCTGTTTGATGTAAAGGACAGGAGTCTTTGTCATGATGGTTGTAAAACAATATTTTAGGCCAAGTTGTGTACATATGCCCATTGCTAACTGCTGATTTGATTTTAGAGGTGCCCTGTGGGCTGGATAAACAGTAGAACAGTGTTGTTCATGTTGCTCACGCAAACCAATGGAGCAGCCCCTCAGAACCAAACACTGCTTTAAATCTTTAAATGGAACCAGAGGGACCTGACCTCACTGCTCCAGACCTCTCCCTCCAGCACCCCCAGGGCCCGGCCCGTCTCTTAGGGGGAATACAGGATGGGGGCGGGGCTAGGGCGGTTGAGGTGGGGTGTTAACAAGCGGGTAGGCCGGAGGCACGGAGTATTCCTTGGTTGGAGAGAGAGGGAGGGTGTTTGGACGAAGAGGGAGAGAAGCTTCTTTGATGTAGACAGTCCCCTGGCTGAGTGATTGCTGGAGGTGGAGGTGATTTGTTGGTGCCGGGGTGAGGGAGAGAGTAGGAGGAGAGAGGGAGGTTTAGATGGGGCACGTTGTGGTGCAGGGCTTGTAGCAGACAGATCTTCGGCAGCCCAGGGGAATAACATGGGCTCCTCTGGCAGCAGAGCCTGTTTAAACAGTCATCCACAGACCAGGAAGAAAGGCAAGGTGGGTTTGTTGTTTGTTTCTTTCTTTTTCTTTTGAAGCGGCCAAATGTTGTCTGGCACATCTGTTGGCCTGCTAGTCACGTCGAAAGAGAAAGATAGAGTCTTTCTGCCTTCTTTCTCTGGTTGCTGGATTACTTCAGGTTGACGTGGATAGTGTGTCTCTGTATGTTTGTATGTTACTAGTAGGAATGACAAGTCATCACAAGTATATTAAGCTGTGGAAAGACAGGCAATGTGCTAACATGTTGCCGCTTATTTCTTCCCGGTATTTTCGGCACTGGTCATGTTTAAACCACTCACACAAGTACAGTAACACAACTGGTAAACTGTGTTTAAGCATTGAAGAAATGCATGTGTATCTCTGGGTTGAAGTAGTACAGGAGGCAGTTTTTAGTGTGTGTGCTTGTGTGTGCGCGTGTGTGTGCGTGCGTGTGTGTGTACAAGTGTACGCACGCACGCGTGACTGTCTGTGGGTGGAAGAACGAACACCTTGGTGCTGAGCCATGTGTGTGTTTCACTCAAACGTCTATTTGTTTGCGGACCAGTGTGAGGGTTGTGAGAGTTTGTGACACGTGTTCAACTTTCCACTTTCTAAACATACGCCGTTTCTAAGACGCCCTCAAAATAGTTCATCATGGTATGACATCATGGATACAAGGACCTAAGTTTACCGTAGTGTAGAGACAGCTGCCACAATGGTTTATATTAGCGCAAGATATATTCAGGCTGTAATTTAAGTCACATCAGATACGAGGGTCTGTTAAAATACCTTCAAGCTAATGTTGACAGTGTAAAAACTAAGCCTGGTCCCACGATCTATCTGTGTTTTCTTATCAACAAGGGAACCAGGCTATGAAAGCGCTGTTCTAAGAGCGGCGGCCTTTCCAGCGGGCTAATGTGTAGCTGGGCGACTGACGGTTGTGATTAGAAGTTACTGCATGTTAGTACACGCCCACTAGTCCATGTTATATTATAATGTCACCGCACATAAGCCATTAATTGTTAATCTTTTGGTGAAAAGAAATGACACAGCTTCTGACTGGAAACAGTTGTTGACTGGTGTGACTGGAAAGAAAAGACTGAGGTTGTGTGTGAATTGTTTTTGTGACTAATTCTCTCTCTCTCTCTTTCTCACACACACAGCGGGAAGATGCACTGAAGCAGAAGAAAGGACTGTCCTTGGAGCTTGCTAATCTGCGCGATGAGCTCGGTAAGAACAAAAACACCTGAAGCAAAGTTTTCCCCCCAACCCGGTGCTTTGTCTTGTCAGCTGCTCAGCAGAAAGTGTTGCCGAAGCTGTTATTAAAGCGGTAAATCAGAAAGTGATCGGTGAAGCACTCTCACATTTTCTCCTGGAACGCTCAGTTTGAATATTTCGAGCTTATCAATTAGAGCTTATCAGGATCTCAACTGTCATTCAAAACTCGTTGATCTGGCCAACTCTGTTTCTTTGAAGCCATTATTCTAAGCCATCCCCCACTAGGCATATTGCAAATGTAAAGCGATAACTCAAGCTTTGGTGTGTGCGTGTGTGCGTGTGTGTGTCACGTACGTCCGTTGAGAGTATATATGTTATTGGTAGCCCACTGTACAGTCACAAAACCGTAAGAATCCACGAGCAGACAAGTCTCCTTTTGTCCGCGCTTTGGCCTCTGTAATGACTTCCTTCCCTCAAGCATTCGTTCCCAGCAGTTATGTTGTCCCATAAGTATCAGCTTGTGTTGATTATCCCTGTGGAGACGTTTCGCATCGCTGCCCTAACAGGACTCTGGTCCAGCGCGCGTGCGTGCGTGCTAGAAGGAACGATGAGGCTTTTGTAAACCCAAATTCGGCGCCAAAAAAGTGTCTTGCTTTCCACGTTTCTGCCTACCAACGCTGTGAGAGGTGCATTCCAGACGAGTGGACCTGTTCTGTTCCTCAGACTTGCCCCAAACACAGTAAAGTGTCGCGAATAGGAAAGAAAACACACTCTACCCACGCGTCCCATTAGAAACAAGTCTGCCCAGTCGTGACTTCTGTGCCGGCTGGCATCGAGTCGTCTGGTTGGTGTGTTTGACGTGAAAGATACCGACGCCACTCTGGATTTAGACGCCTGAAGTGCCACTTGTCTTTAAACAGACTTGCCAAGCACACGGACATACCTTGACATGCAGACACCCGCAAACAGCTAATCACACACACTCACACACACACTTCTCTCTGACCGTAGTCGGCCGGCTTCAGAAATGTACGCCTCTCACACAAACATTTTTATTGACACCCTTTTACCACACTCTCCTGTTGAATCGTATTCACTTCCAACACACACAAACACACTTACACAAGCCAGGACACCTAACACACACTTTCACTAACACAGAATCCCCCCCCCGTAAAATCAAGTTCTCCACCAAACCTCAGAGGGAGAGAGAGCACACAGTAATGGCCTTGGTACGCTTTATGAACCTTGACCTGTCTTGCACATGTCTGTGGAATGTATGACCTCCCCACCTCCACGCTAACAAGTATCCTTCGCACAGTATGTTGACTCGGCATAACCTGTGTCAAGGGAAGGACGTCTCCTCTGGCTGGACTTGGTCAGTTATTACTTCCTGGGATTTAGTGTGTCTTTTTAACAGTTTCAACAGTTCAAAGTATTTTATTTTGACCTGGTTAAGATTTGTATAGTTATTTCCTATCCCAGATCTGCCCTCGGATTCACTTTTACCGTACCCTCAATCGTTCCTGCTAACTCCTTAACTCCTAGTAGTGATGTTATAAAACATGGCCACCTGTCAGATGAACACACCCCCACACACACACACACACACGCGCGCGCTTTCTGTTCGTCAGTTCGTAATAAAAACTGCCACTGTCTATTAACTGGCTCTCAGCTGCCAGCCTTATGTCATCATCGCCACGGCAACAGGCCTCACAGTTAAACCCACTGAGGAGGGATATGGGAATGTCAATATCAAGGTCGGTGAAGAAAAACTATGTGATGCTCTCACGTTCATTATGTAGGTCTGTCATTTAAGATGTATTGGGATGTAGACCACTCTTTAGACATCCATTAGAGACTCTGAAACGAAGCCCGTCTGACCTGCTGTTGGGAATATATATATTTTTGGGCCTGATGTTGTTTAAAGGTAACACGTGAATGTTTGCACACGTTTCTGATTAAGGTTAGAAAAACTGTGTTCTTTCTGTTCGTTGGCCTGACGTTTGTATATAATTTGGGTTTGCGTAACACCGTGAGCAGTTCTTTGGGAATTTGTCCGTTGGATGTTATTCAAAAAAACATGTCCCCTCTTATTGCAATGAAGTCATTGTTTATCCAACTCTGGTGTAATTGTGGTTTGACAGTAAATTCTTAAGTAAAGAGTGATCTTTCATAATCTCTCCTTCCTTTCTTTTTCCCTCTCTCTCCCCGCCTCCTTCCCGCTTTAGTCTCCTCGTCCCAGTGCTGCGAGCGACTGCAGAAGGAGAAGGAGGAGGTGCACGCGTCACTGGAGGAGGCTGTGCGGAGGCTCCAGGAGGAGCACCAGGATGAGTTGACCGGGCTGGAGGAGAGCCTCCGAGCCTTTTACCAGGCGGAGTGGGACAAGGTGCATCAGGCTTATCAGGAGGAGGCCGACAAATGCCGGGCCCTCATGGAGAAACAGGTCAGTGGGCCGAAGGAACGGGGTCAGACACCTGGATCAGCCGGCCCAGGGTCTCTCACGGTTGTCACGGTTATTTCTCTCTGTCGTTATCTCTTAAGTCCCTTATCATCTGTATCTTACCGGAGAGATAATCTCTAATGAACCGTTGACAGGAGCTTGTTCCAATTCCAAATCAATGCCAGATGTTTACGCGGTCGTCACAAAAATTGTCAAAAAACGAGAATAACGCTCAGACTGGCATAATTGAATCGCGTTTGTCTGTCTGTTTGTCAGTTGGAGGAGATGAGGTGCAGACAGGAGGCGTTGAGCAGAGAGCAGGAGGTGCGGAGGAGAGAGCAGGAGGCCAGCCACGCTCAGCAGATGGACACGCTCAAACTGTCTTATGACACGTCCATCCAAGGTGAGAAGACAGAGACCTCTTCCTCGTTGGCCTTTCATCTTAAACGTATCCTAAAACGCATGCTTCTTTTTTACACATCATCGTCCGTCCACCCAATCATCCATTCATCCAATCCTCCACCCATCCCAGGCAACCACAGACTTGGTTGGTTTTCACCTTTCAATATACATTATTTTATTTGTGCATAAAGTCACGTTTCTCCTCTCATTATTGACCAGTTGCGCGTGTGTGTGTGTGTGTGTGCGTGTGCGTGTTGCTGTGCAGATCTCAGGAGAACTCAGGAGCAGGACTTGGAGAACCTAGACAAAACACTAAAAGAGACGGAGGCAACTCTTAATGTAAGATCTACACACACACACCCACCCCCCCCAAATCCTTTTACAGGAACACTGTGTGTCTGATGTACCCATTATAGGGTAAGCATTGAACAATCACCTCACAGCATGGCACACTCATGCTCTCTTAAAAACACTTTCTAGATGTTCCCTCTCTTACTCTCATCCCTGTTTTGACTCGCCTCGCAACAGGAGAAATTAAAAGATCTGGAGTCGGAGAAGGAGGTGCTGAGTGAAAAGCTGCGAGCTGAGGAGGAGAGGAGGAGGGTTCTGGCAGAGCGGAACCAGGTAAACGCCATGAAGTTCCAAATGACCCATTATCAGTTATTGGGTGCGCAATTTTTTACCAGAACCCTACGGCCACTGACAGGAAGTGCCGGTTCATCTACTTGTTTTTGGGACATGGTCTTGAAACTGGAGCCGTGGCGGCCTCTGCTGGTTGGGAAGGGAAGTGGTTGAGCCTCCACACTAATGCCACTATTCTCTCCCTCCATGTAGAAGGACTCCCATGTGCTGTATCTACAACAGGAGTTGGACAGTCTGAAAGTTGTGCTTGAGATAAAGACAACGCAGCTTCACCAACAGGACAAGAAACTCATGCAGATGGACAAGCTGGTGAGGACACACACACGGACTACTGTGCATGCATACACACCCTGAGCTACCGTGTGAGTAAGTTGTTGTGTAGGTTCACATTCTGCACCTGAAGTGAAAGGGAGGGTTGGGCCGTCCCTATTAAATCACCTTGTACGTAGACGTGTCCCACAAACACATTCCAGTAAGGGGTTAAGTGTTTTAGTAAGGGAATGTTTTTGCTGTTCAAGCTGATGATGGATTGTCTCGACTCCCTGAAGGCAATTGGCCGCGAAACGAAAAATGCTTAAATACATGACAAATAATGAGTCACGGACGGAAATATGGAGTTCGACTCGGCGTGTTCACGGCACGCAACCTGGAGATTTCAACTCTGTCGCTAACAAACATAAATTCTATTTTGACATCTCATTGTGATTCATTTATTTTTTACATAAAGAAAATGGTCTTACTTTTTTGCCTAGCTGTAGACATTTGGGCATATCAAAGATTATTTGTATTTTCTTTTTATAAATGCAAAAACATGTTTCACTATTGCAATAGACCTGATAAAAATGTGAAATTTTTATTCAGGTTTTTTAATGATTAAGTATTTTCATTTCAATCACATTTTTACAGAAAGTGTGTTGGCGATTAGGGGGCATCTGTGTAATATTGTTTGACATATTGCGCAACCTTGCAAGATTCAGACCCGAAAAACCTTAACTAACTAAAAAATAAAACATATCGCAAAAAACGGTACCTTTTAGATTGAAATTCAGAGACGGTGGTTTCAGTATAATTCATTATTTCTAAACCAGTTTGTTATTTATCCACTATAATAACCTCTGTCGTGCATCGGTTCCAGGCGGAGACCAACGTGAAGTTGGAGGAACGCCTGAACAAAGTACAGCAAGAGAACGAGGACTACAGAGCTCGCATGGACAAACACACAGCGCTCTCTAGGTGTGTGTGTGTGTGTGTAGTGCAGAAAAGGTGTGTGTGTGTGTGTGTGTTCGTGTGTGTGTTTTCTTTCCGCTGATTCTCTTTCTCTCTGTTCGTCCCTGCAGGCAGTTATCCAGTGAACAGGCCATGTTGCAGCAGACCCTACAGAAGGAATCCAAGGTGAACAAGCGTCTCTCCATGGAGAACGAGGAGCTGCTGTGGAAGCTGCACAACGGAGACCTGGCCAGCCCCCGACGCCTGTCCCCCTCTTCGCCCTTCCACTCTCCCCGAAACTCAGCCTCCTTCCCCTCCGCCGCCCCCCTCTCACCCACCAGATAACGGCACACATCCGGCAGCACAGAGACCACGGGGGGGTTGGATGTGTGTGTGTGTGGCGGGGGGCAGTGTGTGTGTTCATCAATGTTCTCCAACGCACCCTAAAGACTCGGCCCCTCTACACACCCCTTAATCCCACACCACTAACCCCAGCCTCTTAAGGAAGCCTAGCTGTTCCAAATACAGATGGATGACTGCATACGACGGCTTTGCAGTTTTGGACTTGGCCGCCAATGACTTGTACATAGATCTCTTTTCTCGCTCCAAAAAGCGTAAGACAATGTCGCACAGATGCACTTAAGCGAGAGACAATTCTGCCCTCAGTTTTTTTGTTTTTTTGCCTGATTTCTCAGAATCTTTTCCACCCCCCATCACAGGCTTCTACCATCTCAGGGTCTGTACATAATGTCTCCTTTATAGTTTGGATGGTCCGCTGTTGTTTTTTTTTCGTGCATCCTATTCCCCGTCTCCTAACGAAGACGGCACGGGACAAAGTGTGGAGAGGAAGTAAGACGGTTCACATCCAGATTTACTGACGGACTACTTTTGAGTTGGAGTTTCAGTTGTTGAAATAGTACAGGCCCCTTTTGAGGACTAACGATACAAGGATTTTTGAAAACCAGAGCTTTATCAATCACGTTATCCCGTCAAATAAACAATCAATATGAAAATATATTTAAGTTCCTGAACTTCCATCCCTAGACATCTCAAATCATAACTGTGGAATGTATTCACCCATTTGTTGTATAGCTCCCAAAGCAGAGTTCAAACATCCATAATATAAAGCCAGTGTCGTCTCCAAGAATGCCTACGTTTAATTTAATTTTCAACCTAAATAAACACACCTAATATAAATCAATGTCAGTGTTATATTAATCATCCATAAATGCACTGTAATGTTATGGTGCAAATAATGACCTGAGAAAGTACACACACACACACACACCTGTTTACTTTAAAGTCAATATGACATGTCTGTGTCTGTCACAGGCTTATCTAGGCATGCAAGTGATCTTGTCTGCGTAATGTAGTGGTGCAGCTTTCTACCCAGAGAACGGACTGCTGGAGGGCAAAGTTCATCTGACACCGACGGCCTCGTTGGAGATCCTGTCATACGTCCTGTCATAACTACTCTGCTGCACTGCGACGTGGAAATAATACGTCTGTTCATCTTGTCACTTCCGAGGGTTCAGACGTTGTCTCTCAGGCATTGCGTCTGCCTGTGGCGGTGAGGCAGTGTTACTTTGCACAATTGTTTCTATCGTCTTATCTCGGGCCAACTGCAGTTATGGATACAAACCAGACGGATACAATTACAACAATAATAGAATGTGTGGTTCCAGGTTTAATTTATTGTTGCCAAACAGTTTAGCGAATCTTACAATGTCTGTACGAGCATTCTTTAACACACATTGTACAGGTAATTGTCTACGAAAAATAGCCCCCATAGGCACTTTCTATGCTCTTTCGAACTGAGGTTAATTTCGCTAGCTTGACATTAGGGCTTTAATTGTGTACGCTCTGTTGCAACACGGGCGTTGTGCTATCCTAACTGAGGCAAGCCTCTGAGGCGATCAGCCTCGTCCCGGCTTCCCAGTCGGCTGCACCTCGGATCCGTCTGGTCGGAGGTCGGACGCGCGGATCATCATGACGACGGATTTGATTGAATACCACCAGCCGTGCCAGGTGTACCAGACCACCCCGTCGTCCGTCATGGCCTGGTGGGGCCCGTTGTAGTAATGGCCGTTCAGGTTGCCGGACTCGCACCTGTCGAAGATGGCCAGAGTGAGACAGGGCTGTGGAGAAACCGCTGTAACGCCTACATAATAGATGTGCTAATGTTAGCAGTGTCGTTGCCAGGCTACCGAGGCGCCACGGTAACGTGTACGGCCATACTTGCTGAACCACCATCCAGACTGGTCGTGGCGGATGCACTTCTCCTCGTCCACGTTGGGATGATCGTAGGTGCTGAAGTTGATTCCGTAGCGACCGGCGTCGGGCCGTCCCGGCCTCTCGTTGGTAGGGGGGTGGGCTTCGGGGAGGGCGTCGCCCGCGTTGCCAGTGTAATCGCCCAGGTGAAGCTGATACCGGTCCTGTGAGGAAAGGGAACGTTTTAGGTGGAAATTGTTTCAGGATTGTTTTTACAAACAGCATGTAGATGGATCTCGTTTTATACAGCAGGAGTTGAGACAGTTTGCGGTTTATGAATGTGTTGATATTGTAGGTTGCACCTTTAAGTATCTGAGGGAATAGAATCACAGAGCTGCCACCTTTAACCAAACACCTGACCACTAATCCACCTGTCTGTGTGTTGCGTTGACTGCAGTACAGAAGTGCCCAGAAAATCTCAGCTCACCTAGAAAGCAATGGGCCTTTAACAAGGTTAATCGCTGAGATCAACCAAGGTATGTGATATGCTGTGTACACAGTGTAATACACACTGTAACAGACTCTGGCCCCGTATATACCTGCCTCTGAAATGCCTCCATTCTGATCTGGTCCTGATGCCCACCTGATCTTGTTTAACAACGCAATTTAATACACGGTAAGAAAAGTTGATGGAAATGCATATACTTTCATAGTGCCTGAAACTCAATTTAATTTAAAATAATTCCCTATGGTTGCTTAGTAGATATACCAAACTATGGGCAGAGTTACAAAATAATTTACGCGTGTGGACGCAACAATACAATTTCTAAGATCAGTACAAAGGCCGCATGTTAAACGAGTGTAAACGCGGCTGTAATGTTCTCCACAGAGCCGGAACATTCTCAATACTGTTGACTGGGTCTCTCTGCAATGCTGACAGCTCTTTTGTCAGCGAATATTGACCTTGTTCTAGAGGGTAGCTCAGGCTTCTATTAGAAGGTGAGGGACCATTTGTCCCCGTGCCTTTGTTCAAGGACCTTCACAGCTTATTTAAACAGTGGATTAGTTTGGCTTTGCAAATTCTAAACTAATGTCAACAAAGAAAGTGGGTTGAACAAAAATTGAAGAAAGGGAAGGAAAGAAATATGTACGGCCTTGTCCTGTAAGTTCTGTCAACACCGTGAGTGGCTTTAGCACAGTTTGAACCGCAGTAGACACAATACTACAACTCAATGTCATGGGAAACAACACGTATCACGTTCCATACGGGTCAAGACGATTAAGACACCACGCTTACCTTTTCATCGTCCACTTTAAAGTTATTGTACTTTGCAAAGCGCTGATTGCCGTCAAAGTCCTCCATGTCGATCTTCAGGTCGTAGTTACCTAGGAAAGAGTCAAGCTAAGGTCATATAGAGACAAAATGGCCGTCTTCTATCATCCAAGCGGCTGTAGTTCCCTAGTTTAGAGCTTTTTGTGTTTTCTACCAATCCATTATCATTTTCAGAGGCATTTTCAGAAGCACTGTGACTAAGGACATTGTATCGTAACTGTGCCTTCAATCTAGAATGGGCCCTGAGTGATTTGACATGTATGTTGTTCCCTGACTAGAGGAAGATCAGGAGAAACTCATACTGTATTTATAACCTGATAGAATGGGCAAACAGGAAACATTTTTGTTATTAGGTTCCCCTCAGTACCTTGGGAGGTGAGGTAGTGCAAGGGGTCATTCCCAAGCCAGAACTCTCCATCTGACAGGCTGTCTCCAAAACCGTGCTTATATTCCACCCATGCCCTGTAGAGGGAGACAAACACACCGACATGCAAAGTCATACGAGCTCTAAGCATCCCGTTACTCCGATGGCAACCTGAAGACGTTATCATCAATCAGTAACACAACTGCCTTTGTGAAAAATGAACAGCCATTTACCTGTAATATAACAGAGGTGCACTAATTTTAATGTATGTAAATGCATTTCACATCGGGCGACGTTAATGAACAATATACGCTTCACTTGTGAGTGGTCATAATGTTTTGGGTCAACAGTGTATATCTATCTATCCATCAATAATTTTTACAAAAGTATATACATCCAGTTCACCCTCTAAGTGTGTGTGTGTATATATATATTACCTGTCAAAGGATTCTGTTCCGTCTCTCCTCCTCTGAAACACGGTCCAGCCTCCTCCATCACTCATATCACAGAACACCATGAAGGAGTTAGGAGACTGGTCTGGTCTGATCGTATATAGACCAGTAGCCGTATTTCCATCCTTAAAGATTTCAGAGCAGTCTACACACACAGAAATAGCATGGTCAGTCTACACACAGAGCAACAACACTGTCAGTCTACACACAGAGCAACAACACTGTCAGTCTACACAGAGCAACAGCATGGTCAGTCTACACACAGAGCAACCACACAGTCAGTCTACACACAGTGCAACAACACTGTCAGTCTACACACACAGCAAAAACACAAGCAGTCTACAGCACACTGAAACAGCACAGTCAGTCTACACACACAGCGTTTTCACACTATTTGTTTGTTTTAAACGTCTCAGGAATCATACGATTGTCAGAACCGTTTTCAACCAGTAGTGCCCACTCATCCTCTACTGTTACCCACAGAATTACATACAAATACAGACAGGATATATTCAGCTCCTCAGCCTGTCTGACCTTTGTACTGGTCCCCAGTCTGGATGTGTGTCTGTGGGATCTGTGGCAGCTTCTGGGCCTGGCTGTGGTGGAGACCCTGGATGTAGTTGTGCTGGTCGTTGATTATCCCCACCATCTCCTTTATCTCAGCCTGCAGGCGACCCACCATCTCCCTACACTGCGCTGGCGCCTGTGGTCCAGAAGAGAGACACAAACTCGGGTAGAAGACACACTTTTCAAACTTTTTTCAGTCATCCACATGATCTGTTCTGTCTGTTTTTTTTAAAGAACAAGCAAATTGTATATAATTTCAATTGTGATATTGTCTGATATGTACTGTGGCGAGAAACATTAACAAAGGCAAATCAAACAGCGAACGCTTTGTGTATATGAACGTGAACCAAAACCAATCAAAATAACACTTACCGAGTGGCATTCGGTGAAAAACAAAAGCCCCAAAACTGCTCCCATGGATGCATAAACCTTCGCCATGGTGTGTGTGCGCGTGTGTGTGTGCGAGCGATGTTTATCCGCCAGATCCGCTCAAACTCATCCGAAAATGTGAAGACAGTTCGACATGAGAGTCAAACTGCGCACTCGTCCCGTGGGTGAACCCGTGGGTGTGATTAGGGATGTAACAGGTGCCCAAGCATCAGTAGGCACATATGTACTACAGTACCATGAAACACGCTCGCAGCTTCCCACCAGGTCCTGGACATCGGTGTTCTTATCCGTACTGGTTGTGTCTAGCGGTTTACTGTAGTGGAGAAGGGCGGCCATTTGTAGTGTCTTTCTTCTCTTCTATCTTCCTTTCTCACAACCTAAGTGGGAATAAAACAATAGCACACCCTTATCTTAGACATTGTCCTTCCGGCTGTTCAGCCCATCGAGTTGTAACGTTCACCCACCCACAGTCAGAATTCCCATGTTTCATTCGTAGTGGTTTTTTGTTTGTTTGTACTCATGCCAGAGTTGCAGATTTTATCGTTTCAGACAACGATGGATGAGTAACACATTTAATAAAACGGGGGTCTATTAAATTAACCTCAACGAATGTTTGGGGATTTGGAAATGGGATGGAAAAATATAGCAATTATTTATATAAAAAGATTATTCTTAGCTATTGAACAAACTGACAAACTGTAGCAAACATAGTACGTTCATTGGTCAGGATGTAGAAGAGTAGAAACTGGGGTTTGTTAATTCAATTGACTTTCACACTAGAGGGCTCTACATTCATAAAAAGTCAGGAATGTGAAGTTATATGAGAATGCCACTCTGTCTCTTTATATCATGCTGTGATAGTCTTCTTAACATATAACTTTCAGGGGAAAACAGAATTGTTATTTTATAATTGTTCTTACTTCAAAAGTTAGGGTTAGGATTTGGAATTCAGTACTTACGGTGCTGGAGTCTGGTTTTGCAGTATTCGCTCCTGACTCTGGATCAGACCTGCCCTATGCTTTGTAGTATTTATGTCATAGGAATTTCTGCGGATTTTAGCGGCTGAGAGATTTTTTTTCTGTCAATAAATTAGAAGCGTGTTCTAAGATTATACACAGGTTATGTACATTTGTAGACATGTATTGATGTTACATCTGGCATGTCCTCTAGAGGCAGCGGTTGAGGCCTATTACATTTATGTTGCATTTATTTAACCTTTATTAACCATATTGCTGTGGTATTCACAACTGGACCTCAACGCTAATTCCAATAATTATCTTCATTGCAGCCCTCCAACTATGGACTTATTTAGACTTTCCACACCTACGATAAGTTTCCCAACTAAACGTTTTGATTGCAGTAAAGATAATTACCGTTTGACAAGTCGTTTTTTTGCCTTATCTTGACCAGTTGCGAATTTGTTCTGAATCAGCCTACCTGGTTACGGTTAAATAAGAAAAATACAATCTGGCACTGTTACTTGTCGCTTCTTAATATCATTCGATGATACGTTTTGGGTAGTAAACATAAATAAATAAAAACTGCAAATAACAAGGTCTGCCAATATACCGAACCTGAATGAGTGGTTCTTAAACCTTTCCTTTGAGACCATGAAACCATCTCGCCGAAATAAACCTTTCAGAGTAAGTATATGTGTGGATATTATCAGGCTGATAAGTGTTTAATTAATCCACCGTGAATTTGGTAATTGAGTGTTTCAGTTAGACTTACTTTGAGTAGGGTTTGGCGTTCTGAAAAATGTTCAGAATATATTTCAAAAAGAACAGACATAATTAGTTTATTTATTAACATTTCCATCATTTTCATTACCACTGTGCATGATAACTACCTGTTGTTGTGGCAAGAGGTATTTCCATTCTTCTTTTGATGTGGTTAAACTGATCTTCCATACAATGTTCCGTATTACTACTTTGTATTTCTTTAGTAATTTTTGGCTTAATTTCGAAATTCTTGGCTAATTTCGAAATTCTTGGAAGAGTAGCCATCATCAAAGAGCTTGCAGATTGCACTTTTCAGAAGAGGCGTTTTCACAGAACATCTTCATGATTGTGGCTACCGGGGTTTAAAAATGCTTTAAAAAAAACTACATTCCGCACGTAATGTTAACTGAACGTAAAATATACATTAACATATAATATATGTATGATTTCTAATAAACCCTTACCCTCAACCTAGATGGTGTGTTGTTTACCAAGTCGCTCACTGATGACGCAATCTGCTCACACTTTGCACTATTCAGATACAATATAACACATTCAATATTTACCCATTACATTATGCCAACTAGGCATGGTCACTTGTCCGACTGTTCGTGTTGTGTGTTTTGCTCTCTTTGCACTGTTTGTGTATGTTTAAAAATGCTGCAGCTAGGGGTCAGAAGAAATTCCTTGTTTGTGTTAACATACTTGGTGAATAAACTTGATTCTGGTTAAAAGACTGTTACTACTGGTGTTTCTATTTACCATACTTGTGTAGTGCAGGTATAATGCTTTGTTAGAATAAACATTTTCCAGTGAATTAAGCCCCACACTGT
The DNA here is from genome assembly GCA_029465975.1 of Dallia pectoralis. Taxonomy (NCBI): domain Eukaryota; kingdom Metazoa; phylum Chordata; class Actinopteri; order Esociformes; family Umbridae; genus Dallia; species Dallia pectoralis. Next base: position 8,594,336 of record CM055742.1, read on the forward strand.
TGTAATTGAATGGCTAGGATGGATGGGTGAATAATACATAAACAAACAGAAAATATATAACATCTAGGGGCAAATTTTCAGGAATTTATTTGACACTTCATTGACAGCAAAACCTGTACTTTCCAGTATAAACATTTCTTGGATACACCTTGAAATACCTGAATGTGTCCTATTCACAGACAGCGTACTTAAGTGTTTTCCCTCACCTGTGTGACATTAACGTGTATCTCCAAAATGATGGTGTATTGGCGAACACCTTCAAAACATGCAAAGAATAAATAATAAGAATAATTTGCATTGTCTTCGTCATTTAGTCATACAGTGAAGTCAGCATGATCAGAGCTCGGTCCAATCCACAGTGGTGTCTGCAGAATCCTGCTTGGTCCATCTGGACTTGAATAAGTAGCCGGAACAAGGGATAAAACGTGAGGCCTTAATTTCGTACTGTCTCATGACCACAATAAGATAAACACTGTAGATGTATTGAACTACAAACAGTCACATTAAACTAATGACATTGTCATTTTAGGTAAATATTTATTTAGAGTTAATACCATACACAACTCAACTATTTGGACCTATTATCCAAAGGGACTAAAAGGCTAACTTTTTTGAGCTAGTATAGCTAGTGTAAATCACTCCAGACACAGCGAACACATATATACGGCACCTTTTCTATAGTCAAGCGGAGAGTTCGTTCTGCGGTTGAGGCGGCTCTCCGCAACGCGACTGCTGCCTGTGCCTCCGGACGCTGCAGAGTTGAGTGAACGACTGGCCGCACCGGGAGCAGACGTACGGTTTCTCCTGGGTATGAACGGTCCTGTGTCTTTTGAGGTGACTCGACGAGATGAAACTCTTCCCGCAGATGGAGCAGCGGTAGCGCCTCTCGCCGCTGTGAATCAGCAAGTGCACCCGGAGGTTGTTGGGCTGCGCGAACGACTTGCCGCAGTGCGGGCAGCTGAACGGCCGCTGTCCTGTGTGGACCCGCTGGTGCACCTCCAGGCAAGCCTGGCTGCGAAAGATGCGGCCGCAGAAGCTACATCCCATTGGCTCGCTTGTTGCCGCGTCTCTGTGCGGCTGCCTCTGATTCGCCAGAGGCGCAGCGGGGGGCGGAGCCGTCATGTCAAACGGGGCAAAGACACCCATTTCGCTCCCGGGAAACTGCCTCGACTGGCTCTCCACATCCGCCTGCGTTTGGTAGGAGCAAGATGGATGCCCGGCAATCTCTGCATTTGATGCTGCTGCCTGGGCCAAAGAAAGTCCCAGGTGACTCAGAACCCGCTCCTGCATCAGAGCTAGATCCAATCCTGGGCTGTTCAGTAAATCTGCACTGAGGTCGGGTCCTGTTGACAGCTGTGTTCTCTGGTTCGCGACCTCCGCTTCGTTCTCCGACTTGAGGATGGCGGTGGATCCACTGGTCCTGGATGTTTCCGTAGGGTCCTCAGGAATCACAGTCGGCGAAGTGTGCGTTTCAGCCACGCTCCGTCTCTCGGTGTCGTCTTTGATGGTTTCTGGAACTTAAAGAGCCAAAAGGTTGTCAAGGAGACACTGACGATCAAACAATTATAATCATATATAAAAGCATGCATCGCATAGTAGCGTTTTAGTTTTCAAAAGAGCCTGTTCTTCAGCTAAGATATAAGCAGTATAAGCCTAAATTGAACATTTCAACTGTGAATTGTCTAATAAGTACACAGAGATGTCTAATAAGTACACAGAGAAACTTACTTGTGGATCTACTCTCTGCATTATTTAGTTCAACTTTAAGGTCAACATCACAACTGTCCACACGTTCCTGCTTGATTAGGGACAATGCGGCTCTTTCTTCCTGTCAGAAAAGAAAAGCACCATTTCATAACAGACAAGTTCATGCTCATGGTTATTTCCTGGTTTAAAGGTAATTAAAAACACACCTGGGGCATGAGATGGAACTGTGAATGGTCCTCGATAGAACCCAGGGGCCCTCGGGGCTGTTCATTGCTCAATGACAAGGCAATTGAAGACACTGAAAATACATAACATTTGTCGGAACATTGAAATCACAGTAATGTGTGATCAGAATTTTATATCATCCCTTTGAACAACGGTAGGACCAGTTTACCCGTTAAAAGCTTAAGATTGGCATGAACATATCCAAGACTAGCACAATAAATCTTGTAAGATGTAGGATGCAGGGTAAAAACAATACATTGATACCACATGAATACCATATTCTAAACGTTTTAATAACAACCTGGCGGTACCTTCTTCTGGTGGTCTGAAATGAACTGCTTGCATTTCACTCCGTAGGTCCCGTCTCCTGAGTCTGCGCTCGTAGCTCCGCATCTTCACGTCCATTTCGCGTAATTTTCTCCTGAGAACATATTTCTCCTTCTCGCTCTGGTCTCTCTCGTGCTCAAGTTGCCCTCGTTCCTGCTCCATTTGCGAACGCAGAGCCGTGTAGCCATCATCGATGATTTTACATATCTCAACCACAGCCGAATTAGCTAGCACCTCCATTATCGAGGCTATCTGCGACTGAAAGCCAACACAGTCCGCCATTATCGCCATTATTGCTTTCCATGCACCGATTAGTCTATACTCGAATAGCTAAAGCCTAATGGCGTACCGTTGCTTAAAACTATGTGGTGAGAATACCAGTTTCAATACGTATGCGAAGCTCTAGTTTGTTATTGTTAAAAAACGATGGTTTTCGTCGAGTCTGGATGGATGCTATCGAGTCGCATGTTGATGACGTATCCTTCTTGTGGGACGTAGGAATGTAGCGTTATTGAAACATTACTGCCACCTTCCGAGCTAGAAAGTGTAAACAATAAAACATAGGACAGTAACACAATTACACTGCATTAGAGCGTGCAGAACTATTATAAATATGTAATCCAAAACATATGGAATGGTAATCATTAACATCAAAAGGTTGGTTAATAAAAGTGACTGAGTAGTTTTGAGGTCAACACACTGCGAAATCATAACTCCATTCAGTTTCAAGCGTGAAAATGTTTTAATGTTTACTACACATAATGAGACATCAGTTCACTTCAAACTGTTATCACAAAACAATTTTAACCATGCATGATGTATAAAAGTCATCCATATTTATGATTTACTTAACCCATAAAAACAGAAGCACAACAGTGTTCAATACTTAGTCCGGCTTTCTAATGTGGACACTCTGGTGCCTTACAAGATTACCAAATACTGAGAAACTCTTGCCGCACTGAGCACAGCTGAATGGTCTCTCGCCGGTGTGGACACTCTGGTGCACTTTGAGGCTGCAAGATTGTGAAAATCTCTTCCCACATATGCCACAGCTGAACCGCTTCTCTCCTGTGTGAACACTCATATGTCTCTTTATGTGACTGGACTGGGAGAAGCGTTTACCACACTGGGTGCAACTAAATGGTTTCTCCCCGGTGTGTATTCTCTGGTGAGTCTTTAGCTGGTGTAGATGCAGGAATTGTTTGTCGCACTGTGTGCAGCCGAAGAGTCTCTCGCCCATGTGAGATCTTTGGTGCACTGCGAGGTCTCGCGAGTTAGGGAACAGTCGGCCACATTCGTCACAGTTTAACAGCCGGTCTGAGAAGAGGAGGCCGCCTTGTGTTGAGTGTGGGGGGCTGCCAAAACTGTCGTTGCCTGCATACGGACATGGGGCCAGTCCTTCACCCCCGCAGCCATCGTCTCGGTTGTGAGTTGACATCCCAACCATTTCGGGTGGGGAGAAAATGTCGTCAAACGACGTATCAAATCCATTCGCATCCGCTTCACTGGACTTGCACCCTTCTGACGACTCACTCTCCCTCAAGTTAATGTTATTCTGAGGGCAGAAATTTGTGTCGTTCCCAAGCTGAATACTCTCCCTATCCTTGCAGGGGATATCGACTCCATACCGGGCAGCTAGGTCTAGTTCCATAGCCCTGCCTTTGCTCCAGGGCATTCCCAGCTCCACTTTAAGCGTATCAACTCCTGCCAACTCCTGTTTCCATCCCAGCGATGCAGAGGCATCGTTTTCACATACGGGCCCAGCACCACTCTGAGTTACAGGGGGCTCGGACTCAAATGGTTTACTGGGCTGTGTCTCCACCGAATAAGAACAAGACGGGTCAACCCGGTCGCCACCGCCCTCTACATGTGAGAGCACAGCGGCAGCATGATGGACTCTTGGATACGACACGCAGTCTGACATGTGCGCAAGCTGGCATGCTATGTCCTGTCCTTCTGCAGTCTGCTCGTCGTCGGCATCGCCTTTTCCCTCTGTGATCTCCACAGGTAAAGTCTGCACATTTGTGGTTTGGTTGTTCGCGGCAATGTCAGATTGAGACACTGTAACTGAGGACCAGAGAAAAAACAACATTGATGACTTTTGTAATTCAATAGTGTACTTTCTAGATGTTAGACAACAATGGCTATTATATATATTATAGAGTGCAGTACTTTGCCTACTGGACTTTTGGCTGTGTTTTGGGCCACAGTCTCTTAGATCTTCTTCCAGTTTCTCCTCCTTTACAACCACCAACTCAGGATGCTCAATGGTGTCAATGATCTGCAAACGAAGAAAAGTAATGAACCGCAACTTTCCAGTGGCCTACGTTTCTTGAGATATGAACACTGTCTGACTAAATATTATAACTTCGAAATTGCTTTTTACTAACCTCCTCGCCGACAAGCTTGTCACCCAACACCACGGATCGTCCATTTCTCCTTGCACTAGCTGAAGACTCCACTCGGACGTGATCTGAATCTTTGTAGGGGGAATAGGTGCACATATGACAACCTGCAGTGCCCAAAAGTATTTGCTTCGGCATAACCCTGAAGCGTTATTTATTATTGAATAGGTCACTCACCTATTTCTTTTGCACCGCTCAGTGATGGGACGATGCTTCTTTTTAAAGACTTTTCCCCAGGGCGACCATCCACCAGGCGCAGTTTGCTCCTCAATGCCTGGTTCTCTCTTTGTGTTCTTGATATTTCAAGACGCAATACAGCATATCCGTCGTCTACAAGCTGGCAGATTTCTGCGACTGCCGCGTTAGCTAAAACCTCCATGATGGAGGCGAGTTGCGACTGAAAATTTACAGAATTCGACATTCTGAATATTAATATTTTACTCGAAGAGTAGGCCAATCAACTGACTTAGTGGATCAAAATGAGTAATACTGTCATGTAATTCAAACGCAGTAGCTTCATCGCCTTATTTAAAACATCTGGGGTATCGTTTATCTAGTGTGCATCTAGACAACTAGCCGTTAGCATAAGCATGTAGCTTTCATTGTTTACTTCCGGATTGCTGCGGTTATGACGCGGGTTTTGTGACCGCAGCGTCATAAATGTATTGTTAAGTCTATAAGAACGTCCACGACTTAACCGTGTGGCACGACGCTCATGAACATTCCACAGAACCATCCTCTGGGTTCTTAATAAAAGGTACCTACCTTTATGTAACGACGTTCTGTTAACCGGACACTTTTTGCTGGGGTTTTATCCTCACAATGTCACACAAGGCAGTTTGATTTCATTAAAACTTTATTTAGAAAAAATAAAACAAGCGTTTAAAATGAACAGCTTTCACTTTTCCGTGTTAAAAGTATCATGTAACGAAAAAAATCATAACACATTCAAAGTATGTACACATTTCACTTGGTTGGTGTTTAGCCAAACAAATGTTTCTTCAAATTGAACACTTTCGTTGACATTAAAACTAAGCATTATATATTTATTCATCTATGTCTGTGCAACCTCATTGTCCACCCACGCCACTCATATTTGCGCTTCTATTGCTGACAACAGCAGCAGGTGCTCCTGGGACTGATACAGAATTGTTTTGGTCAGAAGATGGTTGCTCCACCATTATCTGCTTTCCAAGCTGGTGTTTTGTAAGACGGCATTGGCTTGTGAAGTCCTTGTGATGTTTAGTGTACAAGCGATGTATGTTGAAAATTTGTGTGTGTCTAAGCACCTTGCTACAGACATAGCTCCTCTTTCTATGTATTGACGTGTGCTTGGACATGCCTCTTATTCCAACAACTTGTTCCACATATTTCAACGGTGCATCATATCAGTACTTCACAGGTTTTTCTGCAGTCTCGGCTGCCTGGTAAGGACTCAGTTTGCAGTCAGTCTATCGACAAGTTGTTGGTTGTTAGTCACGGCAAGGGACATGGACGCGTCTGAAACCCGGGGCACATTCCCTTTCTTGTGAGTGAGTTCATGCTTTTTGAGGGATTTGACATAACAGAACCCCTTTCCACACACAGAGCAACTGTAGGATTTCCCCGTGTTTAGTCTGAAGTGCTTTTGCGCAGGTCTCACAGTCTTATAAACACGGCACACATGTGCATTGCGCTCCTGCCATTCCTTGAACTTCTTGCCACAAACTGAACAACAAAAATCTTTTCCGAGGTGTTTGCGCTGATGGCTGTCACGTGATTTTTGATACACAAACACCATAGGGCACACAGAACAACAGTAGGGCTTGTCATTTTTTTCTCCACCACTCTCCTGTTTGCCCTGTTGCTCCTGTAATTCCTTTGAGTCATGTTCTGGGTTGACAGTCTGTTCAACCAAAGGAGGGTGTTTTTCCAGCTTGTGCCGTTTCAAACGGTTCTCCTTATTAAAGTCCTTGCCACACACGGAACACCTGAAGAAGGACTGCGATCCTTTGTAAACAATGCACTTGTGTGCTTCGCGATCCCGTCGTTCCTTGAACGTCTTGCCACAGTCTAAACAACAATAGTCTTGACGAATGTGTTTGAGCTCATGGTTTTGACATGATTTACGATACATAAACCCCATAGGGCACACAGAACAACAGTAGGGCTTTTTAATTTTCTCTCCACCACTCTCCTGTTCGGCCTGTTGGTCTTGAAGGATCTTTGACTTGACTTCTGGGTTGAGAGCCATGTTCACCACAAACGGGTGTTTCTCCAGCTGGTGTCGTTTCAGATGGTACTGCCTGTCAAATTTTTCATTGCAATCCGTGCAACTAAAAGATTGTTTTCCTTTGTAAACAATGCACTTGTGCATCTCGCGATCCCCACGTTCCTTGAATGTCTCACCACAGTCTGAGCACCTGTAGTTTTTTCCAGAGTGACTTCGTTCATGATTGTCACGAGACGCAGCATTCATGAAGCTTTTTTCGCACAACGAACAACTGAAGGTTTTCACTGCGTGTTTTGATCGCTTGTGCCTTAGCAACAAGTGCAGTAACATAAATTTCTCACCACAAATATCACAGCTATGGGGCATTCCAGTGTGTGTGATCATGTGACTTGCCAATTTGCGTTTTTGGGTCTCGATTTTTCCACAAATTTCACAAGTAAAATTTGAATGGGACCTCTTTTTTGGTGCCACAGCCCACCCAGTAGACCTGCGACATGGACTATGTTTTCTTTTAAAGTCTTTCAGTTTCCCAGATCCCCCAGAGCATTGACTTTTCTTCAGCTCATCACTTTGTCCAGGTTTAATCGGACTGGCCACATATGTCTCCGGCATCCACTCGTCAACACCTGGGAAGGAAGTCACCAACAATGAATAACAAAGATGTTTTACAATGACCCATCACTGTGGCCAATAGAAAAGTGAGCTCATGCTGCAGGTCCTGTCAGTAATGTTTGTATTGAACGTATATCAAATAACTGACCTTGAAACTCCATGTCATCATCCGTTTCCTCCTGTTTGATTGTCAGTGGTGCTTGCCATGTCTCCATCTCCTTCCAAAAAACAATGAATGCCGGAAACTCTTATCAGCTATTTTGTCAACATGATTTTACTTTGTCAAAAACTAAATTATCCCATTTTACCTATATTTATACCATTTATCAAAATAATCCTATTGTTGTGAAAATTACAGATTCCCTTTTCATCTCCCAAAAAACACCAGAAATGTTTGCATGTTACGATAGAATAACAATTGTGTACGATTTTGTGATATCAAAGACGATTTGATGTTATGAGATAAATGACTGTTCACCTGTGTGGGAACATGGTCTCCTTAAACTATCATTCAACCAGTGCTGTGTATGAAATGTCATGATATGTTGTTCCAAACATCCACCTCAAACAGAGCAATTACAATCATACAAAAAAACGGTCAAGCTGCATCCTTGCGACCACAAGATAAATATTTGCTCTTCTAGGTTCGGGTTAATTATATGTAAAAGCCCTTTGTGACAACTGCTGATGTAAAAGGGGATTTATGAAATACAATTAATGAATTAATCGATTGTGAATGAACTACAAATAAACAAATTAAGTGTGTACTTCCTGGTAGGAACATATAGAAAAACAAGAGTATTTTTTTACAGTCAATCATGTCCTGTTACATCAGAAGAAATAAGAATTAAGTCTTTATTTCAGCTCAGGGAAATAGCCCCTCCTGTTTGGGCCATACTCATTTCAGATACAAAATCCTCATATAGGAAATCGCATATCAAAGAACAAACAATTGTATTAATCTGGGTATTCATTGTAAAACACAAACCATTGTCCAAATGGTACACCGAGTCCAACAGTGTCCCATCAGGAAATGACGTTACCCCAGTAAAACTAGAGTCAAGTGCAAAGTATAACATGCAGGACACACGTAGTCTTACACAATTGTAAGATGAACCATAACCTCAACTCACCAGATCTGTGGTCTGGCCAAGCGGCTGTGATGGCTCTTCCTGCTCTGGTACCAGTGAGGATGGAACTTGGTGTCCCACAGAGTGGTCCCCATTCAGCCAGAGAACATTAGCCTCCTGCTCATTGAGGATCTGCTCAACCGCTGGGAAGCTCCTCGCACCTAGTGGGAAAGCTAACCGAACAAAAACACATGCAGAAATACATCATCAGGAATGGAGGACCGCGCTAAAAATGTCATGCGCATACGAGATTAAACGGACTGCAGGTGACATTGTAAATAAAAAAAGTGTGCTGAATAGCGTCTACTGTTGGTGATAATAGGCTAACCACCATTAGCATGGTAAGGCCGACTGCTAGCTGGCTACGCTACATGTGTTTGGATGTAATGGCTAGTTAGTGTAACTCTTTGTACCCACAGCCACGCGTGGACGTGTAGACGCATGTCGTCTCACCGGTCTTCTCGGTGCTGCTCGTGGGCTTTTCCGTCCACGTGCTGCCGTTTTCCGGCAACTTTGTGTTCACCCTCCTCGAGCCACTCAGATTGTGTTCGTGCTTCATTTCCTCGCGAAGAGCAGCGCAGGTTTCCTCCATAAGTTGACAGATGTCTTGCAGCGCCGTGGCTGTCAACGTTTCCATGATGGAAACGACGCGAGACCGGAAGAAAACCTCAGACGACATTTCTACGAACATTTGTGGTCGCTAAAATAATAATAATAATACTCGGTGGCGGATAGGAGTTACTGTAGGTCGTTTCGTGGACTGCTGTGTTGAGGCTGCGCCGGTGACATACCGTAAATGCTCGATGTGTCTGGCTACTAGCATTTAATTGAGAGACATCCAGCTGCAGCCTTCCCTCTAGTGGACGTCCTTAGACCAGTATACTGCCACCTACTGGATACATCTCTCTACTTGCATTTGAGAGACATCTAGCTGCAGCCTTCCATCTAATTGGACGTCCTTAGACCAGTATACTGCCACCTACTGGATACATCTCTCTACTTACATTTGAGAGACATCAAGCTTGCAGCCTTCCCTCTTAGTGGACGTCCTTAGACCAGTATACTGCCACCTACTGGATACATCTCTGAGGAAGAAGTTTGAACGTTCAATAGTCACACCAATAGATTCTTACAAGCTGGTTGAAGAAGTAAACAAACTTATTTTTACGAAATCCCGACTTAAATAGTATTGTACAATTCAAACTAGAGGCCAACCTGACATTGTTTCATTAGGTATGTCTATCCTGGTTTATTACAAAAAGTATTACACTTTTACCATGTAAAATAGCCAAAAAAGCCTGTCCCATTTACTTCTGTAAATATATTTTGAAGTTTTGGATGTACATTCACAGAGGTCCATTTTGTATTGTTTTACTTGTGATTACAGTATAATATTAGTATAGTTGAAAAAAAAATTCTCTATGATTCAGTTAGGATATTGACGATGTGAAAATTGATTTGGATCCTGGAACTTTAACAGTTCAAGAGTTACCGTATTACTTCCTGAAAGGTGTTTTGAATGTGTGGCAGACTAGAATATACTGGTCTGAAAAAGAGTAAAGAGAGTGAAGGCTACAGCGAGCTGCTATTGGATGGGTACATGTTAATCATTTATTGGATTCTCTTACCCAGAAAATGTGTAAAATGTGAAACATCTTGGATAGCTGGGTTTAACAACTGCTATCAAAATAAATGTTGCACATACAAAAAATAATAAAATGGAACAATCACATTGGCTGACTATATTCATAGGTTAAATTGACAAGAAACTTCACTAAAATTGAAATAAAACAAATTCCATCTTGACGTATAACTTTTTAAAAATGTGTCTAGTTTCATTCTGACACGTTTTATAGACTTGAAAAGGCAAAATGCAACGTGAACAATACCGCATCAGTTGTAAAAACAAACTAACTTAAAACAAGTCTGCAAAATTCCAAGTAATATAATATTGCCCGTGTACAACTTGGGCACTTACATCTGCACGTCAGACTGCTGCAGATAGAATATGTGTTCCACCATTTGACAATGCTTTTTAAAGTTGGCATTTTTAAAGTCCTTGTTGCACTGTAAGACAAAGCATTTGAAACGATGGTGTCCACACTAAATGATGACCAAACAGGGTTTAATCCTGAATACCTCAAAAACGTTAAAGGGTTAACATTTTTGTGTTCGACGTTTACACCCCCATATTTTCCGACAAGTAATGTCACACGTTTCACCGTACACTGGTTTACCTAGGAGTTTCAGAACTCTCAACTGACTCAAAAGGGAATTTGAGAACCAACTGTCAGTTTGAGTCAAGTTCTGGGTCAACAGCCTGGTCCACCAGCAGAGGGTTTTTCTAGCTGGTGTCGTTTCAAACGGTTCTCCTTATTAAAGTCCTTGCCACACACGGAAAACCTGAAGGATTTCCCCGTGTTTAGTTTGAAGTGCTGTTCTGCAGTTTTAACTTGTAGACGATGCACTCATGTGCACTACACTCCTGCCATTCCTTGAACGTCTTGCCACAAATTGAACAACAAAAATCTTTTTCGAGGTGTTTGCGCTGATGGGTGTCACGTGATTTTTGATACACAAACACCATAGGGCACACAGAACAACAGTAGGGCTTTTTAATTTTCTCTCCACCACTCTCCTGTTCGGCCTGTTGGTCTTGAAGGATCTTTGACTTGACTTCTGGGTTGAGAGCCATGTTCACCACAAACGGGTGTTTCTCCAGCTGGTGTCGTTTCAGATGGTACTGCCTGTCAAATTTTTCATTGCAATCCGTGCAACTAAAAGATTGTTTTCCTTTGTAAACAATGCACTTGTGCATCTCGCGATCCCCACGTTCCTTGAATGTCTCACCACAGTCTGAGCACCTGTAGTTTTTTCCAGAGTGACTTCGTTCATGATTGTCACGAGACGCAGCATTCATGAAGCTTTTTTCGCACAACGAACAACTGAAGGTTTTCACTGCGTGTTTTGATCGCTTGTGCCTTAGCAACAAGTGCAGTAACATAAATTTCTCACCACAAATATCACAGCTATGGGGCATTCCAGTGTGTGTGATCATGTGACTTGCCAATTTGCGTTTTTGGGTCTCGATTTTTCCACATATTTCACAAGTGAAATTTGAATGGGACATCTTTTTTGGTGCCACAGAATTCCCAGTGGACTCGCTACATGGTCTCCGTTTTCTTTTAAAGTCTTTCAGTCTGCCAGATCCAGGTTTTTTCGGATTGGCCACATTCGGCACCCAACTGTCAACACCTGGGAAGGAAGTCACCAACAATGAATAACAAAGATGTTTCACAATGACCCATCACTGTGGCCAATAGAAAAGTGAGCTCATGCTGCAGGTCCTGTCAGTAATGTTTGTATTGAACGTATATCAAATAACTGACCTTGAAACTCCATGTCATCATCCGTTTCCTCCTGTTTGAAGGTCAGTGGTGCTTGCCATGTCTCCACCTCCTTCCAAAAGGCAGTTAACTAGTTAGCCTTTACTTCAAGATCATAGAGAACCATTTACACTTAGGGCTGCAAAATTTGCTACATGTACTTAATCACTTTTTCGGGGCCAAAAATTGCTCTTAAGATAGTTATTTTAGTTATAATTTATTATTGTTATTTGCAATTGTAATAGTAGTAAACAGCATAGTTCACATGGTTATAAAAAACTCATTATGCGGTATGCCTAAGTGAAACTGACGTTATTTAAAGCGATTTAAAAATAAGTTATGGGATATTAGGTGCAAATGTTAGCATTTGGACATTGGTGACACACTTGCGACACCAAAGATTGGTTTTAGCTTAATCTGTCTGACTTTAATGCATGACAAGAGGCCAGTATCTAGATTTTAACCATAGTTAAATCAGTCTTATGGCAATGTTCCAGAAATAAACTTCATGCACAAAGTATCCGATGGGAAAGCGGGCTAACTTCAATTATACAAGCCCCCAAGCTATGGAATGTGCTTCCTCCTACCATCAGAAAAGTTGATTAAGACACATTTATTTAAGGATGTTTTTCTCTAATTGTTGTATTGCCCATGTTTTTTTTGTTTATTTTACTGACGTGCCTTGTGTTTAAGAAAAGCGCATTATAAAAAAATCTATTGTTATTATTATAGTCTATATTAAAGGTGGAACTTGTTTAAAAACATGCTAGTTAAATCTGAGATCCCAGTAGGTATATAAAAGCAATATGATAACATTCACTATATTATATAGACAGAGTTGCACGACAATACGGTGGTTTTAACTTTTAGACATGCATACAAACCAGAAGCTGAACTCACCTGGTCTCGTGTCTGAACAACAGGTAGTGATGCCTCTTCTCGCTCTGGTACTAAACTCACCTGGTCTCGTGTCAGACCAACAGGTAGTGATGCCTCTTCTCGCTCTGGTACTAAACTCACCTGGTCTCGTGTCTGAACAACAGGTAGTGATGCCTCTTCTCGCTCTGGTACTAAACTCACCTGGTCTCGTGTCTGAACAACAGGCAGTGATGCCTCTTCTCGCTCTGGTACTAAACTCACCTGGTCTCGTGTCTGAACAACAGGTAGTGATGCCTCTTCTCGCTCTGGTACTAAACTCACCTGGTCTCGTGTCTGAACAACAGGCAGTGATGCCTCTTCTCGCTCTGGTACTAAACTCACCTGGTCTCGTGTCTGAACAACAGGTAGTGATGCCTCTTCTCGCTCTGGTACTAAACTCACCTGGTCTCGTGTCTGAACAACAGGCAGTGATGCCTCTTCTCGCTCTGGTACTAAACTCACCTGGTCTCGTGTCTGAACAACAGGCAGTGATGCCTCTTCTCGCTCTGGTACTAAACTCACCTGGTCTCGTGTCTGAACAACAGGTAGTGATGCCTCTTCTCGCTCTGGTACTAAACTCACCTGGTCTCGTGTCTGAACAACAGGCAGTGATGCCTCTTCTCGCTCTGGTACTAAACTCACCTGGTCTCGTGTCTGAACAACAGGTAGTGATACCTCTTCTCGCTCTGGTACTAAACTCACCTGGTCTCGTGTCTGAACAACAGGCAGTGATGCCTCTTCTCGCTCTGGTACTAAACTCACCTGGTCTCGTGTCTGAACAACAGGTAGTGATGCCTCTTCTCGCTCTGGTACTAAACTCACCTGGTCTCGTGTCTGAACAACAGGTAGTGATGCCTCTTCTCGCTCTGGTACTAAACTCACCTGGTCTCGTGTCTGAACAACAGGCAGTGATGCCTCTTCTCGCTCTGGTACTAAACTCACCTGGTCTCGTGTCTGAACAACAGGTAGTGATGCCTCTTCTCGCTCTGGTACTAAACTCACCTGGTCTCGTGTCTGAACAACAGGCAGTGATGCCTCTTCTCGCTCTGGTACGACTGGTACTAGTGACCGTGGAACTTGGTTCTCCTCAGCAGCAGCATCACCTACTTGCCAGAAAACACTAGCCTCATGTTGATTGAGGATTTGCTCAACGACTGGGAAGTTTCCCAAACCTGGCGCGGCAAACAACAGAAATTCACTTTGTTATCTTCCAGGAATTCCTAACTCAGAATTAAACTGATAAACGAAACCATTAGAGGCGATCTGAACGGGTCATATAGTAGAGGCTTAAATATGTTTGGCAAAATGCTAACTGGCCACATACGTGTATGGGTAAAGCAAGGTGCAGGCGCTAATTAGCTTGATACGTGTGTGGGGTAGTGATAGCTATGTAATTATGAATAAAAAATAAAAAGCTATGTAATTATGTAACGACCAGAGCTTGCACAAATAGCCTAGTTATCGGTAAATAGGCTTCAAAACGGGTAGATATTTAATGTCACCGGGCTTTTGAATGAGATCAGATGGCGTCTGCATCTGTGCTCTGTTCTCCTTCACAGGCAACTTCGTCTGTATCTTCAAACTAGCACTTTGATTGTGTTCGTGTTTCATTTCCAGTCGAATAGCAGCACAGGTTTCCTCCATAAGTTGACAGATGCCTTGCAAGGCAGCTGCTGTCAAAGTTTCCATGATGGAAGCGACACGAGAACGAAAGTGCACTTCAAAAGACATGGTCACAAACACGCACACAGGAGATAGGACGTGTGACTAGAAAACCTCAAACACCGCTGCTGTCCCCTGACAGGTTAGTCAGTGGACTGGTTATTATGGACACCAGTAAAGTACCGTAAAGACTCGTGTATCTGCCCTCATTACAACAGTGGAGAGTGCCATGGACGTACCGTAAAGACTCGTGTATCTGCCCTCATTATAAACACCAACTTGCTGTCAATATTTGTTGCTCTGGTAAAACAAGAGAACGCAAAGAAAGCACGTTTTGATGTATTTTGACTTGTTTCAGTTAAGTGGAAAAAAGAAAGGTAATTTGAGCAACGTATAAATCAGAAAAGCTTTCAAATGAATGATTTTAAAACCTTCTGGTACGATGTACACAGCCAAAATATGCCCACCTTGGTATTTCACAGGTGAATCAAACAACGTTTATCATCCCCCAAGTCAGGTCTGGCTAGATCAGATGGTACACGGAACAATCAGCTCAACATAGTAAACGTGTTGGAAGCTAGAACATGGACAGGAGTAAAGGCCTGGGCGACTTTGAGAAGGGCTAAATTGTAATGTTCAGAGCATCAGGGCGTGTAGTTGGGCTCCCTGTCAGCAGTGGTTACTAGTACCTACCAACAGTGGTCTGAGCAGGGACAAACCGGCCGCTGGTTGTTGGGCGGCCTAAGGCTTATAGATGCGCGAGGGCAACATATGCTATCCCGTCTGGTCGGTACCGTCAGGTATGCTGCGATACAAGTCAAAACACCCGAAAGACAAATATGTGACATTTATGGAACGTTTATATTGATGGCCGTTTGTTTCCGGACAACTGAAGACGTTGCGTCGGTACTTATGTATCTGCTTCTTTATATTGACCATCTATTGACCAATCCTTTATTGTAATTACAAAATAATTAAACGTACACATATTACTTGCAAAGACATTGATTTCTCTATAAAAATTTGCAAAAACCAAAAGTATGACCAACCAAGTGTTTCAGGAAGAAATCTGGTCATGTTGTTTATATTTAACGACGTTAAATATGGCGTTAAGACACGTGACTATCTGATGCATTACATTTTAAGTGATTTCAACCTTGCCAATGTGCAAAGTTGTTCACTCGTTCCATTTAAACTAAGTCTAGACAGTGGACACCTTTTGTAAAATCAGTTAACATGGCAATCAACAGTTAAATCCTATTCGTTTCTAACTATTTTAATAACAATATTTTCATTTTTCAGTCGTTGCAGTCAAAAATATTTTTTATTGACAAACCATGATGAAACTTCAAAATACAGAACAACATTGATGTTATGCATGAATTAAACGTTGTTGGATGTCCATTTTCAAGTGTCTTTATTGAGCAGCCTAACTCTAATCTCCTTGACCCTTGAGGATTCTTTCGCCTTTCCCACATCAATACTGTAAACCGTGGTTTGAATGAACGTGTAGAAGTTGCACAAAGCTTCATGATACGACACACTAAAGACATAATGTGCCTTAAAAAGCTCATCGAAAGCTGCCAAAGATGTTTCAGCCTTGCATGGGATGGCCTTCTGGTCGACGACTATGTAAAACTTCTGAAGTGTGTTCTTCTGTTCACCAACACAAAGGAGGAAAGGTTGCTGGTCACACCCAACCTCCTTTAGAAAGGTCACCATGTTTGTCCCCACCTGAACAACATACAATACAGAGATCAACGGTAAATAGCATCTAACCACAACCCTGAAGGCAGAACGAAAACATGTGTATGAGCTTTTAGCTTATGGACATTCTTCTTTACTTTAAGTTTGAGTCTCTGTGCATGCTGGTTTTTCGGAGCCTCCGTGCATGCTGGTTTTTATCGGAGCCTCCGTGCATGCTGGTTTTTATCGGAGCCTCCGTGCATGCTGGTTTTTATCGGAGCCTCCGTGCATGCTGGTTTTTATCGGAGCCTCCGTGCATGCTGGTTTTTATCGGAGCCTCCGTGCATGCTGGTTTTTCCGTGCATGCTGGTTTTATCGGAGCCTCCGTGCATGCTGGTTTTTATCGGAGCCTCCGTGCATGCTGGTTTTTTTATCGGAGCCTCCGTGCATGCTGGTTTTTATCGGAGCCTCCGTGCATGCTGGTTTTTATCGGAGCCTCCGTGCATGCTGGTTTTTATCGGAGCCTCCGTGCATGCTGGTTTTTATCGGAGCCTCCGTGCATGCTGGTTTTTATCGGAGCCTCCGTGCATGCTGGTTTTTATCGGAGCCTCCGTGCATGCTGGTTTTTATCGGAGCCTCCGTGCATGCTGGTTTTTATCGGAGCCTCCTGCATGCTGGTTTTTATCGCCTGCATGCTGGTTTTTATCGGAGCCATGCCGCCTCCGTGCATGCTGGTTTTTATCGGAGCCTCCCTGCATGCTGGTTTTTATCGGAGCCTCCGTGCATGCTGGTTTTTATCGGAGCCTCCGTGCATGCTGGTTTTTATCGGAGCCTCCGGCATGCCTCCGTGCATGCTGGTTTTTATCGGAGCCTCCGTGCATGCTGGTTTTTATCGGAGCCTCCGTGCATGCTGGTTTTTATCGGATGCCTCCCTGCATGCTGGTTTTTATCGGAGCCTCCGTGCATGCTGGTTTTTATCGGAGCCTCCGTGCATGCTGGTTTTTATCGGAGCCTCCGTGCATGCTGGTTTTTATCGGAGCCTCCGTGCATGCTGGTTTTTATCGGAGCCTCCGTGCATGCTGGTTTTTATCGGAGCCTCCGTGCATGCTCCGTGCATGCTCATGCTGGGTTTGCTGGTTTTTATCGGAGCCTCCGTGCATGCTGGTTTTTATCGGAGCCTCCGTGCATGCTGGTTTTTATCGGAGCCTCCGTGCATGCTGGTTTTTATCGGAGCCTCCGTGCATGCTGGTTTTTAGCCTCGGCATGCCTCCGTGCATGCTGGTTTTTATCGGAGCCTCCGTGCATGCTGGTTTTTATCGGAGCCTCCGTGCATGCTGGTTTTTATCGGAGCCTCCGTGCATGCTGGTTTTTATCGGAGCCTCCGTGCATGCTGGTTTTTTTGCATGCTGGGAGCCTCCGTGCATGCTGGTTTTTATCGGAGCCTCCGTGCATGCTGGTTTTTATCGGAGCCTCCGTGCATGCTGGTTTTTATCGGAGCCTCCGTGCATGCTGGTTTTTATCGGAGCCTCCGTGCATGCTGGTTTTTATCGGAGCCTCCGTGCATGCTGGTTTTTATCGGAGCCTCCGTGCATGCTGGTTTTTATCGGAGCCTCCGTGCATGCTGGTTTTTATCGGAGCCTCCGTGCATGCTGGTTTTTTTATCGGAGCCTCCGTGCATGCTGGTTTTTATCGGAGCCTCCGTGCATGCTGGTTTTTATCGGAGCCTCCGTGCATGCTGGTTTTTTTATCTGGTTTTATCTGAGCCTCCGTGCATGCTGGTTTTTATCTGAGCCTCCGTGCATGCTGGTTTTTATCTGAGCCTCCGTGCATGCTGGTTTTTATCTGAGCCTCCGTGCATGCTGGTTTTTATCTGAGCCTCCGTGCATGCTGGTTTTTATCTGAGCCTCCGTGCATGCTGGTTTTTATCTGAGCCTCCGTGCATGCTGGTTTTTATCTGAGCCTCCGTGCATGCTGGTTTTTATCTGAGCCTCTGTGCATGCTGGTTTTTTTATCATGCTGGAGCCTCTGTGCATGCTGGTTTTTATCTGAGCCTCTGTGCATGCTGGTTTTATCTGAGCCTCTGTGCATGCTGGTTTTTATCTGAGCCTCTGTGCATGCTGGTTTTATCGGAGCCTCCGTGCATGCTGGTTTTTATCGGAGCCTCCGTGCATGCTGGTTTTTATCGGAGCCTCCGTGCATGCTGGCTTTTATCGGAGCCTCCGTGCATGCTGGTTTTTATCGGAGCCTCCGTGCATGCATGCTGGCTTTTTATCGGAGCCTCCGTGCATGCTGGTTTTTATCGGAGCCTCCGTGCATGCTGGTTTTTATCGGAGCCTCCGTGCATGCTGGTTTTTATCGGAGCCTCCGTGCATGCTGGTTTTATCGGAGCCTCCGTGCATGCTGGTTTTTATCGGAGCCTCCGTGCATGCTGGTTTTTATCGGAGCCTCCGTGCATGCTGGTTTTTATCGGAGCCTCCGTGCATGCTGGTTTTTATCGGAGCCTCCGCCTCCGTGCATGCTGGTTTTTATCGGAGCCTCCGTGCATGCTGGTTTTTATCGGAGCCTCCGTGCATGCTGGTTTTTATCGGAGCCTCCGTGCATGCTGGTTTTTATCGGAGCCTCCGTGCATGCTGGTTTTTATCGGAGCCTCCGTGCATGCTGGTTTTTATCGGAGCCTCCGTGCATGCTGGTTTTTATCGGAGCCTCCGTGCATGCTGGTTTTTATCGGAGCCTCCGTGCATGCTGGTTTTTATCGGAGCCTCCGTGCATGCTGGTTTTTATCGGAGCCTCCGTGCATGCTGGTTTTTATCTGAGCCTCTGTGCATGCTGGTTTTTATCTGAGCCTCTGTGCATGCTGGTTTTTATCTGAGCCTCTGTGCATGCTGGTTTTTATCTGAGCCTCTGTGCATGCTGGTTTTTATCTGAGCCTCTGTGCATGCTGGTTTTTATCTGAGCCTCTGTGCATGCTGGTTTTTATCTGAGCCTCTGTGCATGCTGGTTTTTATCTGAGCCTCTGTGCATGCTGGTTTTTATCTGAGCCTCTGTGCATGCGCATCATGAAAGGTTGTATGCACAGTTGCAAATTACCAGAAACAAATTACTCAAAATAAACAAATTACTCTAAATAAACAAATTACTCTAAATAGCCATCAGGCGTACACGTTTTCAAGGTGTCTGACTTGTCCGGCTTGGTTACAAAAACATTGTGTATACATGTATACATTCCTGAAGACTAAAATGAACTACTCCAAATTTAAGATGCCAAGAATGGCACAGATTAACGTGAACGGTACCTTTAGAAATCTGACCAGATGATCAGCAGCTTGAGAGGCGCGGATCTTTGCAGTTTTTGGGCCTTTTGAAGTTGGGGGTAAAAGATGTAGGAGCAACAAAATGGTTGCAAGGTCACTCTCCCATCCTAATGTTAGCGTGATACAGATAAAATGTAAATTCAGTTGGTTAGACACAAACATTGTATATTCAAGAAAAAAATAATGAATTACAGAACTGAAGACAACTCTCGTTTGAGCTCATACCATAATCGTTCAGTTCCTGCTGTGCTGACGACAGGAGGTGTTCAATTGGTTCACTGGAAGGAAGGGTTTTGCAATCGGCTATTACCCTGGGTTTGAAAAAAGTTGGCCACTTTGCCAAGAATGTTCCAGACACAACATCTCCAAAAAGCATGGTGAAGTCTTGATTGATCTGAAACATTTAAAAATATGTATTTCGTGTGAAGCTGTGCACGTGTAGTGCACATCTGCCAAATACCAGGGTTCGATACACTCTCCCGACCCTGTAACTTTTATTTAAACGAAGTTCTAATTACTAGTAAAACTGACAATATTAACAATCCTACCAAGCCTGGAGTGTCAAGGAATCTCGGGAAAACATCAAGGACAGTTGAGGACCTCTCCGGATCATGAACCAACGCCTGTCTATATTGAAACGTTCTCTTCATTTTCTCGTTCACCAGTTCTTCGTCAGCGGTATGCTGCAGCTGGGTTATTGCCTCAACACATTCACCACCAGACAGTTGCCCAACAGATACAGTGGAACTCCGCTGAACCATTGGGCCGTTTTGATAAGTGGACTTGTTTTTTTTGTTCTTGGTCTTACATGACGTGTTGCGACCCACGGTCTTAATCCTCCAGGTCAGGTAGCCAGACCCACTGGCTGCATCGTAGTATTTTTCCTATCAATCATAGAGAAAAACGTGCAAAATATTACAACACTTGTTAGACGTCATCTTCGTATAGACCTGGTATCACTTGAAGCAGCTCAGTCATGAGTTTAAACGTACATATCCATGCTCTGATTCTGGATCCCTTAAATAGGGAAATAAAGTCACAATCCCCAAGGCGTAGTTGGTGCGGACATTTGATGGGGGTGTCCTCCTTTAGGAAAAATATATAAAACTTTTCTAAATAAATTGACCAGAACATTAAAAAATATATATTTTAAATAAATTCAACATTCTGGTAAACAATAGCACCCAGTGACACATTCCATCCCAAGTTCACATTACACTTTAATACATTTGATAAATTAATTAAGTTAAGTTAAAATGTGCATACAGTTTATCATAGAGTTCCAACATATTCAGTTAGTCACACACCCGTGATTTTCCATCATATCCGCCACAATAATGTTCACCATCAGTCTTCGCGTGCTTTCCGCGAGGCCGCCCGTTTTCACGTACTCCTGAAATACCATATCGCCACCCGGCTTTGAGTTAAGGATGCCACTGATCATCTATGAAGACAGAAAAACAGTTTCAACTGTGTGAACAACAGCGCGTTGTCAAAGTCCCAGTAATGCCTGAAGAGTAACAGCTAAATGTGCCTCAGGAGGTAGTTCCTAATGCCACCGCAGTACAGTACAATAGCAGCCCTTTAGACAACTCACGTCTCTGGCAGCAAGCCCATCTGTAGGTA
>CM055742.1:8618042-8702504 GCA_029465975.1 Dallia pectoralis
GTCTTCTTCGTAACTTTCCCCTGTGATATTCTGGTCTGCATTTTGCGACTCTAGTTTCCACTTCCTGTCACCTGAAAAAGTTATACAAATCAATATTACGGATTCGGGCCTTATGCAGGGGGAATTTTAAAATGGCAAATATAAAAATATGCCATGGAGTTGCAAAATGGAATGATAGCCTCCCTTCTTCAAGATCCATTTAAGTGATGATTTAATTTCTATAATAGTCATTCACAACAATGTCCGCCTCACCGTATTTGTGATCAATTTGATGTTATTTTAACGGACACAGTTCTGTTGTTTTTTGTCAAACCACTTCCTCTCTGTTAACCTCAAAATAGAAGTCCTGCACATTCTCCATACCTGTACAAAATGTGATAACTTGTCCGCAAGTGCATTGATTAACAACAGAACCACATAGCGAAAGTCTTTAGTTTGTTGTCTTTAAATACCCCAGTAGGGACCAATCATACACGTAGGCACCACTGACCTTCTAATTCCAGATCATCATCATCTTCCTCCTGTTTAATAAGCCATACTGGCCACGGGACCTTTGGAAACACAATGTCATTGTTCAGTTTCCAAACCACACACATCAACACAAATATTTCAGGTGGTTCTGTCACCAACAAATTAGGTATCCAATTTTTTTAACTTACTGTTTCTTCAGTTTGACGGTGATGATGTGATGTCTCTGGTCTCTCTGTCTCTAGCACAGGAGATACAGCACATCCAGCAGCACCTTCTTCTAACCAAATACAGTTGGCCTCTTGTTCATTGAAGATCTGCTCCACGACTGGACAGTTACCCGAAATATGAGCGAGGGCTATTATGCAAAGAAAAATATTATAATGCAAAAAAACATATTAATACGTGTAGCTATATGCAGTACAGTGTCTTTCAACTGAAATGTGATAGTGATAGATAGTGAAGCACTCTGGGGATATTGCCTGTGTGTCAGGGCAATGCATGTAAACCAAAGGTGATTACGCCGAAATGTTCACATCTTACCCGGTTTAGAAACGTTACCAATGCCGTTTGCCATCTTCTCCATCGCCGTGTCTTTCTTTTTCTGATGCATGATTTCTACTTGTAGGGCAGCATAGCTTTCTCCCATAAGTTGACAGATTTCTTGCACGACTGTTGTTGTTACAGCCTCCATAATGGAGGTAACACGGGAACGAAAAGCCAGTTCGTGAGCCATGGTCGCTAAATAAGCAACACACCAAACTATGTTGAGACCTAAAGAGTGAGCAGAATAATGCTAAAAACCCGTAAACACACAACCTCTGGCAATAAAAACGACGTCATTTCCGTTTTGTCACATTCCACTCCTTCTATAAAACTATTTTCCCCCAGTTAATTGTACCTACACGCTTTTTTCTCACGTTTATTCCATCTCGATTTACAATCATTACAATATGTGATCATATTTTGTAGTTTTTTTTTAATCAATGACATCTGCTTAAAATCCGCGTTGGATTTGCTCAACAACGTAAACAGTGACGTAACAGAAGGACTTGAGCCCGCAGTGTTTTATGAAAGGGGGTCTGCGGGTGGACGTCTCTCCGGATTATATGAAGAATTCCAGCACATTTTGAGACCAAAAGATGCCAACGTTGCTTCTCGCGCATCTTGGGGTTTTGGCACTGTAAGAAAAAAATTTGAAATAGGGAACTGGTTCAACTCTTGTAGCACTGAGCCCAATATTAATAGCGAGGTGTTAATTGATTTTAGGGAAAGGAAATCAACATGTTTGACCTTTATTAATACATTTGTTCTTTGAAAAGCAGTTGTGTGTCTGGCTCCTCACCTCTGCGAAAGATGTCCTCTATGTTCTATAACAGGGTTGTTGCTCCTCACCTCTGTGAAAGATGCCCTCTATGTTCTATAACAGAGTTGTTGCTCTTCACCTCTGTGAAAGATGTCTTCCATGTTCTATAACAGGGTTGTTGAATCTTCACTTCAGTGAAAGGTGTCATCTAGGTACTATAACAGGGTTGGTGTCAAATTACTTCTTCTGCTTGACTCCTCAATTGACAGAGACGCTACTCTCGTTGACAAGACAGTTGCAGAGCAAGATACTGGTTAAGATCCAGTCCAGTAATGTGGCTAGATTACATCAGATGTCTGAAGTTCCTGGATGACACATTGACAGAGATGGCCACAAGACATCACCACCCTCTGTCCCCATTTACCTTAATGTATTTATGTGCAAGGGTTAGAATTAGTAGTTATATGTAGTTCATATCTTCACTGTGTACAAGTAGAATCGCTATTTTACGTCAGTTTGCCATTGAATTCCAAAACGAGTGGTTTCACATTTTCCCCATTTTACTACGGCACTAAAGAGCGCACTCCTCGTGAATCTCTTATATTTTTGACGTTCTACATCAATTTTTTTTAAGAAAACTTATTTGGACATGTTCTGTACCCACAAGAACACAAAAACAAATTTACATACAAGAAAAATACAAGAACTAAAACTAACAAATAAACAAACAGACCAGAGTTGTGTTCAGGTATTTAAACACCCGGAACATTTATTGAACTCTACTGTAGAATAATACGTATATACTATAACCCCTACTCTTGGTTGATTATTATTTATCTAGCTAATACACAATCAGACCATTAGCCACAACTGTGAGTGTGGAGAAATTCCATTACATGGGCTGAACCAATTAACTCCTGGAGATTATTCATCTTAAACAATTAAATAGGACTTCATATTTTCATGTCATTCTCTAAGATAAAAGTCCTTCATTCCATAATTAGTTTTATTTCTCAAAACATTATCACAGAGAAACAAGCATGTTTGCTGTGACAAAAATATAAATATGGGCCGGTTTTCCACTCCACACAGACACTTAATAATATAAGAGTTTGCAGTTAAATTTGGATAATCTAATTATTTACAAATGGCAGTAAAACACAAAAAAATATTCAACAGAGGACGAAAAGATTAAAATACAAAAAACAAGTAACATCTGTGCCAAAGCAGAAACACATTGATTGATTTACAATCAATTCATAAAACACAAATGGAACCAGCAAAACACACAACAGAAACTATCGTTTTCCTGCATGAACTGCTTGGTGTCTAATCAGATTGCTCAAAAATGAGAAGTTCTTCCCGCACTGGGCACAGTGGAACCGTTTCTCCCCCGTATGGACGCTCTGATGCACTTTTAGGTTGCTGGAATGGGAGAACTGTTTCCCACACTGAATGCATCGGAAGGGTTTCTCTCCGGTGTGTACTCTCTGATGTCTCTTTAAGCTACACAGCTGACTGAACTGCTTCCCGCACTGGGCGCACTCGTATGGTTTCTCTCCCGTGTGGACCCTCTGGTGCATTTTGAGCTGGCATAGGTGAGGGTACTCCTTGCTGCAGAAGGTGCACTTGTAAGTCCTCGCCCCCTCCGCCCCGGACCCTCTGTCCTGATGAGTTCCAGTGGTGTCGCCCAGATGTGCACCCCCACCCCCGAAATCCACCCAGGCTGGGTACTGCTGCTCCCCGGTCCCAGCGGCGAAGGTAGCAGCCGCGCTGGCTACGGGGTTCTGAAAGGCGTCGAGGCGGTTGTCGAAAGAGCCGTTTATATCGATGCCGTAGAACAGATTATCTGGTGAGTTCTGTCTTCCCGCTATCTGGACACGCGGGTGAGGATGATGAAGATGGAAAGTGTTACTGGAATGACCTTCAAGAAGTAAGGAATTTGCTTCCCTATGTCCTCCATGGGGATGTCTCTGTTCGATTATGTCACCTGGTCTCCACGAAGAAGACTCGTCACCCACATTCTCCTCATCAACTGGGCACGGGTCAATGACTATGAACTCAGATTTGACCTGAGACCCGCACTGAGAACTCTCCTTTTCACTCCTCACCATCTGAGAAACGTCCTGCTCGGGAATCAACTTTGTGAGAGCCATGGGGTTTTCTGTGACCGTCTTTGCAGCATAACTCGAACAAGATGGCCGCTCACTCTCCGTCTCACTGCATTTTCGCTTCCGGGAGGTTCCGGGGAGATCGGTTATCCTGTCTGGGTGAATGTTGCACTGCTGGTCAGCGACAGGTCCCGGGCCAGTGTGTGGGGATATTTGACACCCACTGTCAGGCTCCGGGTTTGACATGTAAACCGTGTCTAGCCTGTACTTGCTTCTGAGGTGCTCAGGAAATTCTGATTGACCACTGTCTGCTGAAATATGTGCGTTTGGAGCCATCATTCTCTGGTCACTGTTAGTTCCTGAGGAAACAAAAGCATAATGGATATTTGTAGTCAGAACAATTAAGTGGTAGATCAGGGTGTAATCTCTCATTAACGCAGTCCATTCACCTGTACCTGGCATCTCTCCCTGGCCCTCCTTTTTCTTCCAAGGTAGGAGGTCTCTTTTGTTGTCAGGAGTGAATTTAGCCTGAAAAAGAGAGGGAGGAATTAAGTTCACAGGTTCTGCAGAGCATCCAAAAAAATCAAGGTCTATCATACCTATTCACTAGTACTAGGCTCAATTAAACGTCAATGATATTGTTGATAAAGACTTAAGTCCAGGACAAAGGAAATAAAATATGCGTTTGTCTTCAAACAATATAAAACTAAAATTGGACAGATAACATCCATTTACTATTTAAGTAAAGAAAAGTTATTTCTTCCGTGGTTTCATGAGGAACCAAGAAGCGAACGTGTATTTGTGTAGAACGTTAAATTATACTTATATATTTAGAGAGGATAGGTTCAAGAAGCAGCAGGACGTTTTTTTCAAAAAAATATGATTTATTGATGGAATTATAAGAGTTGATAAAAAAACCACAATGGCCATTGGTCAAATCCGTACAAAAGAACTGACAGCTCTTTAATCTCACAGTAGAACATCTGTATCTCCTACAATGTAAATGTGAGGCACCCAGTATTATTAGAATAACACAATAATTACCAATGTTGACAGTCAAAGTAACTGATACTTTTGGCCTTTGAGAGAATCCATGGAGCAATAGAGTTCTGTGCGGATAATGTAATTACAGGAAAAGAGTCCCTAAAAACGTGATGTCCTTGTTACAGCAGTTCATTGGTGATGCAGACCAAAAATGTCTATTTTGAAAGTTCTACACGTAAAAAATTGCTGACTTGCAACAATGTTAGAGGGTGTATCAACAGTTCACTAACAATAAAAACAAATAATACGATTTGGGGTAGATTGTTTTGCTCCGGCCACTGTAGCGTATTAAACCAACAGAAATAACTTGCACACACACACGCACACGAAAACGTTAAAACAACAACGTTTCTTGTCACGATACTGATATATCAGCTTCTCGTTTGCTCTGCAATCTGTCGTAATAGTGTCAGTTATCAATGGTGAAGCTTCTGATGTCTTTTCAAGTTGCTCGAGTGGGAAAACCTGCGACCGCACTGTGTGCAACTGAACGGCTTCTCTCCGGTGTGAACGTTCTGGTGCATTTGGAGTTGGCTGGCGCACACAAAGCTCTTATCGCACAAGGTGCAGGCGAACGCGCGCTTCCTGGTGTGGATGACTGCGTGCTTCTGCAAGTCGCTCTCGTGGAAAAACTTCTTATGGCAACTCTGGCAGCCGTACAGTCGGTCTACGGCGCCGGGTCTAACGTGCACGCCCAGAGTACCCGAGTGCAAGGGAGCCGCGGCGCCTTGTCTAAAATGGCTGACGGGAAGCGAGGTATGAACCGTTTGCTGAGCTACTCTTCCTGACATTTCGGGGTGTCTGTGAAGGCTTCCCGGCGGTCGCATTTGACTATGGTCGCCAATGGCGTCGCCTCTATGTCCTGTGCCAAAAAGCCTGCCGCTGTTTATGTCTGTGGCCCGGAAACCTGAAGACACGTGCTGCGTGGCGTTGTCCCTCACCGAATCGGGGTGTATGGGACCCATTGGTGCGGCGTTCCTGTCAAACACTCCCACACTCTGCCTACTCCCGATCCCGCCGACTGCGGCGTTCGACGTGCCAGCTTGACCCCAGTGGAAATCTCTATCTACCTGCTGGCCACTGGATACAGAGTCAATCACTATTGTGTGTTCTGACAGGGAACGGAACGAGTTAGGGGGAATCCTGTGGCCGTCTAACCCTACACTCCTCAATTCTACCGCCACGCTAGGCTGTGTTTCTGGGCCCGTCGAGACACTTCCCAAGTCAATAACCTCGGCATGGCCAGCGGCGGCGCCATCATCAGCCGTTTCTACCTGTCTCCACACGCGGTTTAAAGAAGCTCTTGGGAGATTCTGACACTCGTTCATGTCACTTTTTGTGTCCAGACTTTGTCTCTCTGCTCTGGGTTCAAATCCTGTGTGCTGCTGGTGTGCCTGGTTCACACTGCCTGTTTCTGACTGGAGGAGGACGATGTCAGATCCACTGACCTCCATAGCGGTGTTGCCATCGTCCTCTCTGAGGCCGTCTGCCTGGACGGTGGGGTCCTCGGTGGTCCCTGCAGCCTGTTGGGTGTTTAGCTCTCCGCTGTCCTCTACTGTTCTGGCTGGGTGGCTGGTCCTGGGGTCTTGGTCATCTGCTTCCCCCTCCACCTTGACAATGAGCAGGTCGGGCTCCTCCTCCGCCGTGTCTGTTGAACGCTGATGGGGGTTAAGTTGGAGAAATGTGAATATGACAGGGCAAACACAATCTACTGAATAGAATGGATTAAGTAAAAGTAATTGTAGTGGCCTGACACACACACACACACACACACACACACACACACACACACACACACACACACACACACACGTATGTGCCGTTCATCCACATTCTATTTGGTGCCAAAGAAAAACATTGAAACCATTAGGAGCATTTCCTTATGCAAACGTCAATCACTGTTGTTTACCGACATATTCTTTACCATTACATACATGACCTTATACGAACGGAGGAATCTGAGACACAGGAGACCACCACAGACAGTGTTCAATCGGCTATTTAAACCAGGGCACACCTTATCTGTTGAAGCCGCCATGGGCTTTGGGGAAGAGACATCCTCCTGGTCCACGTCGATGGGCTGTCTGTCTCTTTGTAAACTGTTGTTCCCAAAACTCCTGCTGGAAAGTCTAGCTCTGCTTTGCCAAGTGGGTCCTGGGGGGGGGAAAAACACACTTAAGTTACTGACCTCAATATGATCCCCAACAGAACACTGACCGCAATGACTGTATCATAATTGAGCTGCATGTACTGATGTCAGCTAGATGGGCTATGATCATTTATACATAATGCAGGTGTTGTGTTTACTTTGTGGACCGGTGTCCAATTCAATAGGATAATAACCTAAGCTCTGTACATAATGAAATTCGCCCACCTGTCGACGTTGCCTCCCGGTTGTGTCTGTTAAACAGGCGTATCCCGTGGAACCGATTGTGCACGGAGCCCTCCGAGGACTTCGTTCTCTCCGCGCGTAACCGCGACAGCTGCAGTTCCATCAGTTTGACTTTCCTCCGGAGAAAGTCGTTCTCCTTGTGGCTCTGGGACATTTCCAGGTGAACAACGGCGTAGCCATCGTCCACAACTTTGCAGATTTCCGCCACAGCCGCGTTGGCTAGCACCTCCATGATTGATGCTATTTGCGCCTGGAAATCCACCACGGAACCCGACATTTTCTCCCGAATGTTTTTGTCGCCCCTCGCCGACACGGAAGTCTCTGATTATTGTTATATTATAAAGATCTACCGTTGACTACCTAGCTATTATATTATGAACAATAATTTCGCAAACTAAAGGTCGCTATCTAGCATTGTGAGCTAGTGAGATTATAGTTTCTTCGCCTAACCCCCAATATTCTAATCAGTTGCTAGACCGTAGAATTGAGAAAACAAACAGCGACACCTACTGGACTGGAGGGTTTCACTACTACAACGGCTGAGCAAACCTTATTTTTTTTTATTAACTAGTGACAGTAGGCTCTCCAATACAAACTTATTTTATACATTATGCATTTTAGAGGAAACAAATGACACACTTCATTAATTAATTTTATTTATATTTTAGCTAAAACAGTATGACAGCATAATAGCAGACTGATAAATACATATTCAATCTGATTAAGAGACAAATAGAAATGAACTGAATAATTCTTAACAGTAATTCTATGTTGGTTCCCATCGGCACCTATACAAATTCACAAGGCTTTTTTAAAATCTACAAATTCATTAGGATATTTAAAATCTTTAATCATCTCTAGTCTGGTTGTGTTCTGAGGAAAATCTCTCAGGGTATAACGGTTTTAAGTTGCTCATGGATGCTGATTTCGTGTGAGTTTTGTATTTCAGGCAATCCAACATCCTGCAGCCGGCCTCCAGTGTGGACAAGGAGGTGCCTCTTCATGTGCCCGGACTGGGTGAAGCACTTGCCGCAGAAGACGCAGTGGAACGGTTTTTCCCCAGTGTGAACCCTCTCATGCATCTTCATCTGGTGGCTGTGGGAGAAGCGTTTGGCGCAGTGGCTACAGCCGTACGGCTTCTCCCCGGTGTGCACCCTCATGTGCCTCCGCAGGTACGCCGGCTGGGGGAAGGGCTTACCACAGAGATTGCACCGGAGCTGCCGCTTGACTGAGCGAGAGGCCAGCTGCTGCAGTGGCTTCTCCAGGCCTTTTGACGATGAAGCCATGGCCCTGTTGAAATTCGGCATGGGAGCTTGCCCTCGATTGGGAACCGGGTGGACGGTTACTCTTGGGGAAGGAAAGCTGTTTCGACTGGACAGTCCGTTGAAATCGGGGAACCTGGTCCTCAAACCTTGATTTCGGTCTTGCTCTGCGTTCCGTGTGTCGGACAGATACTTTGTCTGTCCGAAGTCCATTCCCCCTCCCCTATTCACAAGCTGCCTGCCCACTGAGCCGAGTGGTCCAGAAGTTGCCTCTTGCCCTAATATGCTCCATTCTGTACTCATATCTGCTTCTACTTTAATCGGAACCGAGTCCACTAGCACCACATCCGGCACCCAGTCCAGAGACCCGGAGGTGGACATGCAGACTCCGGGATCACCAGGCCCCCCTCGCCTCTCCTGGTGCACAGACAGCTTCAGCGTGTCAGGCCCAGGGTTGTAAGGATCTTTTACAGGTTGGTGGTCTGTCTCCTGGCTTCCTGTCCATTGAGACAGGTTGTATGCCATTGGCTGATGGTCAGTTTCCCAGTTCACACACTCGGCGGCCTGCGGCTCCTGTTTTCCTCTGTTGTATTGGGACATGTGATGCTGAAATGTTGGGGGTTCAGGTTCCGTATCCTCCACGGTGTCAAAGGTTTTGCATGGGTTTTCCTGCCGTTCCATACGTTTGGCGGTTTCAGTGGACGACGAAGCAGCAGGTTCTGCCACAATCATATTCGCAGTTCTCTCCTCGACAGACTGGACAGCAACTGAAATGGGTAGAGCAAGAGATAGCACAGCACAATTGTCCTGGTTCAATAACCACTTACCAAGACAAAGTCAAAGCTGAAAATACTTGATATATTGCATACAATACCTTCTGTTTTGCTGGGGTCAAGCATCTCGGTTTTGATAGGAGCGGCCTCTTGAATATCTTCAATCTGTGTTCGGTATTTATTGGAAACATTTTATTAAAAAACATTAACATTTGAAATACACACGTAAATATAAACTCTCTCATGACATACCTGCATTTCGCCATCCAGGTTGATGACTTCCTGGGTGAAGTTGCCAACTTCATTCTCGGTAAACCGATTCTCTGCTACACCAGGAAAACAACAACCTCTTATTAAAACGTTACACACGAGTCATTATTTTATATGCACACGCATTTTAAAGAAACAAAACGCATACAACATCCATGCATACCGGTTGACTTCCCGTCCGAGCTGACCGTTGCCCTGGGGACATGATCCTGATCCACGCGTCTGTGCACCGTGCGCCGCAAAGCTCCAAATCGGTCCGCGCTGCGTCGGGAATTCTGGATTTTGGTCAAGACCAGCTTCCTCCGTAGGTGCTCGATTTCTTTCTGGCCATGACTGATTTCCAAACGCAACGTAGCATAGCCGTCATCTACAAGTTTGCAAATTTCTGCCACGGCCGTATTCGCCAGAGCCTCGACAATGGAGGCAAGCTGAGCTTGAAAGGCAGCGGCGTTGGACATGTCCCTGGCAAGGGAATATATATGTAATAATATGTAATAAACTGATTTATACTCAATACAATAGCATTGCAGAGCTCAGCCCGAGTCTTGAGCAAGCTAGCTAGCTATTGTTTTTTGTTCCAAAAACAAGGTCGCCTACATCCTGAATATTTTTTCAAAATAAAGGTCTGTTGAACTCAGTATTTGACTGTTATTCACAACATTGCCACCTACTGTTTCTCGTGGATGCTGTTCAAAAACGTGTAACCAAAATGTATTTCCGTCAGAAAATAATCACAATTATGTAATCCAAAACCAAATAATTATCTGAGATTTCAAAATAACTATACACAATAAATGGTACCATATATATGCGAGATGGACGACATCGGAATTGAATAACCCAGAGAATTAAGTAACGGTATACAAGGCTTGGTCTTTTTTGGTACAAATTATCTTAATTAATACAGTGACAAAAAAATTAAATGTAAAATACTTTTCCAAAACCATTCGATCAGTCTACATCAATTTGTGAGGGACTGTTGATCATCTTCCTTACAGAACCTGTTGCATGTAGGCAACATCAAGTCCACCTCAGCATCATTACAGGATTAGATTTGGGCTTTGTGTCTTTTTATTCCATTCTGTTTGCAGCAGTGTAGCGTTAGTAAGACAGTCAAATCCTTAAGCCGGCATGGTAAAAAGGCTGTGTCTGAGCAGGGCATCTTACCCTAAATGATCCCAGTTTGACATTAAAACAACAGCGTTCATAGTCATACTTACATGGTAAAACCCCTCATTAAAATAGCATAATTCACAGACTTCGTGCTTCAACTGAAACTACATAAGTGTTTCCTGGTACAATGTGGAATTAATGGCTGATTCAATCTGGCCAGGACCTGGGGTCCATCAAGCAATAAGGTTGGCATTCTACTTCCCTGTTCAAGTGCAATGTTTGCTTTTCAAAAACCACGCCATTTGGACCATTTCACCTTTAACTTATCTGTTCAGAGTCTCTGCACTGAGCCATGGGTAGTCATACATTCATATATGTTTTTGCTGACCTGTAGGGTTGGCCAAGGTTTGTACAGGCACTGGCAGGTAAACATGTGTAGTTCAGGAAAAAACCTTGTCATTCCAGTGACGTATTAGTCTACTTGAATCACAGCAATGACAATGCTACTGAACAAGGTAACAGTCTGTAAAAACATGGAGGTTCTGACTGCCCTGAGTGATGGCTAAACATCTAAAAGCAATTGTGGCACATTGTGTCATTTAATAAAACAATTTGTGTCGTCCTCCTCTGTAACCAAAATGTTCTCTGTTCGGTCACTGCTGGGATTCAGGCTCAGATCTCTGTAAACAAAAACACATGGCAGGACAGAATTTTTGTTAAACACACACCAAAACATCTACAATATAAATTGAATATGAAAGATCTTCAGCATATGGAAAACCGACAGCATGTTAATCCACTGAGCAGAGTTGTTCGCTACATGTAGAACAGTTGGGTGCAAGGTCTGGCGTATAAACATCTCTGTCCTCAAACATTGTCAGTGTCCCAGGGACATTCAGCCATTAGTAGTTGTGTTTTCTAACCTGCTCCTTGGAGTACCTTCTTATGATTTCATTTTTCAAAATGGTGCGGAAGGTTCTACAGACAAGAGACAGGGTCCAGTAGGCTTTCTTTCCATCCGCACTCAACACATCCCGGAAGATCCACACCAGTGACTCTAAAGGAAGCTGCAAGGAGTAAATCAATTCAATACTTTCCAGTTTCAGTTGCCTATTTGGATACACTGTTTGTCATTGAAACAATCTGTTCATTAAGCAGTGGGGTTATTTAAAATGACAGGAAAGACAGTAGGCAAGCTACAAGTTGCTCCACAAACACTAAGTATTACATTTATGTTAAACTAGGAATTATTTCCAGTGGCATTATACAAAAAGAATGCAACATAAACAACAGACGGGTTTCAACTGCTGCCATTAGGAAAGCTGTGATGTACAAACGAGGGTCCTGCACCTACCTCCAGGAGATGAGGTTTCCCCAGACCATGATACCTGTGTGGATTCTGGCAACAAAGAAGAGAGACGTTCGTGAGTAGCTCGTGTCAAACGTACTGGTGCACATCCTAAACAGTGTTAAACTATTAAATTCAATGGACAGAATAAACTGTACACAATATACTGATTTAATGGGTGCCAATACTAATAATTCCATGGTACGGCTATGTGAATAGGCCAGAGTTCTCCTAGGCCTTGAAAAGATGGAAAGTGTCAAAGGTAGTTTAATAAAGCGGCCAATACACCCAACCATCAGTGTCCTACCGGTCCGATCTGCACAGTCTCGTCTTTAAAAGGCTGAAACGCCAGGTCACTTTTCAAAGACAACTGTGCGCTGGTATCTGGGAAACCCAAGCCTTGCTCTTCTCCCATATCGATGTCCAGGAAGAGGTCCGTGGTGCAGCCCTCGTCGCACCCCTCTCGCCCCCCCGTTACCTCCGCCTCGGTACGGGCTGAACACAGCAGCGCACTCTCGACCACCAAGAGGCCTTGCTCTCCGAGGCACCTGTCCAGGCTCTCCCGGCAGTCTGAGGGCTTCACGAGGACATGGTGCTTCCTCTTCATGTGCTTCCAGAAGTTCTTCTTGTTCAGCCGGATACCGCAGTGCTCGCACTGGACTCGGGTCTGTCGGCGCCACGGCGGCACGTCCTCCCTGGTGTTGGCCAGGTACCTCCTCAGGGCATCCTCGTTCTCCTGGGCGACGTACTCGTCGTGGTGCTTCCGCTTCAAGTGCACCCGGAAGTTCTTCCGATTCAGGAGAATGCCGCAATGATTGCACTGGGTCTGCACGGGACCAGAGTCCTTTTGGACTGGCCTCTGGTTCTTCGTTCTCTCCGCATCGACCTGCAGCGTCATCGGGCAGCTGTACACTTCCGGGGAGGAAGGTTCCGAGTCCAGGCTTGAGGAGTGAGCAACCGGATTGTGATTCGCAGAAGTGTTTGGGTCCTCGGTTCCTGGGCTAGTCGTTTGAGGAACACCGGATGAGTTTGTCGAAACAACAGGCGCAGACGACGTAGGGGCGACGGCACTCTGCGCTGGAGAACGCTGTTCCAGGAATTGCACGGCGGCAACAGAGGTTTGAGCTTCCACACGGGCAGTCCTGTTCTGCTTTCGGCACGCTTCGAAGTGCCTTACGAACAGATCTTTTCTTCTGACTACGTGATCACAATAGCTGCAGTGGTAGTGAGGATTGTCTCGGCACGGCAGTTTGCAGTTGTATACGACGTATTCTGAAAGGAAAAAAACGGGCAGGGATAAAACACAACGTCGACTAATGACTTTAAGACGTTCAAAATCTTCCAATCGTAATAAGCGACAGCAAGCTTATAGTTCGTTACGCTTCGTCCGAGTTCCACCTCACCGTCGTTCTGAACGGCACCCCGAAGGTGGCTCTGGATGTGGGGGATGACGCGGTGAAACTCGTTGGGTTTGAATGCAGACGGCTGGCAGAACGGACAGTGGTAGAGGGAGCAGCAGGTGGTGCACTGCTGGATCTTGGGAGTCTCCCCAACCTGGAAACAGGTAATATGTCGCTGGGGGAAAACGCACAAACGAAGAAGAGGAAACAACAATACGGGTCAGTCAACGCCTCGAAATTCTCCCAATTTAGGGAACGATATCTACGTAGTGCCGACGAACACGTATTGCATGCAAGGAAACAACAAGGCTTAATGGGCTAATATATCCGAAAACCATGTCT
Source organism: Dallia pectoralis (assembly GCA_029465975.1). Taxonomy (NCBI): domain Eukaryota; kingdom Metazoa; phylum Chordata; class Actinopteri; order Esociformes; family Umbridae; genus Dallia; species Dallia pectoralis. The sequence goes on from CM055742.1 coordinate 8,631,872, forward strand.
ACCCAAGCAACATTTTCCCGTCCCCGTAAAACATTCCCAGAACCGCGTTTATTACCTTTCTGGGTATGTCACAGGATCTCACAATGGGCCCAGGCATCTCAGATCCGCCGGCGGTGGGGTATGGAGCGAATGCAGGTGGGAACGGCGTCAGTGTGAGGGATACAGCCTTACCAGGTGGTGCCGTGGACACTGCTCTCCACAGAGAGGGCTGATTACACGTGACACTCTCCAGCTTAAGGGTCCTACCTGTAAAAGACAGTGGGGTTGAAGCAGCGTTCGGAGGACTCATTAACTCATTAACCCGCCAGCTTTCAGTCCAACTACCTCAGCTTACGTGTAAAACTGTACGAAAACAGGCCGCTGCCTCACGTTTTTTCCCCCCAGCCATTTGCAAGTACTGCTTACTGCAGTATGCAGATTGGGGTGTGCCTTTACGTTTGGGTGGGGTCGAAGATGGGTGGAGTCACATTCAAAGCAAAAACAACACACAGGGGAACTGTATATTTTATATGTTTATTTTATACAGCGTACATATGCTGACATTCAAATGGGAGCATCCTACATCTTAGAGCAAAGACAGCATTAAGTTGACATTGGTCAACCTCACACATACATTTCTGCGTGGGCCCAAACAGTTTTCACAACATGTATGGGTGTTGCCGGAGCAGAAAATGACTTTTCACATCAATGCACTCACAGGCCACAGATCGGTCTTTGGACACTTTTTCTAAGCAATGTGTTTTCTTTCCTTGTTATGCGATTCGAAATTCTCCGTATGCAACTACAGTTTGCAGTGTGGACAAATTGCTGTTACTTTTCTTGCCTGGCCTTGTGTGGTAAGACCAGGGGATTTAAGGAGCTGTAACTCAGGTAAATGATTATCCAGTGGATGCTACTGGGTGCTGTTGAGGGCCCTTTGGTACTAGTGGATTTGAATGACTGCAAACTAGCCAACTCATCAACTGAATCTGAGCAAATAACCACCCTTTCAGGTTTATCCTTCTACCACCACAAAGCATACTGCACTACCAGAAGTTCAGCCGTGTAAACTGTCCGTCACCCATTTAGCGACACTCAAACCCCGATCCCAAACTTCAAATGCTGCACATACCGTGTGGCTTGCCTAAACATGGACACAGCTCAATGTAGGCGGAGCTCAACGTTGAGGCGTACCCCTGTCCGCACACTGCAGTGAAGGGCTTCTCGACATTTGTGAGATCTACAAAGGTTGCTTGGAGCGCCTGGTGGGCAAATCAAGTGAATCATCAGGTACCCTGTATTTTGACCGGCTCTAAACATACAAACCTCGGGCTGCACACGACGCCTGTGGGTGGAAATACGCCCAGAGAAAGTCTTCCAGCGAGCGCAACATTTCAAAGTTTACTTTATGGTACTTGCCAGCGAGCAAGTGGTGACTTTTAGATGAAAGATGTGCACACCAAAAAGAGCTCAGCTACAGCTCACCTGAGATTAGGATATTTGTGATTTGAGGTAGTTGGCGCTTTGCATGTAAGGTCAGAAGGTATAGTGGTATGTGTCACACTCCCAAAGTGTCACCATCACCGGGAGTGCACGTGGAAGTTGTGGTACACCCTGTGCATGTTTGTGTTGTCATAAGTCCAACGTTTTTGACTGTATGTTGTCTGATCAATTGTTTTTGTTACATCTTACCATCGTTCATTACATCCACACCATCAGCATCACCATCAGCACCAGCCGTGGTGGTCGCGGATGCATCCCACAGACCGGTGACGGACGTCTGGCGTTGGTCACTCGTCGGCCAGTGTTTCGACTCGGCAAGGCTGAGTTTCTCCTCCAGCATTTTGATTTGCTTTTTGCTTTGAAACACTTCTACGCGCAACGCTCCGCAGCACTCGTCCACTAACTTGCACACCTCGGTCACCGCAGAGGAGGCCAACAAGTCCATAACAGTGCTGATCCGTTCATGCAAAACACGCGCACTCGACATATTCACAATGTATTTGCTACAACCTCTCACTAATATTATCGGTGTAGTGATTTTGCGGCTTTAAAAGTGTCCGATATACGTTTTTATAATCAACGTATGCGTAAAATAGTAACATATACAGAAATGTGTTTTTCCTGGTATCAATGTTCCGCCATGTTTTCTTACTGCCTCCACACTACGCGCCTGCTCGCATCCTTCTTCTTCCAATCGGTGTTGAAATGGTGGTCGGCAAAATGGCAACCAGCATATCGGTACTTTAGCGCCATCTACTGGACTGGAGTGTGGACCCACGATGGTAAAGGCCTAAAACCGGGGAGGGCAAACTTCAGCATAGGGGCCACATCCGGACTGTGAAATTAAATGGAGAGATACATTTGTTTTGTAATTTGTCAATTATAAATGATTTGTGGGCCAGAAAAGGGCAATAATAAAAATGTACACACAACATGTAGGTCTATTATTATATCTAATTATTTTTAATATGGATTAAGATGCATAACTATTGGACTGGCAAGTTATAATGTACCTCCCCTCAAAACAGTTTTAGTACCTACTGCGGGCTAGATGGAATTGCCACAAAAGACCTTAGTTTGCCCATACTATTTATTAATCCTGCTTACCTTAAGTAACGAAACACACACTTGACATCCACACTCTGTGTACCTAACACAGTCCTTACATTTATTTGTACCAAGCCAAGCTTCCTTAACTCTATACACATTCCCTTTCCTTCCATATGCTTGGCATTGAAATAAAACAGGCTCTATCTTTTCCAAGTCCTCTAAATATTTCCCACAGGTCCCAGTATTATGTTTCCCTATGACCTCTTGTGTTGCATTAAGCCTTGAGTGTCCCAGTCTCATCCTGGTTATTTGACTTTCCTTCATTATTCCAACTGTACCCTGGATTCCATTCAGCGGTCTTCTCTTGTCACTCCTCTCCCACAACTGTTGCTATATTGATTCATAATCTTTACTTTGTTAATTTCTTTAGCTTCTGCCGTTCAATATCATAATATTTCCAATAGCACATTATTATGTTCCAGGGACTGTTTTTGTAATGGTTTCCACCTCATTTTGTTCCATCCTGCATGGGCTTGTAGGAAATACAAACCCAACTGGTGAACGGTGATACAATTACAACTTAGAAAATACATTTAGTAGTACTGTAGATAATGAGAAATGCTGTATAACTTGCCATAGAGGAAATAGCAGTTTTCTATCAGGAAATCTCCATGCCGGTTTGCACACCATTGTGTCCTGCACTTTTTACTGACTGACAGAATTGCATTGGACTTTCAGATCTGTAAATATCAGTGAATAATGTGGTTTATAAGGCAAATTAAATATTGTGTATGTCCTTGAAGGTGTTCCTGTAAATGACGGTAAAACATAACTGTGATAGAAAATTGTACAAATGTGGAATCAACAAGGACATGCATCAAATTTTCTGGAAATAGACAGATAAGAAAGCAACTTCACTTTATTTTATCACTGTATTTGCATTTTCAACATTTTATTGTCACACGATTCTGAGACAGACAATCAACATTTACAATCCACACTACTAACAACATAATAAAAGATTAAAACAAGTCACACAGATAGCTACAACACAACTAAAAGTGCGATAAAAACTGATTAAACAATGCCAACTATTGTATAAGTTATGAGGTGGAGCCTCCAGACGTCAGATTTGTTGGTCCAGCACATCCCACAGATGCTCAATTGGATGGAGCTCTGGGGAATCTGGAGGCCAGGGCAAAACCTTGAACTTTCATACATTTCTCACTATTCCCGTAACAATGTGTGCAGTGTGGCAGGGCACATCCTGCTTAGAGGACACTGGCATCAGGTAATACTATCGTCATAAAAGGATGTACCTGGTCTGCAACAATGGTAGGTGGCACGTGTCAAATTTACATTCTGAATCTCCAGACACAGGGTATCTCAGCAGAAAATTTCCCAGAAACGGCTTGTCGTCTTCCCACAATGCACCCTGCTGGTGCCATCACTTCCCCGGGGACATGCTTTAGAAGGTGGACATTATGAGCACTCTGAACAGCCTGTGGCTACACAACCCCTTACACAGCAGGGTGCCAGCCACTGTGCGTCTTGACATTCCTCCTTTAACTAGCGTTACATTTTTCTGTGACGTTTGACACAGTTGATTTTGTTTCTGTTTAGACCCGACTGGATGGGCTATGTGCCTTTGTACAGCCTTGGCCGCCCAACACCCTGTTAGTCTGTCCTCAGACAGCTGTCCGTAGGTACTCACCACTGCTGACCCGGAGCACCCCACAAGCCTTGTCATTTCAGAGATGCTCTGACACAGTCGTCTGGCCATAACAATTTGGCCCTTCAGTCGCTTAGGTCTTTATTCCTGTCAATTTTTTCTTCATCCGACTGACAACAAAAACAGATAGGTCACTTTTCACCTAATCTACCTAGATGTTGACATGTGCCCTTGTTAAGAAACGATTAACATTAGTTGCTTCGCCTGTGGTCATAACGTGATTGGCTGTGAGTGGTTATAATGTTTTGAGTTTGAAAAGGAAAAATATAGAAAAATGAATAGATAAGGAGTTTTAATTAAAATAACAATTGCAGACCTTTGGAAATTCTATGTGTACATTTCACGTTCACATAACCTGAAAAGATTTCACCCAATGCTTGTTGGATGTTGGATTGTCTTAATGGGCACTTCTTACGTACCTTAAGGTCAAGCTGCTCCCACAATAGCTCAATAGATAGTGGTTAATATCATGTGCTGGTAACTCCATTATCGACAGAATGCTAGCTGACTGCTTCTTCCCTAAATAATTCCTACATAAGTTGAACTTATACTTGTATGAAGAAATTGCCTCCAATCATGTGCTGTCCATAGAGTTCTGACATGGCGTTGCAAAATAGAGTGACAGCCTTCCTTCTAACCCAGTAGAAATGTTTCACTGTACCATCACCAACAATGTAAAGTAAAAAATCTAAATGTACCCGAAACGCCCTTAACACACATCTTTAACAGATGAAACCGATATTTTGATTGCATTTAAATCTGGAGAATGAGTTGCTATAGGAGCACGTCTTGCTGCTATGTCTGATGTTTTTGAAGGAATTCTCTTGTACTTTTCACAACATTTATCCAGAACACTCTGCAGGCTCTTTAATGTACATTTCTGATTAATTTTGACTTTCTGTTAATGCAAATACGCGGTTTTCACCTTGCAGCGCAGAGTGTAGTTCAGCTGGTAATTGACAAACATGCACAATGAAAAGTTGTGAGTAAATAGCCAAAAGAATAAAAGGTTGAGAGTATATAAGCCAAAAGAATGAAAAGTTGAGAGTATATAAGCCAAAAGAATGAAAAGTTGAGAGTATATAGCCAAAATAATAAAAAGTTGAGAGTAAATAGTCAAAAGAATAAAAGGTTGAGAGTATATAGCCAAAATAATGAAAAGTTGAGAGTATATAGCCAAAAGAATGAAAAGTTGAGAGTATATAAGCCAAAAGAATGAAAAGTTGAGAGTATATAAGCCGAAAGAATGAAAAGTTGAGAGTATATAAGCCGAAAGAATGAAAAGTTGAGAGTATATAAGCCGAAAGAATGAAAAGTTGAGAGTATATAAGCCGAAAGAAGCTCTATTACGAAGGTTCAAGCAGAACATTGAGTTGTATTTTTCCATATAAAGTTCCTGTGGAGAGTGGTGCAGAAGAAGCCGATGCTCCAAAAAATGACCAAGGTCTGTTCTGTTACTATTCAAACATTACTGAATTCAACTTTCTACGTTGTCTCTTAGATTAAAAATCATCGTTTTCAATGGATATCCCGTTAATTGTTTCTCCAGGAGAGGCTGTAAAAACGAAGGTTCAAGCTGGGAACCTGAATGACACCGGTTAGTGAACGGTGATACAATTACAACTTAGAAAATACATTTAGTAGTACTGTAGATAATGAGAAATGCTGTATAACTTGCCATAGAGGAAATAGCAGTTTTCTATCAGGAAATCTCCATGCCGGTTTGCACACCATTGTGTCCTGCACTTTTTACTGACTGACAGAATTGCATTGGACTTTCAGATCTGTAAATATCAGTGAATAATGTGGTTTATAAGGCAAATTAAATATTGTGTATGTCCTTGAAGGTGTTCCTGTAAATGACGGTAAAACATAACTGTGATAGAAAATTGTACAAATGTGGAATCAACAAGGACATGCATCAAATTTTCTGGAAATAGACAGATAAGAAAGCAACTTCACTTTATTTTATCACTGTATTTGCATTTTCAACATTTTATTGTCACACGATTCTGAGACAGACAATCAACATTTACAATCCACACTACTAACAACATAATAAAAGATTAAAACAAGTCACACAGATAGCTACAACACAACTAAAAGTGCGATAAAAACTGATTAAACAATGCCAACTATTGTATAAGTTATGAGGTGGAGCCTCCAGACGTCAGATTTGTTGGTCCAGCACATCCCACAGATGCTCAATTGGATGGAGCTCTGGGGAATCTGGAGGCCAGGGCAAAACCTTGAACTTTCATACATTTCTCACTATTCCCGTAACAATGTGTGCAGTGTGGCAGGGCACATCCTGCTTAGAGGACACTGGCATCAGGTAATACTATCGTCATAAAAGGATGTACCTGGTCTGCAACAATGGTAGGTGGCACGTGTCAAATTTACATTCTGAATCTCCAGACACAGGGTATCTCAGCAGAAAATTTCCCAGAAACGGCTTGTCGTCTTCCCACAATGCACCCTGCTGGTGCCATCACTTCCCCGGGGACATGCTTTAGAAGGTGGACATTATGAGCACTCTGAACAGCCTGTGGCTACACAACCCCTTACACAGCAGGGTGCCAGCCACTGTGCGTCTTGACATTCCTCCTTTAACTAGCGTTACATTTTTCTGTGACGTTTGACACAGTTGATTTTGTTTCTGTTTAGACCCGACTGGATGGGCTATGTGCCTTTGTACAGCCTTGGCCGCCCAACACCCTGTTAGTCTGTCCTCAGACAGCTGTCCGTAGGTACTCACCACTGCTGACCCGGAGCACCCCACAAGCCTTGTCATTTCAGAGATGCTCTGACACAGTCGTCTGGCCATAACAATTTGGCCCTTCAGTCGCTTAGGTCTTTATTCCTGTCAATTTTTCTTCATCCGACTGACAACAAAAACAGATAGGTCACTTTTCACCTAATCTACCTAGATGTTGACATGTGCCCTTGTTAAGAAACGATTAACATTAGTTGCTTCGCCTGTGGTCATAACGTGATTGGCTGTGAGTGGTTATAATGTTTTGAGTTTGAAAAGGAAAAATATAGAAAAATGAATAGATAAGGAGTTTTAATTAAAATAACAATTGCAGACCTTTGGAAATTCTATGTGTACATTTCACGTTCACATAACCTGAAAAGATTTCACCCAATGCTTGTTGGATGTTGGATTGTCTTAATGGGCACTTCTTACGTACCTTAAGGTCAAGCTGCTCCCACAATAGCTCAATAGATAGTGGTTAATATCATGTGCTGGTAACTCCATTATCGACAGAATGCTAGCTGACTGCTTCTTCCCTAAATAATTCCTACATAAGTTGAACTTATACTTGTATGAAGAAATTGCCTCCAATCATGTGCTGTCCATAGAGTTCTGACATGGCGTTGCAAAATAGAGTGACAGCCTTCCTTCTAACCCAGTAGAAATGTTTCACTGTACCATCACCAACAATGTAAAGTAAAAAATCTAAATGTACCCGAAACGCCCTTAACACACATCTTTAACAGATGAAACCGATATTTTGATTGCATTTAAATCTGGAGAATGAGTTGCTATAGGAGCACGTCTTGCTGCTATGTCTGATGTTTTTGAAGGAATTCTCTTGTACTTTTCACAACATTTATCCAGAACACTCTGCAGGCTCTTTAATGTACATTTCTGATTAATTTTGACTTTCTGTTAATGCAAATACGCGGTTTTCACCTTGCAGCGCAGAGTGTAGTTCAGCTGGTAATTGACAAACATGCACAATGAAAAGTTGTGAGTAAATAGCCAAAAGAATAAAAGGTTGAGAGTATATAAGCCAAAAGAATGAAAAGTTGAGAGTATATAAGCCAAAAGAATGAAAAGTTGAGAGTATATAGCCAAAATAATAAAAAGTTGAGAGTAAATAGTCAAAAGAATAAAAGGTTGAGAGTATATAGCCAAAATAATGAAAAGTTGAGAGTATATAGCCAAAAGAATGAAAAGTTGAGAGTATATAAGCCAAAAGAATGAAAAGTTGAGAGTATATAAGCCGAAAGAATGAAAAGTTGAGAGTATATAAGCCGAAAGAATGAAAAGTTGAGAGTATATAAGCCGAAAGAATGAAAAGTTGAGAGTATATAAGCCGAAAGAATGAAAAGTTGAGAGTATATAAGCCAAAAGAATGAAAAGTTGAGAGTATATAAGCCAAAAGAATGAAAAGTTGAGAGTATATAAGCCAAAAGAATGAAAAGTTGAGTATATAAGCCAAAAGAATGAAAAGTTGAGAGTATATAAGCCAAAATAATGAAAAGTTGAAAGTATATAAGCCAAAAGAATGAAAAGTTGAGAGTATATAAGCCAAAAGAAAAAAAGAAAAATGATAGAATCCACTGCTTAACACATGGTTGATATTGAATTGATATGATTGAACCATGACATTGGTGCATTCATTGCACTCGTTTGTTCTGGCTGTGATTGTCATTGCAACATGGATGCTCAGTTTATTGTGTCTAGTCATTTTACAAGGTAACAGTTTATCTTTAGCAATTAATCAAAATTGGACCGACGATCACAGTAAGGAAACTGATATAACTTCTTAAGCATTTACTTGAACACACACCTTTAAAAGGGTGTGGTCAATTTTTTTGAGATTGAGAAAGTATCCATTTCAATTGATTGCCAGGCTTTTTTATGGATTTACACTAAAGATAAAACTGTCAAAGTCCATCATGTTCCGTCTGAATCATGTGCATCAATAAAAAAAAATCGGCAAAGAACTGTATATAAATAACGGGTGAATCTTCACTCATCATTCAATCCCTGGACTGCCTGAGGAAAAGCAACCATCATTTACCTACTACACATTCAACAGGTAAAGATCCAACAGCTTTTAACACCTATAGTGTCTACCTATTTAAAAAAAATATTCTCCACGTTTTTGCCTAATTTATTGATGGTGAACGTTCATTTAAAATGTGAAAAATATGTTCGGTAAATAGTGTGGTTTAGTGATGGTCTGCAATAAATCTATGCAGCTCGCAATTCTTGAGTTTCCAACATATTCTCTTCCCTTCTTTTCCCTTTTCCTCCAGACAACAGAGCTTACTGTCACCATACCATCGCCATCATAATGAAGGCTCTGCTTATCATATCATTACTGTTGGTTGCCGTGTTTTCTAGTGCTGCGGCAGGTAAGACAACAGTTGGCATCCTAATAGTGAAACATTTTGTAAACACAATGAGTGGTAATTTGGTGTTTCAGAACATTGAGTTGTATTTTTCCATATAAAGTTCCTGTGGAGAGTGGTGCAGAAGAAGCCGATGCTCCAAAAAATGACCAAGGTCTGTTCTGTTACTATTCAAACATTACTGAATTCAACTTTCTACGTTGTCTCTTAGATTAAAAATCATCGTTTTCAATGGATATCCCGTTAATTGTTTCTCCAGGAGAGGCTGTAAAAACGAAGGTTCAAGCTGGGAACCTGAATGACACCGGTTAGTTCTACACGAACTTTAAACGAGCCTGAGCGCTTATGTCATTTTTGTGGTACTTTTTTGCTATATAAAAATGTAGGCTTTTATTTGAGACTGCATTGAGACTGTTGTGCAGAACAAAAGCATTAAACTACACTTCAACTAAACGAATTGGAAATGATGAATCTATATCTCATTGTCTGTGCTTTCATTTCATGTGCCTGGGATATTTCTTTCTCAATTTATTTGTGTTGGTGTCTTTTTAGAAGCAGAAAGTATAGTTCAAGGTATGACTCTTTCCGATTCATTATTTAAAATCACAAACATGATTTCCACCACAAGTATTTTTCCTTACAGTAGATGGAAAAAAGGATAATTAAAATACCATTTTATAATTGTGCATTGTCTTCACAGTGGCAAGCTACTGCCCTGACGGATGGTTCAACTACCAGACCAAGTGTTACATGTTAGTGAACATTCATCTCAGCTGGTTCAACGCAGAGGTAAACCCTCTCACATTCAAATAGTTACAACACACTAATCTTCGTTTCATTTATTTGACAGCAAATGTAACACTTTCAAAGTGTCTGTTTATGTAAAACCCTAAACAACTGTCACATATGTAGGATCATGTGTGCCGACTTAAAGCTATATGGGTGTGAGCGTGTCTCATATCGCTCACCTGGTTTCTTTCAGAAACACTGTAATGAACGTGGTGCGAGTCTGGTGTCGGTCGGCTCCTACGCTGATTATCGGTACCTGCAGCAGATGACCAGAACAGCGAACGCAGCATCTGCCTGGATCGGAGCGTTCTTCCTGGAGGTGAGGAAAAGTCACAAGGAACACTGTGTGGGCATCACAGCGCACTCAAAAAGCAGAATATGTTTAATGCGGTGTTGTCCAGAAGGGTCTGATAGTTTTCTCCTCAGATCACATGGCAATGAAAAGTCCTAGCAATATATATTTTTTATATCTCAGAATAAGTGGTTGTGGATCGACGGTTCCAGAATGTACTACTCCAACTGGTACAGCCCGACCTATCCATTAAGCAGCAACCCATGCATGTACCTGCAGTCCACTGGTAAGACTTAACGATGTCACCTGAAAAGTTCTGACAGATCGCCTTGTACCAAAACTCATTGACTAGTTAAATGATAGCTGATCTAACAACCACATTTTGTAATTATGTTTTATTTGTAGCTGACCTGGGCTGGCGCAACACTGTATGTGGATCAACCAGACCATTTATCTGCGTGCACAACTATCGCTGTTAGTCCACATTATGTAGGCCATCGTCTCTGCCAAACACGTCATCCACAGATAACTCAGTTAATGAAGACATTATTTTTAGATATCTATTAAATTTATCAACATGTATTTGTTTAGATAATTACTAAAATAAGTATTGGTATAAATATCAGTGTAAAAGTAGGTAGTCTATGTGATATATAATTACACATTTTTAAGTAAGAAATTGAAGGGGTTTGTTTGGCACTTTTTACAGATTCTAATTACTTTAGATATTTACTTGCCTAACAATGTTATGCATCTTCAAATGTAATGGCCTAAATGAAATCCCGTAACCGCTGTTTATAAAATATTTTAATAAAGTATTTTATTAAAGCATTAGTGTTGTGTAAGATTGTCTCTGATCCTAAATTGCTTTTGAAGAACTCTGATCACACAAAAACCCCATTGAAAATGACAAGCTCCTCTAAAGAGACAAAAGATTATAACAGATGATACAAAACATTATGACCACTTGCCTTATATGCTGTTGGTCCTCCACATGCCGTACAGGTTTTGGCATGGTGTTGCAAAATGGAGTAATAGCCTTCCTTTTACAAGATCCATTTTACCCTGTACAAATCTCTCACTTTACCACCACCAAAGCAACCCCAGACCATCACATGGCCTCCACCATCATGCTTGCAACCCCTCCAGCATCGTTTAATTTGGTCTGTGTCTCACAAATGGTCGTCTTTGTGATCTGAACACCTCAAAATTGGAATTGTCATCCATTTACAATCATTTCTTCCTCACTGTGACTGTTGACTGGTGCTTTGCAGGTACTATTTAATGGAGCTGCCAGTTGCCTCTCAAGTATTTCTCCTCTTGCCAGTCGTGCTGCCCACTCCCCTTCCTATTCCGGTTAGAGCTAGTTTGAGCTGTTCTGCGAAGGGTGTAGTACACAGCATACGATATCTTCAGTTTCTTAGCAATTTCACACAAGCAGTCTGGTACGCTGGACTGCTCTCCATGGTAGAGGCCTCTGTACGTCAAAGTAGATATTCCACAAAAAAAACTGCAGTTTTCAGCTACAATAGTAGTTTACAACATTAACAATGTCTACACTGTGTTTCTGTTCAATTTGATGATATTTTATCAGACAGAAAATTTGCTTGTCTTTAAAAAACAACGACATTTCTTAAAAGCTATAAAAGTATGCAGAGGACAATCTGTCAGACCTGTAGACACAGACATTTTGTCTCCTCACCAAAAGCAATACAATTCAGTGCCAACGATACCACTTTTTTCTGGCTGAGTACAAATACTTATATTTGCAGATACAGAGTGTTGTGTGCCGATACCAAGTACTTAATAATGCAGTATTTCTACCATAAAATTTACAATTATACTTAGTGATAGTATCCACTTCCTGTTTCTTTTTTCGGCTATGTGACACTTCTGCATCAGACTTCTGGCTGGTCTCGTTTTAACCAGTCGATTAGCCAGAAAACACCAAGCTGTGGTGATTATTGGATACTCCTAGCCGGAGCAGTCGTCTCTAGAGAGGCGCAGCAATATAGCTTATTCTTCTTTCACTTTTTCGCCATGTCACGACTACGGAAGATCAGCCAGAATGTAGCTCTGAACTGTGAAAATCTGTGTTTCCCGGACGCATAGCATAGCGATGCTTCATCGCGGCTAGTCTCGTCTTTCACGGGAAGGTCAGCCAGAATATAACCAGCTTTGAGCTGTGATAACCGGCTACCCCTATAGCCGGAGCAGTGGCCCTTGGAACGAGCGTAGAAAACAGGAGTAGCATACTTATTCAAACAGAGAAGTTGTAAAAATTACAGCGTGAGAACCGCGTAATATATCGACTTATCGTATCACCCAATATTGCCATATGAGGTGGTATTGGTGCATGGTATCGGAACATTTCTACAAGTACGTGTACAAGTACATGAGCACAGTACCAGCCCAATAACGGATACTGGTATCGGTGCATCCTTACCCCAAAAAAAACCTTGATTTTAGGTTAAAAACTTCCTCCATTCCTGGGCACCAGTCCAAGGAGCCAGTCTACGTTAATCTGAGGTTAAAAATACGCCTGAAACTAGAACCGCATGAGAGAAAACAGAATGAACTATCCTTAGGGTCATTAAGAGTGTCACATTCATACACACTAAAAGTAGAAGCTGTGTTACATGCTCTCCTCCCACTGCTGAGGGAGACTAGATCTGGAGTTTGAAGCAAGTCTGGATTCTTTGCCACATAATACAGAGTACAATAGAAACCAGACACACTACTCTAATCAATCTCAAAATATATTTACACCCTTGTGAAAAAGTACACACCTAGAAAAGTAGTGTTTTTAGTAAATCATGTTGGGTATTGGACAACTTGGTATTGGATAACTTTTCTGGAGGTACTTCCATTTTTCAATTGACTGTACATATAATGAATGTTACTTTGTGTAAGAGTGCCAATTGTGGTCGACGACGTAGGAGCAGAATTAAAGCTAATCAGACTTGCAGCCACACCACAACACTCTACACTTCTCTAAACAGAATGGGGAGACTTGAATGTCACGTCCATGGAAAATTCTGTGGTCGTAAAATGAACACCGGTGATTGTATGCTGCAGTTTCCCTGTACAGCCATGACATATCAGGCTTTACACAAGTGTTTCTCCAGGACGTGTTTCTGTGTGAAACGCCTGCCACACCGTTCGCAGCCAAAAGGCTTCTCGCCCGTGTGAACCCTCTCGTGTGTTTTCAGGTTACAGAGGAAGGCAAAGCTCTTCCCGCAGTAGTCGCAGATGAACGGCCTCTCCCCTGTGTGAGTAAACTGGTGGCTCTTGAGAATCTGCTTCTTGCCAAAAACCTTCCCGCATATTTCGCAGCAGAAGGTCCGGGCGTGGCTGTTGGTGTGCGCCAACAGGGCGTTCTTCGTGTAAAACGTCTTGCCGCACTTCTCGCAGGCCGACGCCTCGCCGAAGCTGTGGGCGGACGCCGCGTGGTTCCTCAAGCTCTGGGAGTGGCGGAACGCCTTGCCGCATTCGTCGCAGTCGTGCTCCCCATCTCCGCCCTTGTGAGACAGCTGGTGTTTCGTGAGGTTGTTGATCTGGGAGAAGCCCTTGCCGCACTGTTTACAGACGAATGGCCTTTCTCTGGTGTGCACCCGCTCGTGTATTATCAGCTGGCTGCGGAAGTCGAAGCGTTTGTCGCAGTATGAGCAGGCCATCCCGCGCGTGCCCGCTAGACGTCCCTGCGCCCGGTTCCCTACGCCGGCAGGGCCTGACGGGACCGGTTCGCTCTCGCTTTCCGAACCGAGCTCCGATTTAACCCAGATCTCCGACTCCTCGCTGACTTGGCTGGTCTTGTCGTCCGGGGGTTCTGCTGTGAAACGGTTGTGTGCTTTTGATTGGTTGACTTCTGGGGCCTGGTGCTCGTGACCTGCAGACAAGACCCCTGCAGGGGGGGGGGGAGAGAAGCTACAGTGAAGTGACAATTGCCTCGGTTGCCATTGACAGAAAAGTAGCACAAGTAACTGTCATTTCGATCCAGTATATACCACTGCCTCAATTTTGACCATCGGGAAAAATAGTGTGGATTTCTCATGGGTTTACTTTGCTTTAACTACCGACCAATTGATACTACTGCTTTCTTATAAACAGCTAGTGTAGACTGGACATCAGCACACTCTGCCAAATGGATGACAGTGTTAGTGTCAAATATAACTACCGTGGGCTTCTCCGCTTAAATGCCCTCCGTTCTCTGGGTGGCTAGCCTCTCCGTCGTTCATGTTGGGAATGACCACTTCCACCTCAGGATACTGCAAAACAAATAGGAGGATGTATGTTAACACTTGCACGAGGATATATATCGAAAAATGTTTAGTTAAAAACACCTGTTCAATGTACCCTGCACTGAGCCTGAAAACACTTCATTTGAGTAATTTCCAGGTAACCGCTGTCAGCTACTGTATAACAGACCGACGGTGCCTGTTTCTTATCAGAGACTGAGCTTACTTACTATGGAAGATTGCTCGATATGCATGGAGCGTTCATTCACAACAGAAATTCAACTGCTAAGGAGCTTTGCAATGACACCTGTTCTGGATCTTCTCATTATCAATTTAAATGAATGACATTTACAATACAACTATTCCTGGTAGATTATAGAAGAAGTGGGTTTAGTAGTTATCATCTGACTACTAGTGGTAACTACTACAGACAATGAGCATGGAGGGTGAACTGATAAACTCAGGCAGAGACTGATCTTTGACCTGGGTCCTACAGACGCTATTGGACAAACAAGAATGCGTGAACTAACCTCCTTCTTCACAGTGAAGACCAGCGGTGAACTGGTTTCTCCTGTCTCCATGGGATTATCCCCTCCAGACCGTCTCTCACACACATCCAACTGCTTATCCAGAAACCACTGGTCACTGACCGCCTCATTATTCTCTACACACAACAATGGAAGGGGTAGTGCATTGGTTTACTTATTAACGAGCTTTTCACGTGAAGATTTAGCCTGCATAGCCATTCAAGTGGCTTGGTAGAACAGCACGTTTTACAACCATAAGCGGTCACTTACGCGTCTCGTCGCATTGCTGAACTTCTGAACATGCATCAACAGAATAATTGCTGCGCTCATTTGACTTCGGTCGTCCAGTTCTTAGCTCGACTTCCATGCGGTGCATTGCCTTCCGAAGCGCCTCGTTCTCTCCCCGTTGTCGGGATATCTCCGAGAAGAGCAGGGCGGAACTGTACTCGACCAGTTTCGTGATCTCCGCCACCGCTGATGTGGTCAGCGTCTCCATAATACCATTTAATTGCACATGGAAGGACCCGTTCACGGACATTGCAGCAGCTCTGAAACGCGTTAGAACCACGGAAATTGCAACTCAATACCGCTCACTAGTGAGGATGGCGAACGGGTGACGTTAATCAACATCCGGTCTAAACGACAAATATATGCAAAGTCCTAGTGGCCATTAATATTAGCTTTTGATCCAGATTGATGCCCACGCCCCTTCGATAGCTCAGTTGGTAGAGCGGAGGACTGTAGAGTGACTCGAGCTGTAATCCTTAGGTCGCTGGTTCAAATCCGGCTCGAAGGAGGTTTTTTTCCACATACTTTTGAGAGTTTTTGAGAATTTTCTTTATTGTATTTTACACGAAATTGTTTTTTTTCTTGGCAAATTGGTTTAGTATCTTGGTATTTTTTTTATTTTAAGTACAAAAGTATTTTAAAAAGTAATCACAGTAGGTATGTTAATCTTGATTCCAGTATCTGTAAAATTACTTAACTATTCATGTGTTAAAAGCAAATGGACTTTATTAATTCAGTTCAACACAGTGTGTTCTCTTAATTGTAATCAATACTCTCCTGAACCCGTAATTCGTTGAATATTCCATAATTATTTTATATAATTCGAACTTGCAAAAGGGACAATGTGTAAACACCGAATTTGTTTAGGGTTTATAATAATTTAGGGGAAATACTTCACCTACTCTATTAATTTAACATACATCGAAAAAGTAATGTTAGCTAAATGTTTTTAGTAATAAGTAGTTGATAAACCACTAAAACCAGAATGTACTCCACGCATTCCAGGCACATAATACATTTTTAACATCACTCCTAGGTGGTTATTATCATGTTAAAACCACCCACCACCAGGTCCCAGAAGGGATTGTGGTCTCACATAATAACATGTGCATTTCCACTATCATTATCAACGAATCAATGTAACGATTACATTTCAGGGCACTTTGTTTCAGTGTATCAAGTATTCCTTCTCATGCACACAACCCGGGACTTTTTGGAACAGGAATCGTTACTTTTTAGACATTCCAAACCCTTCGATAGCTCAGTTGGTAGAGCGGAGGACTGTAGTGGGCACATGTAGCTATCCTTAGGTCGCTGGTTCAAATCCGGCTCGAAGGAAACATTTTAGTGCAAAACTGATCTCTGACATATGTCAGAATCAGGTGTATTTCGCCATGTCTGATTACACATACAAAACATTTACTCTGACCCCTAGCTGCAATACTTAAAACAAACTTTCTAAAAAAACTTATATGAACAGTGCTTACTGTGGTGATCTTCTAAAATTCCTTTTCCAGACCACCACCACTGACCTGTAGAGTTTGGTTTGAACTTCACTGGCTGCGACCGCAGATTCACCTTTACTTACTTATACAGTAGGAAAACAAGGGTTAGGGTCAACATTTAAAAGCCTAAAAAGAAGTAGTTCCCTGACCGGGAATCGAACCCGGGCCGCGGCGGTGAGAGCGCCGAATCCTAACCACTAGACCACCAGGGAAGGATACAATGCTCTGCTTTCAATGTGTTTTAATTAAAAATTAACAGTACAAACTCTAAACAAAGACCTCTTTGGAACCTGGCAGAGAAGTCTTTACTTTAGAATTTTCAGGTATTTTATGTATACATTACAAGTTTTCATTTATGCCAAGTATTAGAATAAACTAAAGACACATTGTGTTGTTCTGTTAGTTATCTGGGGAAAGGGAGACCTCTAGTGGACTCTTAATGTAATTAAATGTTTTTGTTTTAACTGTAACTATAATTTGCCGTAGTTAGATGATGCATGTGGTCACATATTTTTCTCTCAACTTAAATTGGCCAGGAAAACTTTGCCTGTAAGTATGAGCTTAAGAATGAGCATATAGTTATTTTGTCATTAAGTATTAAGAACACAATTATAGAAATCCTTTGTTAATTGATCTACATTTTGTGCATCTTGAACATATACGCTAATCGCTGGCATCGTAATGTAATTTACCATAGTTCTAAGCTGGCGCATTTGTTTCTATACGTTTTGACCGAAAATACATCAATATTGTTCTTAACCGAATGAAACACTGAGATGTACTTTTGTTCTTTCTAGTTTTACAGTGCTTCCTAAGTAAAAGTTTGGAAAGGAAAACAGCTTCATTCTTTCAAGGAAAACAGCTTCATTCTTTCAAACTGTTTGCAAATGGGCAATTCGATGAAGAATAGAAAATAGAAATAGAATAAGAACAAATTAAAATAAACACAAAATAGACTTAACAGTGAGGTAAAGTTTAAGCAAATAGTCATATGCGTGTGAAAATAGAAAGGGTTTTAACCTGGCTTTAAAAAGGTATACATTTGGTATATATATGTTAGACCCCCTTTGCAACATGTCTTACATATCTGCCTTATATATAATATTTGAAAATGTTATTTTTTCTGTCTTTGTCCGGATTCGAACCCAGGACGTCGGGCACTCGCTCTTCTTGCACAGGAAGTCCCGCCTTCTCATGGAAAAAAGTATTCAGAATAGTGCTAAAACTGTTGTTCTTATTGATCAGGGTGAATAAAAGATAAACTGAGTTTTCATAATATTATATTACTACGATTATGATAGATATATGGTCTATTAAGGCCAAAGTCCCTTTAAAGTAGTTATGAATAGTGCTAACAACTGTTGTTCTTATTGATCAGGTTGAATAAAAGAAACTTAGTTTTCATAATATTATATTACCATGATTGTTATAGATGTATGGAGTTTTAGGCCAACAGTAAATGAATCCTGAAACTCCTGAATTGTTAATACCATATTTGCTTGTTACATACATCAACTTGATGCAACCTGGACACATCCTCAGTGATGTTACCTGGGGTCACGGAGTGTTTTGGGTCTTTCAAGCATCATACACTCTCGCCCAGGCGACCCAGCTGGGGTTGATCAGGCCCCAACTTGTGTCCAGGTAGCTCTACCTCGCCCATGGTTCTCCTCTCCTTAACCACAGCCACCTTGAGGCAACTTCTGCTGCCTCTGTGACCTCTTTGATGGCCCTTCGCTTGCTGGCCCCTGTTATACCCAGGATGTTGTAGGCTCTGCAGAGAGACTGGCCAGCAAACCCTCTGCATCCCACCTCAATGGGCTCACAACGTGCTCGCCACACATTTTTCCGACACATCGATATGTGATTGGCTTTCGAAAATGGAATTCAAGAGCTCAGATTGGAGAGTGAAAATGGAGTAAGGACCTGTTATTGGCGGAAGAAAATGGATTGCGACATGTGATTGGGTTTCGAAAATGGAATTTAAGAGCTGTGATTTATATATTTTTTGCCTCACGTACTGTACGAGTGGCATTTGAAATGTGAAAAAAATTAGCGCCCAACGTGGGGCTCGAACCCACGACCCTGAGATTAAGAGTCTCATGCTCTACCGACTGAGCTAGCCGGGCTTGTGCCTTACGGCTATAAACATAAATTATAAAAAATTATTAGTCAATACAAAAACACCTAAATATACGTTTTTGTAAACAATAATTTCCGACAAAATTACACGGATAATAACACGGATGCTTATTGTCACAACAATTACGTAGTGGCTATGTCAAAACGGTTAGTTCATCTTAATCTCATTTTGCAATAAAATTATCTCTGCTAATAGTTTAGGATTACGCATCTGTTTTGTTGAAGGGTCGGAGTAACGTTTACATGTTTACTACTAAATTGAACAAAGTACATACTTAACTACTTCTTGTGGCAGCGGGAAGATTTTATGAGCATGTGGTGCTAATATTGTTTGACCCTGTTCGTGTGTGTGTGTGTGTGTGTGTGTGTGTGTGTGCGTGCGTGCGTGCGTGCGTGCGTGCGTGGATTCGTGTGTGTGTGTGTGTGAAACGTGGATTCTCTCTGATCAAATCACTACTGTAAGAATTAGGTTGACAACGTCATAGTAGAAGTAGCAAACTGCTTATAAAATAATGATGCAGGAAAAAGAATCCATGCTTTTGTTACCTCAAGATTGGATTACACTTACATGTTTTTGCCTCTGCCTGTTACAGTAAGGCTAGGGTAGACTTTAAAGTTCTATTGTTAATGTACTTTCCCCTATTTACCTAGCTGAATTAATCCAGCCATACAACCCTCGCTTAACCTAACATCAAAAGATGCTGGCCTTCTAATTGTACGTAACATTTCAAAACAAACAGCCGGAGGTGAACTTAGCTCCTCAATTATGGAGTGAGCTGCCAATCCGGGTTAGAGCAGCTGATGCTACCTGACAGTTTCGGCTTCCAGTCTGCCAAACCCTCAACCCACCCGGTTGTCCCTTTCTGACTGTATTTGACTCGGACTATTCTATTTTATAAGACTCTGCATTTAAAAAATGCATTTAATAATTACTAAACTACACTATTATAAGTTCACCCAGCACATCCACTGACCACCCCTCAGCCTGGTTCATGTCTAGGTTTCTTCCTAAATTCGTTTTTGTCTAGCCGCTGTATCAACTTGCATCAAATGTTGATGTGTGCTCTGTTGGGTTCATGCTGGGTGTTTGTAAAAGCACTTTGTGACAACTTTGTTGTAAAAAGAGCTTCATAAAATACATGTGATTGATTGAAAAGGAACGCAAAACAAAAACTTAATTAAATTCTTTATTTTTTTACGCATCATTATATCGTCATATTCCAGCAATTGGTTTTCATTTTGCTTAACATACTTTTGAGTTTTACGTTACACCCAACTCTTCACAATGTCTTCGCCAGGCATAAAGTAAGCTAAACACGTTTTTCTTTACCCTCAAACTGCCAAATGAAAAAACGACTAAGATGCAGGGCAAGAAATGTACACATCAGAAGACACTTGAGGTTGTGGTAGCATGAACAACAAGTTCATCCGAACAAAGAGAAAGGATAACCGGGGTGGAATATCCCCAGAGATATAGGCCTACTAGTTGGCAGACTTGTTTTAGTTCTGCCACGATCCTCGCTAATGTGTATCTACTCATCAGGGTATCCGGTAAGTAGCTGGCTAGTAAATGCCATTGGTGATTTCTAGGACTAGAACAAAAACCTGCACATGCAGTTTCTGTCTAGAGTCGGTCACCCGTGGGCCTTGTGTGGTATTAAAGTACGTCATTATTTACACCTGGAAAAAAGTCTACCATGAAATTCCTGTCCACAAAGACCACAGACCTGTAGCTAAACACAGAATGTCTGCACATCCGAGAAAAAAAGAAATGTATTCTCTCATCAAATGAAGCATAAAAAAGATTTGCCAAAAGCTAGCGACATACAAAAAACTGCCTCTACCATCTGCGTAACACAGTCGTTATAACTAGGATTAGACATTTAAAAAAATAATCAACATAGGTATTTAAAGGACCCAGTGAGCTGTTTGGTAACATAATTCTACCTCATAACATGTTTGCGTACAAACAATACACATTCAAACGCATCATGTCAAGTATAAAGGCATGCGCACACACAGACACACACGCACGCAGCCACGCTCACACACCGGTATAGTCAAATCCTTATAAATAGGTCATTCATAGACCCTACTTTGAGACTGGACAGATTGCATTGGGGGCTGGTGAGGTGGGTTTCGATTAGGAACACGTGTACTGATGACGTGTACTGGTGACGTGACACACCGACGCTTTTACACCGGCAGGCACTCTCAATCGGACGCATCGTATCCAAGCAATGCAGTGTTGTCGGCAACGTAGAACACATTTTGTACTTCTGTCTGGCTGCACTACGCATATTGTACATATTTCATACGTGATTTAGTCTGACCAATAATTCCCCCCTGTTTCGTCTCCAACCGCCTGTTCACCAGCCAGACCGCCACAACCTGTCCAATATTTAAGTTCTTGGTTTCCCAGGTCTTTTCGCCGGGTTTCAAACACTGGCTGGCTCATATCATGGCCCCGTTTGTCAAGTGCGTCCTCCCAGGGAATTTCAAATGCTCGTATAATATATATAATATATTTAATAAAGTTAGCGGCACTCGTTTGTATTGGCATTTCACCCCCACCCCTTTCCATAAATACGACACGTACATACAGTACAAAACAGAAAGACGTTGATAGGTTCAGTGTCAACATCTATCTGAACAGTTAAAGGAAAGAAGTACCCATTAGGGTTGTTTTATAGATCGTACCATATTGGCCTGTAAGTAAGTCTTAATAACGTCCGTGCTTTCTGCTATGCTATTGTACCGTAAACATACAACAATAAAACATCCGCGACGACACAGTGGGAAAAAAACCCTTCAAATTATTGTTATGAGGTAAAAAAAACAAGTGAAATTATGTTACACGACGATAAAGAGACGAATACAAGTGTAACAAAATATAAGCGGAGTAATCATTAAATACATATTATCATATATATATATAAAAAGCTATTTCTCGTTTTTTTCATCACATTCAGTGTTTTGAATGCTGTTGAACAGAGTGAACACTAGGTGGCGCCCGAGTATCAACAAATGGTCACGATGGCTACATGTCACTTCATATTCAAATTCAAGCAGGTGGTTTTGGTCGGTATAGGCACAGGCTGAATGCATCCCTCACCTTCTCTTGGTTCCCCGTGGCTCTGCTAGAGTAGTACACCATATAATTTGCCCTACACCTATTCTAAGCTACATTCTTCAACCATCTTCTTTCCTTCCTCGACTCTTCCTTCCTTCCTTCTAGCCCGCTTCATCTCCTCCGTCCCGTTCTCTCGATTCTCACTCCTTTCTCACCCTCAATCTCTTCTTTCCCTTTCCCTTCAATCCATTATCCTTTCGTTTAGTACGGTAAATTAGTTAGTAAATGATCAGTTAGTACTACCTTTAAGTGGATTCCTACTGACCTGTACAAGTCAGTGTAACCATTGTTTAGACCACAGTCAACAACCATGTAAACTAAAACGAAGCCTCCGCTGCCATCGCGCGACTGCCCGAAACCGCTGTCAGAAAAGTCCTCCAGAGCGCGTCTTCCCCGTTCGTCCCAAACCTCCACCCCTATTTAAGTGCTGGTAGGGTCCTCATGTCTGGGCTCACTGCTCCTCCTCCTCCTCGCTGATGCCCTGAGCTTTCAGTTCGTCCAGGACGTTGTCCAGGTGGCCGGGATCCGGGTAGCCGTGGCCCGTCAGGTTGGAGCCGAACTCCGTCTTGTGGTGCACCTCGTTCCAGATGGCCGTGTCCGACTCGCCCGTGGTGCTGGACGTTCCCACAGAGAACACCAGCCGCCGGTCCCACGCCGTCAGCAGGAGTCTGAGAACCTGTGGGAGGAGAGGGAGGTTCCTCACACGGAAACAACTGCCAAACAATGACGGTCGGGTCTAAAATCCACAACGAGCGTCTTGCTATGGCCGAGCATCCGGAAGGTCATCGGGACTTTACCTTGCGTCCCTTGTCGCTGTCCGGGAGGTAGCAGTGGCGCGGGAACCCTCTGGCTGTGAAGGGCTTGCCCGGGTTGGGGTGCTCCGGGCCCTGGATGCCCGGGGGGATGTTGTAGACGATCCGGATGGTCTTGCAGTCGGGGTGGCCGGGCAGCGAGTGGGGGATGACGTGGTACTCCATCTTGCCCGGCGGCTGGTTGCCCGTCTTGACGCCGTAGATGGTCTTGCAGGTGGGGCACTGGAGGCTGCCGTCCTGGTTGCCGTTGTTGTACATGGCCACCAGGCACTGGAGGTGGTACTGGTGCCCACACTGGGCCAGGCGACCCACAGACTCGCCCCCTTTGTAGCCCGACGGACCTCTGAGTGCCTCCATACATATAGTACAATCCTGAGGACAATAATACAGAGGGGGGGCCCTCTAGTCAACTCTATATATGGTCCTCTAGTAAACTCTATATATACGTTATCTTTGATGTACTAAAAGTCTGTGCGGCTCAAAGTTCATCTCTGTCGCATGTGTGGAAATTTAATTTGTCTAAGTGCGTGTATATTTTTTTTCACAGCGTTATTTGATAATGGCTGTATAGAGTTCTGGTCTTACCTCCTCCGGGGCAGTCCTGACTTTCTGCAGATACTTCTTCACAACCTCCTCTGTAGTTTTGCCTGCAGAGAGAAAAGAGCAAGACGGACAGGGAGAGGGAGGAGACAAGGAAAAAAAAGGCAAGGAGAAAGTCGATATGAGGAGATTGAGGAGACAGAACGAGACAGAAAAGTAAAGCAGGGGGAATATGAGTAGGACTGCACTGGCCCAAACATCGTACAATGTCAACAAATACCGTACAAGGGAAATGTGTGTGACTCTATACATTTGTGCAGGACTATATATTAGTGTATCTACGTGTTTAGATATGTGTGTGTTTGTTTATAGAGGCGTGCTAGCGATGGCTCGTACCTTTACGAGTCTGTTTCATAGTGGTCTAATAGTGTATCTATGTGTTTAGATATGTGTGTGTTTGTTTATAGAGGCGTGCTAGTGATGGCTCGTACCTATACGAGTCTGTTTCATAGTGGTCTAATAGTGTATCTATGTGTTTAGATATGTGTGTGTTTGTTTATAGAGGCGTGCTAGTGATGGCTCGTACCTATACGAGTCTGTTTCATAGTGGTCTAATAGTGTATCTATGTGTTTAGATATGTGTGTGTTTGTTTATAGAGGCTTGCTAGCGATGGCTCGTACCTATACGAGTCTGTTTCATAGTGGTCTAATAGTGTATCTATGTGTTTAGATATGTGTGTGTTTGTTTATAGAGGCTTGCTAGCGATGGCTTGTACCTATACGAGTCTGTTTCATAGTGGTCTAATAGTGTATCTATGTGTTTAGATATGTGTGTGTTTGTTTATAGAGGCGTGCTAGCGATGGCTCGTACCTTTACGAGTCTGTTTCTTAGTGGTCTTGCGGCAGCTGTGACCCAGGCCGGGGACGGGCTTCACGTCACTCTTGCTGACGGGCGGGGGGTGCAGCACCAGTTTGGGGGGACGCGTGAGGCACACCGGGAGCCCGGCCGCACTCATCAGGATCCCAGTGATACCTGCCAGCGCCGGGTGCACCGAACTGTTGCCGCTGAGGTTCTTCACCGGGACGGTGGGAACGCTGGAACACAGAATGACACACACCGGCGTGCGTTAGTGAATCGGTGTATACGGGCAAGCTGGAGCCTCACAACAACACCACACCTCATTGGATACGGGCAAGCTGGAGCCACCACACCTCATTGGATGCCGGTCCACACATCCATAAGGAGGCGGACTCACAGCGTGTCGGTTACTACTGGTGTCACACACACACACACACACAGTCTGTACCTCGATCTGGCTCTCTTTGTCTCTCGTTTTGTGTGGTTGTGGTGATGTGTGTGTGTGTGCGGATGTGTGTGCGTGTGCGTGGATGTGTGTGCGTGGATGTGTGTGTGTGTGGCATAACACCAGACCTGGATCACCGACCCATATACCATAGATGGTGCTGCCAGATATCCTCAGTGTTGCCGGTATGTTTCAGAGAATAACGCTGATATCTAGAACAGCACCCTGTTCCCTTCATATTTCAACCCTGTGCCCTTCATAGTGCACTCTGTTTCAACCCTGTTCCCTTCATAGTGCACTCTGTTTCAACCCTGTTCTCTTCATAGTGCACTCTGTTTCAACCCTGTTCTCTTCATAGTGCACTCTGTTTCAACCCTGTTCTCTTCATAGTGCACTCTGTTTCAACCCTGTTCTCTTCATAGTGCACTCTGTTTCAACCCTGTGCCCTTCATAGTGCACTCTGTTTCAACCCTGTGCCCTTCATAGTGCACTCTGTTTCAACCCTGTTCCCTTCATAGTGCACTCTGTTTCAACCCTGTTCCCTTCATAGTGCACTCTGTTTCAACCCTGTGCCCTTCATAGTGCACTCTGTTTCAACCCTGTTCCCTTCATAGTGCACTCTGTTTCAACCCTGTTCCCTTCATAGTGCACTCTGTTTCAAACAGACCTGCATAGCCGACCTAGACCTGAATATGGATTTAAGGGGGACAGTACTCCAATGCACCCATTGTTTATCCGCTGACAGATTTCTGGATTATCCAGCACGTTTCAATGGTTCCTTGAACATTCCAGCACTCCGGGTACAGATGGAATGTTCGTCCCGTACAATAGTTCCCCAGAGCATCTTCTCAAAAACATCTTTTGCTTGTCAACCACAGAAAACATATAGGTATCTGTGAGAGTGAACATCATGCTCTAGTCACACCTGTAGCATGTGTGTGTTGTCGTTGAGAAAGCAAACATAGCTTAAATTCTCCATTAGATCAGGCAACAGTTTACACACACACACACACACACACAGTTTTTCCTAGTAATCGATACTCACTTAAAGGACCTGAGGATTGTCATTCCCCCACACAGAGGTCAGTGTCGGCAAAAATCAATTAAGTGTTGCCAAGAAGAAAGGATAGATAATAAACAAAAAGAAAAACAAATCACAGCAGAATCGATTTCCTTTCTCCGTTCTCTGGGGACAGATACACACTTTGGCTGTGTCAAAGAGACGAGTGTTTTTACACGTACCCCCCCTCTCTCTCTCCCTTCCTTGTTCTTTGTCTCTTGTTCTCTGTGTTTCTTTCCTGTTCTGGGTTTCTAAACTCCGACCCTCAATCTCTCGTTTTCTCTTTTTTCCCCCTCAACCCTGCTACTTCAGTCAGCTGCCTGGTAAACTCTGCGTCTGATTCCCGTAGCGTAACTCTCGTTCATTGTCGCTACTTTAAAAGCGGAGCTTGTGAAGTGGACCGAGCGAGTGAACGTGTGTACGAGTCTCTAGTCTTCTCGAGGTAATCCGCGCGTTTCCAGCTGCTGCCCGGTGACCTCCACGAGACGGGTCACAGTTCTGACAGTCAACTGGGATTACCTGCAACACGTCACGGTCTCGACCCACTCTGGTCCTTGATGACCGTTGATAAACACACGTCACATACCTGGAGCGAACACACACACGTGTGTACACACACACACGCGCGCGCACACACACACACACGCGCACACAGCTTATAAGATAAATGACAAATGCAGCATCTGACGCGTTTTAATGGGCCACAACTTGAGAAGTTCTCGAGACGTTCCACCTGCTGTGTGCTTGTGATGCCTGGTGTCAGGGTTCCTCTCAGTCCCCAGTGCCTTATCGAATGTCAGGAAGCAGCAGAAAACACATGACAAAGTGAGGAGGAACGGCATTAAAAAGCTCTTTAGCAGAATTTGTGTCTCAAATTGCCACCTATTCCCTACACGGGGGAACTCCATCTACCAGAGCCCGGCACTTCATGTGACTCTGTGAGTGACCGTAATGACTGGTTCAAATGACCCGGTCGTGATGTGGTCTAGTCTGCCGCTCCATAATTGGCTGCTTCCACCTGTTAAGATTCAGTTAACGGGCTACGTTTCTAGACCAAGCATAAACTGTCCACACAATGCATCGGGGGTTATCGAGTTTCAGGAAAGGACCAAGCAGGACTCTACAACTCTGATCATTTAAGGCGTATCAACCGGCTAATGACACTTGTAGCTCTAGTCACCTGCTCCAACAATCCACATATAAACAGCCGAGAAAAAGGTTGTGGTAAATGCGACTATATTCTGAAGAAAACCACAGCTAGCGACCAGTGTTTCTGTGATAGTACAGGAGTCGTCCATAGAACGGGGTCAGTCAGAGGGACCGCCCCATTTACAGCCCCCGTTGGTGATTTGGCTTTTGTTCTATGGTTGGTTGTAAAACGCGACCCCTCCGGGGAGGCTCAGCGGAGGTCACCTTACCATTCATGCTCTCTACAAAAAGACAGGATGTTTTGTCGACAGGAACGTTGATTATCCTGCATGAGCTGGATCCAAAGGGCCTTAAACGTTAATGAGAGTACAGAGACAATGTTTCACTTGAGCTAACATGGTTCTTCCAGCGTCACATAGAAAGCTAACATGACCCACTCTAGCTTACAACATCGAAGCTACCCAACAGCTACGCTAGCTAACATCAGCTACGCTAGCTAACATCAGCTACGCTAGATAACATCAGCTACAGTAGTAAGCATTAGTTACAGTAGCTAACATTATGTATTTATGTAAGCTAAAATCATTTACAACATATATATGTATAATTGTAATACTCTTTTCTCAACTAGGGTATTTGTCCATAAGGAGTTCATCAACACCATCTGTAGCTTCCGGTCAAGGGCTTTGCCTTGACAAGCTTTGAGTTTGCGCTAAATAAAGGCTTTGAAATTACACTTACCGAAGGTGTGAGAGAAACTAAGTGAATGACTCACTGAGTGAGAGTGTGACGGTGAAAGGAAAATATGTTAATTTGTGTGTGCGCGCATTTCTACATACATACATACATACACACACTGACGGGCCAAAACATTATGACCATATATGCTGTTGATCCTCTGCTTGCCGCCAAAACAGAGACGACCCGTCGAGGCATGTTAAGGTAGGTGGCACATGTCAAATTCACGTCCACATGAATGCCTAGACTCAGGGTTTCCCAGCAAAACATCGCCCAGAGTCTCACACTCTCTTCGCCAGCTTGTCGTGTTCCCAAAATGCAATCCTGGTGCCTATATTTCCTCAGGTAAACGCCGCACACATACGCCCACGTGAAGAGAACAGGATTTATCAAATCAGGCAACAGTCTTCCACAACTCCAAGGTCCATATCTGACACTTGTGTGCCCATTACAGGCACTTGCAATGGTGGACAGGTGTCATCATGGGCACTCTGACCAGTCTGGCTACCAGTACTATTTGAAGGAGGATGCCAGGCACCGTGTGTCCTGAATTTTTTTCCCTGTAACCATCGTTAAATACCCACAAGCCCTTCCGTTTCATAAAGTCTTTGACTCAGTCGTATAGCCATATCAAATTGGCACTTGTGGCTCAGGTTTTTACTCCTGCCCATCCAGTCAAACACATTAACTATAAGAACTGACTGTTCGCTATCTGAACTACCCACACCTTAACATGTGCCCTTGTTAAGAGATGATCAACATTACTCATTTCACCTGTTCTGGCATAACGTTTTGGCTCATCAGTGTACATAAAGCAGTAACAGGTTTACAGAACACACAAAAAGCAAGCAGTGCAGAGGGAGAGAAACTATAGAAGCCAAGCATGTCCTCTTCAGATGAAGAATATTTTACATTTACATGCAGTATCAATCAATCAAGAGAAATGTCAAAGCCCTTTTTACAATGAGAGTTGTCAAACACCCAGGATGAAACCCAACGAAGCACGCATCAACATGTTGCAACACAGCGGCTGGAGAAAAAACTCCCTGACGGCTCGAATTTAGGAAGAAACCTAGAGAGGAACCATGCTCTGATGGTTGGCCAGTCCACGTCTGGCTGTTCAGGATGGACTTTTAATAGTTGAATAATTATTAAATGCATTTTTTTCAATGCAGAGGGTCTTGTAAAACAGTCCAGATCAGATGCACAAAGACCTGTGGCCAGTGTGCTTATTTCACTAGCTTTGGGCGATGAAACAAATTTTCCCCGTGAAATGAAAGAGCGAGAATGCAGGGAAGGAAGATGATTAGAGAAAGAGAGTCAGCGGGGTGCAACCCTGTCCCAAACAGAATACCTGACCATAATGACTAACCCGGGTGATCGTGACCTGGCTGTAGAGAGAACGCCTTAGGTGGGGCCCTCTTGCCAAATGCAAGCGACCACATCAGAGACATATCTCCATGAGATCACACAGAACCATGAGGAATTTAAAATCCAATCAACGGGTAAATACGGCAGTGTCCTGACACTTTCGCACAGGAACTGTTTGCCTACAAATGGCCAAATCGGCACAATGTTAATGTTTACCAGGAACAGCACCGACAAACCCTTTGGATATTTTCGCAGAAGTCTGACGAGAGGAGTGGCAAAGAGATTTCCACAGATGTAAGTCGCGTTTTAAGTCCTTAGTTGACCTTGGATTGTGGGTTGACACATTTCTTTCCCCCAAAAAAATCGCAACAAATGTCCCAGTAGTCGTTTGGACTCGTATTTCATAAAACACCAGGTCAGCGTCGATACAGAATGTACCAGTTTGTGGATTCCTGAACTGCCTCTCAGTATAGATAAGCCATTGTATCTAGGACATTAAATCTGGGTTGCGGCATACCGACAGTAAATGCAAATTGCCAAATGTGTCACGAGTGGTGAGTTAGGGTACTGCACTGTCTGGTTTCGGGTGCACCACTTCCTAGTTCGGGTTGATTAATCACAGCTGTGTTGTATTTGGTTCATTAAGTCGGGCTATAAAGGGATTGATAGGAAGTCACCTGGTTGCTGTTCATTATTTGTTAGTCACTGTTATTCGAGGTGAGTGTATTGTCTGCTACTGTTGTTTGTTGTTCTGTAAGTCGCTATATGCACATGTTTATTTCCGTTAGCACCAGTTAGCTTTTTCGCCGGTTACGGTTTGTTTTATGTTTGTTGTATACTAATAAAACGACCGAACGGATTATACGGCTCCTGCACATGGCTTATTACGCTACACCGTACCAGCAGCATGACAAAATGTATATGTTTTAAACTGGGTATTTATCACAAAGACACTTGGTCAATAAGGACCCAGAAAAAACTGTCTTGCAAAAATTGTGACTAAAATGTCCCAATATTTTGCCTTCATCCATTTCAAGTTATAACGCGTTGTGTGTTTATAGATGACTTTGTGCAGGGCGCTTTTTGCCAACTGTCAGCTTGAACGAGTTTGGCCACTCTCCTCTGACC
This sequence comes from Dallia pectoralis, assembly GCA_029465975.1. NCBI lineage: Eukaryota > Metazoa > Chordata > Actinopteri > Esociformes > Umbridae > Dallia > Dallia pectoralis. Next base: position 8,662,303 of record CM055742.1, read on the forward strand.
TTTAACTAACATGGTGATTTTAACCAAATAATTGTTCACTAATTGTTTTATGTTTACCGTTCTCTGTTATTTTGATCGTACCAGAGTCACAGTGGCTTACACCGTGCATTTTCCCCGTTTTAATGTTTTGAAACACAACAGCTAAACCACACAACAACGTCGGCCTGTTTCATGTATTCAGTTGGAGCAAATTGATATGCTGTTTGCCTTAATGAGCAGGTGTGCCGGATACAGTGGCCGGTGAGTGTTTGCTACGTCGGGCAAACCAGATTCAATTCTAAAGCTGTTTATTCACTGTTTATGTTGTTACGTGCACAAATAGCAGTTTGATGGGAACATTAGACGTGGGACAGTTAGAGCGTGACGCTGTGGCATGTTGAAGCGTGTTCTGAAGAGCCCGGCTGTTCCGAACAACAAGACATGTTCCGCAACAGACTAATTTGATCTCATGATGGAACCCTGCGCTCGATCTCTCAGATACACGGTTAATTACAACACCTGCAAGACTATATACTCCAGGAACAGGGTTGAGCAGCCAAGCTCAAAATAGTTAATGTATGCGTTTCTCCCTGTACATTTATAGACCATAACATCTGTGTATCTCCCTGTACATTTATAGACCATAACATCTGTGTATCTCCCTGTACATTTATAGACCATAACATCTGTATCTCCCTGTACATTTATAGACCATAACATCTGTGCATCTCCCTGTACATTTATAGACCATAACATCTGTGTATCTCCCTGTACATTTATAGACCATAACATCTGTGTCTCCCTGTACATTTATAGACCATAACATCTGTATCTCCCTGTACATTTATAGATCATAACATCTGTGTCTCCCTGTACATTTATAGACCATAACATCTGTGTATCTCCCTGTACATTTATAGACCATAACATCTGTATCTCCCTGTACATTTATAGACCATAACATCTGTGTATCTCCCTGTACATTTATAGACCATAACATCTGTGTATCTCCCTGTACATTTATAGATCATAACATCTGTGTATCTCCCTGTACATTTATAGACCATAACATCTGTGTATCTCCCTGTACATTTATAGACCATAACATCTGTGTATCTCCCTGTACATTTATAGACCATAACATCTGTGTATCTCCCTGTACATTTATAGACCATAACATCTGTGTATCTCCCTGTAAATTTATAGACCATAACATCTGTATCTCCCTGTACATTTATAGACCATAACATCTGTGTATCTCCCTGTAAATTTATAGACCATAACATCTGTATCTCCCTGTACATTTATAGACCATAACATCTGTATCTCCCTGTAAATTTATAGACCATAACATCTGTATCTCCCTGTACATTTATAGACCATAACATCTGTGTCTCCCTGTACATTTATAGACCATAACATCTGTATCTCCCTGTACATTTATAGATCATAACATCTGTGTCTCCCTGTACATTTATAGACCATACCATCTGTGTATCTCCCTGTACATTTATAGACCATAACATCTGTATCTCCCTGTACATTTATAGACCATAACATCTGTGTATCTCCCTGTACATTTATAGACCATAACATCTGTGTATCTCCCTGTAAATTTATAGACCATAACATCTGTATCTCCCTGTACATTTATAGACCATAACATCTGTGTATCTCCCTGTAAATTTATAGACCATAACATCTGTATCTCCCTGTACATTTATAGACCATAACATCTGTATCTCCCTGTAAATTTATAGACCATAACATCTGTATCTCCCTGTACATTTATAGACCATAACATCTGTGTCTCCCTGTACATTTATAGACCATAACATCTGTATCTCCCTGTACATTTATAGATCATAACATCTGTGTATCTCCCTGTACATTTATAGACCATAACATCTGTGTATCTCCCTGTACATTTATAGACCATAACATCTGTGTATCTCCCTGTACATTTATAGACCATAACATCTGTGTATCTCCCTGTACATTTATAGACCATAACATCTGTATCTCCCTGTACATTTATAGACCATAACATCTGTGTATCTCCCTGTACATTTATAGACCATAACATCTGTGTATCTCCCTGTACATTTATAGACCATAACATCTGTGTATCTCCCTGTAAATTTATAGACCATAACATCTGTATCTCCCTGTACATTTATAGACCATAACATCTGTGTATCTCCCTGTAAATTTATAGACCATAACATCTGTATCTCCCTGTACATTTATAGACCATAACATCTGTATCTCCCTGTAAATTTATAGACCATAACATCTGTATCTCCCTGTACATTTATAGACCATAACATCTGTGTCTCCCTGTACATTTATAGACCATAACATCTGTATCTCCCTGTACATTTATAGATCATAACATCTGTGTCTCCCTGTACATTTATAGACCATAACATCTGTGTATCTCCCTGTACATTTATAGACCATAACATCTGTATCTCCCTGTACATTTATAGACCATAACATCTGTGTATCTCCCTGTACATTTATAGACCATAACATCTGTGTATCTCCCTGTAAATTTATAGACCATAACATCTGTATCTCCCTGTACATTTATAGACCATAACATCTCTCAGTAGCGATGGCCTGGGTGGATAATAATTGCAATGTGTATACTCTCACTCAAATATAACATGTGACCGTCGTAGAGTACAGTCTAGTTCTAATCTGGAAGGGTTTGTTTGTGTATCCATGGAGAGAGGAGGGGCTGATGGGGGAGGAGCGTGACCCCTTGTGACCCCAACCCCCATTCCATCACACACACACACACAACACTCCTCCCCTCCTTTGTCAACTCTCCTCCTCTCCCTCCATCCTCTCCTCCCTGTGTGCCCAGATGGTCATGGGGAACGGGTGATTTAACTGCCGGAGCACAGCACCTCCCACAGATTCTCACACACACTCGTGTGTGTGTACATATGCAAGCACACACTCACAGACACACACACTCACATAGGCGACATGTGAGCCCACACACACACACACACACACACACACACACACACACACACACACTAACTGGAAACCTTGAAGAACAGTTTGACATTCTATCAATTAGATACACTTTAAAAATGTGTATATAACAGAGATCCCATTACAGGTCAGATACGGAATATATTACCGAGATCCCATTACAGGTCAGATACGGTTCATACAACAGAGAACCCACTACAGGTCAGATACTGTTTATACAACAGAGAACCCACTACAGGTCAGATACTGTTTATACAACAGAGAACCCACTACAGGTCAGATACTGTTTATACAACAAAGAACCCATTACAGTTCAGATACAAAAAATACAAAAGAGATCCCATTACAGGTCAGATACTGTATAAAAAAACAAAGAAACCAATACAGGTCAGACACGGTATATAAAACAGAGATCCCATTACAGGACAGATACGGTATATAAAACAGAGATCCCATTACAGGTCAGATATGCTATAAAAAACAGAGATCCCATTACAGGACAGATACGGTATATAAAACAGAGATCCCATTACAGGACAGATACGGTATATAAAACAGAGATCCCATTACAGGACAGATACGGTATATAAAACAGAGATCCCATTACAGGACAGATACGGTATATAAAACAGAGATCCCATTACAGGTCAGATTTGCTATAAAAAACAGAGATCCCATCACAGGACAGATACGGTATATAAAACAGAGATCCCATTACAGGACAGATACGGTATATAAAACAGAGATCCCATTACAGGACAGATACGGTATATAAAACAGAGATCCCATTACAGGTCAGATTTGCTATAAAAAACAGAGATCCCATTACAGGTCAGATACGGTTACAACAGAGATCCCATTTAAGGCAATATATGGTATGTATAGGAATGACCTGTTCCTATGCTCTCTCCTCCCCCCCTCTTCCTCTCTCTCTCCAACTCCCCCATATTCTTTGTTTCTCCATCCTCAGAAACCCCTTCCTCCACTCTATTAGTTGGAGGTCTTTCACACACTCCCGTATAAGTGAACAAAAGCACATTCTTTTCTGCAGCTTTGTAAGGACCGTCAATATTGACTTTCTGTGTGTGCGTCTGTGTGTGTGCGTGTGTGCACGTCCCTTGGTCCGAAACACATGCAGTCTACATGCAGTCCCCCCCACGAGAGCGTCCAACTGAATCTAGCCATTGCATTGCGTTGCCTATTGATTTCACCCCTCCCTCTTTATCTCTCTCTCTCTCTTCTGCAGCAGACAGGTTTCTTGCATCCGAGCGATGATCAATCTTTGGAAGTTGCTGAGTTGTTCCTTTGTCCCTCCCTCCCGCCCCTCCATGACAGTGTCTGTCTGGCTGGCTGGCTCGGTCGATCTCCCCTGCGGCCGACGGTCTCAGGAAAACCCAGAGCCTCCTGACAAATGCCTTAAGACAGACTGAGACGAGGCGCTACGACGATGACTGTGCCCTCCTCTTTTGTATTCCCTCCACCCCCTGGACCCCCCCCCCTTCCCCACTGTAATGCCCCCCCCCTTCAACCTAGTAACCTCAACCCAGCCAAGCCCAAAACCCGGCCGAGACAGAGTCCCCGGCATTGTGTTGCAAATGCCGACTAGGCCCGGGATTGGCAACAAAGGTTGCCGTGGAAACGTTCTGCTGGGGCATAATGGGGCCCCGGGCCCCAGAACACAGGGGGTCCCAGGAGGGGAGGTGCTGTCGGCCCTCTCTGGCCTAACACCCTCTGGGCCGCTCTCACTCCCGACATTCTCCCTCCTTCCCCCCGGTCCACAAACGCTCCATTATTACCGGCTTCCAGATGGTGAGCGTCAGGAAGGGGTCCCGCGCCCACACAACTCGCTCCCAAAGCACCCGGACAGTCAAAGGACCCGTGTTATCTAATGCTTTTGGAAAACGAATTTTGTTTCAACTTAACGTAAAGTCCGGTCGAGGTACAAACTGGTCAGGTTGAAATGTGTTCAGTTGATGTACACTGCCAGCCTAAACGCTTCTTTACCGAACGACAAACTTAAAATGGGTAATAAATACAGTAGGGCTCAGTTAGCCAGTGTGTGTGTGTGTGTGTGTGTGTGTGTGTGAGATTCCATCACTCACCCAGACGCAATGAGAGCTCGTGACTGAGCCATGGCGATGCGTTGCAGGGCAGGCCGGCTGAGCCCGACCAGGCTGGAGCGCTGGGGCAGAGGGGCGGAGCACGCCGTCAACCGCTGGGGCACCATTGGCCGTGGAGACGGCGACGGCACGGGCGAAGGCGGCAACGTCACCGTGGCCGACGGCGTGACAAGCGTAGCGGTGGGCACCGACTGGCCGGTGCTGGACATGGGCGGTGCTGAAGGGCGGCGAACCGGATTGGAGGAGGGCGGCTGGGGGGGCGGGAGAGGGGGTGGGGGAGGTCGGTTGGAGATGGAGAGGGTGCCCGTTTGGGCACTGAGGAGGGAGAGGGAGCGGGCGAACAGGGCGGCATTACGGCGCGGCGACGACTGGTTCCGGGATATGGACAGACCGTGGGGTAAGGTTTTGGAGTAGGTGGAAGAGGAGGTGTTCGATTTTCCTGGGGAGTTCCTGGCCTGGCCCCTGCCCAGGGTGGCTGACTTAGGGCTGGGTGGTTTGCTCTGCGGTTTAGCCAGCAGGCAACTCGACCTGTGCATTGATGGCATCCCGGCATTCTGCTTCACACTCAGCACCAACATGCACTGCTGACAGGCACACGGCTGCCCGCCGAGAGACTGGGTGGAGGCCGGCCCGCTAATGGGGTACACCAACCCTCTGCTGACACCAGACACCCCCACCCCTAACAGCCCACCGGGCGGTCCTCCGCCGCCCGACCCTCCGCCTCCGTTCCTGGGTACGGGTCCGGACACCAGGGGGTACGCCACGTCGGCCCTCCGCTGTATCTTGCGCCGCTTCTGGGTCTGCCTGTTGATCTGGGTCATGCCCTGCAGGTCCACCAGGTAACAGAAGCCCAGCGGGGCCAGGTCCAGCCAGGGCTGCTGACGGTCACGGGCCGCCTGGATGGCGATGGCCACCTCTGTGTCATACTGGGTCCATGAGCCGGCGTCGTTCTCCCACTCCCACAGCCAGCCCTGACTGGGTGCCGACGTGGGGTCGTAGAAACTGCGGCGTACCGGACGGATTGTACCTGCGCCAGGGAGACATGGAGGCTTAGTTTGGTTTACAGTAACAGGCCAGATAAAAAGCTAACAGAAGAGCAACAGAAGCAGAGGAACAGTGAGCAAACAGAAGCAGAGGAACAGCGAGCCAACAGAAGCAGAGGAACAGCGAGCAAACAGAAGCAGAGGAACAGTGAGCCAACAGAAGCAGAGGAACAGTGAGCCAACAGAAGCAGAGGAACAGTGAGCCAACAGAAGCAGAGGAACAGTGAGCCAAATTTAAACAATCTTGAAGCATATAGTGTACATTCAATGAGCCAAGGTTGAAACAGGAACTGAGAAGGACGTGAGAACACTTGTGTCGGGATATATTTACTAAATTAAGCTAAAGCCTCGCCACAAAAAGGGAAGTTAAAGTTCAGAAGTCTATGAAACAGATACCGGTACGTTCCCACACTTCTCATACCGCATCAACATTCAACTGACTCATCGCAAACTTAAACTAAAGCATTTCCGAATGTTATTACACCAGGCAAAACAAACGGTGACAGTGTGAAAATAGTTAAAATCTTTAGCAACAGTTATTCACTTGGGTTTAAAGTGATTATTCGACTGAACCTGGCGTAACACAACAAAACGATGCCAAACTGAGAAGGTTTCGAAACAATCCAATCAGAGGCAAGTGCAGTGTGCCGATGCCATGGTAGAGAGACTAGGAACCCATACTGGTCACAGGGAGAGGAACTGGGGCACAAAGACATCAAAAGGTGCCTACACGCAGGAAGCCCAGCTATGCTGGTTTGAAGTGCACTGCCAGGGGAATTGTGTGTGTCGCCATAGTTATTTTGTGTGTGTGTGTGTGTGTGTGTGTGCGTGCGTATGTGTGTGAGAGAGTCTGCGGGGTAGGTCGGTCTTTCACATACGTTTACAATAGAGCGCTGAGCACTTGACCTCGGGGATTAGCGTGTGAAATGTGATGTAGTAGATCGTTGAGAAAATGTACATTTTCAGTCCAGCCGAAACAAAGCAGGCTCTCACAGAGATAGGCCACCCAGCTGGGACGTGGACAGTCAGGTGGTGGACTGTTTCCTGTTTCATGTCTGTTCATTTGTGAAATCTGAATAAAAAGGGTCGTATTGTGTTGCGGCGTCATCGCCGGTCTCTGCTAGTGAGAGATCACCGACATGTGACACAACAAGACTGTCTCGGTCGAGAACTGGTTCATGTTCATGAAACCGCAAATGAACTGACACACCGGGTCAGACTGGCGAAGGCTCTCCAATAAAAGACACATACTTGTCATTCGTTTATAAAACACTTTTACCACAATGTGGGTGGATGAAGACGACGCAGGCTTATAAAAAAAAACGGCGCAGCCGGGGCGATGACGACTAACCACAGAATGCCCCTGTAGAGAAAGGTCTTTCACCCGTCGCGGCTTTCTCTTTGAAAGGAGAGCACCGTTGTCCTTTAATCTACGAGATAACAGCCACATCTCTCATCCCCTGGCTGTCTTTGAACTGGGCAACCGGAGTGAGGGATGTGGCGGTGGTGACCTCCAGGGAGTGGGTCTTTGTTTCAGTCGGGGGTGGTGGTGGTGGTGGAGGGGTCTACCGGCTCATCAGAAGGCAGGTGTGTCCAGTGTGTGTCTGTTTTGACACGCATGTCTCAGAGGAAGTCTGCTGTGTGCGTTAAGCAGATTGAAGGCAGGTGAGTAAAATGACGGGTCGTTGTGAAAGTAAACTCTCAGCGGCTACTTCAACACTTCCTGATGGACTCCCGTCGCCTCCCGACGCACCTTCTCAAATGTCTCTCCGTGACTAACAGGTTGTGATGACATGTTCCCAACGTTACGTTACTCCGTTACTCTTAAGGTCTCCCAAGGTTCATGCGATGATTTTGTCCAACAATGAGCTGTTTCTGTGTAGGTCGGCTACTACTGTGATCTCTAGTCGTCAGCCAACTAGTTAACAAGACAATCCCCGTTGAACGCAATTTAATGGAGAAGCCTTGGCTGTCCGCGCAGGAGAAAAGCAGGGTAGACGAAGTACGGATTCAAATGTGAAAACTGTAATGGAACAATATATGCTACGTTTATTTTACTTTTCCTCAACATATACGGTCAAAGAAACTGGACTGCTCAGAAATCTATGCTGTCCGGCATTGCAATTTGAAAATCCCGATTGTGATCCTGAAATCTAAAGGTAACATAACCCTAGTTACTATACCTACCTATTTTAATCCAACCCTAAAACCTGGGGAAGAGGAAGACAGGGCACGATGTGCATTTGGGGGTAATAATGCCTGGGTCTCCTTAACCTCCACTAACCCGGCGACTGACTAGCTGACCTATGAGATAAAGGAGTGGTGAGGGTGCACGGTACGCCGTCAGGGCATCTGATCGAATTCCAGAGCGGACCAAGTGGGAGAAAATCTGTTCTGTCCCTGAGCAAGGCCGTAACCCTTAGTGCCTTACAAACCACCAGCCTAAAAACCACAATGACCAGCTGCCTCATGGCGGATTTTCAGTAAGATCACTCCTGTATTGGGCCGGTACGTTTTGAACTTTATCAAACAAGCTGAGAAAGCTGTTCTCTTTAGAGTACAGAACGGCGTGTTACGAAACAGCCCGGGGGTTCGTTCATTGGAGAGGTCTGTGGTGACACATTTAAATTCAGGGTTTAAGGGAAGTCAGATGTTTGAAGTGTGAAGTCACAATGAGATGTTCTGTTTCCTGTGTGGTTAATATGGAAACTGGTGATCCGGCAAACCCGTAGTGGTCTTCCTCTCACTGTTAACCACGAAGATGAAGACCAATCCACATGTAGAATTTCAATAGGATCTAGTAACTAGTTGGATGCCAACAGCTGCATTTGTTTGTTCACCAGTGTGTGCTGGCCTGAGCCGTGAAAATGCAGAGGGATATCTGTGTATTTATCAGGGCAGGTGTGTGTCACCTGGAGGTTTTACATAACCAAGTAAATAAAAGAAAAGTGAATGGGATTGTTTGAGTCAACAGAGTGACTCCCACCTCCATGTGGCCTTAGTTCAAACTAGCACGATAAGCCAAAAATAAACACTGTGACCGCAAAGAGGATTTCGACAATAGGGTTAATCACAATAAATTCTACATAAATTAGACTAAATTATATTCAATTATTTGTTAACTTATGCTAAATGTTTTGTATGTAACAATGTCACGTGGATATTTAAGTTACATTTAGATTTTATTATATTTATTGTAGAAAATACGAAAGAATCTATACTGACATTCCGTGAACAGAAAGTAACTAACAAATACTAATTACCAAATGGATCCTCCTTTAGATAAGCTGATCCCACTAACTCAAGTCACCCAACACTAAGTGTCTAATCTGATCGACGGCTGCAGAGATTTTAGCAAACAGTTAATGGACTTTAATACATTTGGCCAGGTGGCCGTTGCAAATGAGAATTTGTTTTCAATCGGCCTGCCTGGTTAAATAAAGGTTAAAGAGAAAACATTTAAAAATGTAAAAAACATCCTGAAAATAAATGTACCAGGCCATTAAACAGTCAAGCGGGTATTGAACCCACACTCCCCTGGTGCATACCGTATTGAACCCACACACCCCTGGTGCATACGGTATTGAACCCACACCCCCCCGGTGCATACGGTATTGAACCCACACACCGCCGGTGCATACGGTATTGAACGCACACGCCCCCGGTGCATACGGTATTGAATCCACACGCCCCCGGTGCATACGGTATTAAACCCACACTCCCCCGGTGCATACGGTATTGAACCCACACACCGCCGGTGCATACGGTATTGAACCCACACGCCTCCGGTGCATACGGTATTGAACCCACACACCGCCGGTGCATACGGTATTGAACCCACACGCCACCGGTGCATTCGGTATTGTACCCACACCCCCCCGGTGCATACGGTATTGAACCCACACGCCCCCGGTGCATACCGTATTGAACCCACACACCCCTGGTGCATACGGTATTGAACCCACACGCCACCGGTGCATACGGTATTGTACCCACACGCCCTCGGTGCATACCGTATTGAACCCACACACCCCTGGTGCATACGGTATTGAACCCACACGCCACCGGTGCATACGGTATTGTACCCACACCCCCCCGGTGCATACGGTATTAAACCCACACTCCCCCGGTGCATACGGTATTGAACCCACACACCGCCGGTGCATACGGTATTGAACCCACACGCCCCCGGTGCATACCGTATTGAACCCACACACCCCTGGTGCATACGGTATTGAACCCACACGCCACCGGTGCATACGGTATTGTACCCACACCCCCCCGGTGCATACGGTATTAAACCCACACTCCCCCGGTGCATACGGTATTGAACCCACACACCCCCGGTGCATACGGTATTTGAACCCACACACCCCCGGTGCATACGGTATTAAACCCACACTCCCCCGGTGCATACGGTATTGAACCCACACCCCCCCGGTGCATACGGTATTGGGCTCAGTATGACCTATGGTTGAGACACTGGGTGTGTGTGGAAGGGAGGGGCAAGCCGAGAGGAAAAACAATAGGGACCAGATGGACACTCCCCTTCCCCAGCCTGTCCACCTGCCTCTGGGCTTTGTCCTGGCGTCTCTGGGGCCTGGGAAGGACTGGCCTCCACGTTACCGCAGGATCCACAAACACACATGCACTGACCTTTACATACAGGCCAGGGTTCACATGTGAAACACGTCCTGTGGCTATTCTCGAACCGGTGGTCAGCAACGCGCTCCTCACTACCTGTTGTCTCGAACCTTAGTTACACAGTAAATTCCACACACACGCACACACACACACGGAGAGCGACGTAGAAGGCTGAATCATGAGCGAGAAGGAAAGAGTGAAAAAGGAAAGAGGGCAGGAATCCGACTAACATATCTTATCGAAAGGGAGAGAGAGATAGCAAGGGAGAAAGGGTGCGTCATTCTTTTTGGTTGAAGGACCAGACCCAAGGCCGTATTTTTCACTGTCGCCTGTGTTTCCGTTGGGCTATAAGCACAGACCGTCCTGCCCTTGAACAATCTCCACGTTGACAGCTATCTGACGGCACAAGCAGAGACCAAAACCGGTATTCAGTATGAGGAGCGGTGGTCTGACAGATACCTTATGAGGAGCTATGGTTACTAATGTCAGAATGACCCAGAGAAGATGCCGTCTCTCTCTCGCTCTCTACCCCGTTATCTTTCCTTTTTCGACTTCGAAGAAGCCCGTTGCTTTCATTTTCTCAGTTCGCTCTCCCCTACTTCACACCATATCACTTGTCTCGTATGTACGGTCTCAGGCCACGGATGTAAACACACTTTTTAAAGGCCTTCTCCACCCCCCAGTAGAGAGCGGTTACACTGAAACACTTGACCAGATCGGCGCAGGAGTTCACAAAATGGTCAGCCGAAGGGAGCACGAAAACAAGACTCTGGCCCCGTTTCCCTCCCTCTCGCTCGTCTCGTCACAGCAATAACCCTCTTAACCCAATCACACAAGAGTCATCCAATAGAAAAACACAATCCACAGTGTGTGTGTGCGTGTGTGCACGTATGAATGTGCATATGTGTGCGTGTGTGCACGTATGAATGTGCATATGTGTGCAGTGTGTAAGTCATGGCATATAGCTGTGCGGTTACAGAGCGTTTCCACATGTGTGTGTGTGTGTGTGTACATGCACTCATTCATGCATGACTGGGTGCGTGTGCGTGCGTAATCTGCGGGCCGGCCCCAGAAACACACTGCGCCTGACGTCACACAGCGGTGGTAAGCCCGAGGAGCTGCAGTAACCCGACACAGGGTGTTGCACAACAACCTACTGGGCTGGAGAGGACAGTGGGGGGGCTTTCTGCCGTGCCCTTTTCCCCTCTGTCTTCCGTCTCTCACACAACAACGCAGCGGGCAGGGAGATAACTTCTGTTCTCACCACCAGCCCCCCCCAACACACACTCTCACATTCAATTCAAAAATTAATTTAAAGGGGATTTAATGACACGGGGAACGTTGATTTACATTGCCGAAGTCAGTGGGAAATAAGTACTCTTAAATGACAATAAAATGGATGTGGCATGGAGAAATGTTGCTCGTTTACAGTCTTGTGTGTTCTAATGCTCTGTTCTCATGGCGTGCGGGTCACAAATCTTTGCTTTTTCCCGTCTTCCTCCTGTAGCTTACTCTGCACCCACCCTTCTCCTCTGCTTCGCAACACCCCCCCCCTCTTTCTTTCTCTCTCTCTCTCTCTCTTTCCCTTTTGTTAGGCCTGGTTCTACTTGGAAGTGGCCTCCCCGAATAGCTGAGCTCCTTTCACCACGGTCTCTTGCCTACACGAGAGAGACGTTTTCAGGTTTGGATTGTGTTCAGTTTCCATCCCCCCTTTTGTCCCAGGCTGAAGCAGTTATAGTCCCCCCAGCCCCCCCCCCCCAACCCAGGCATGTGAGTGTCTGGGAAATGTGTCCCCTTCAGCTGGACCAGCTGGACGAGGAACCAGGCCTCAGAGCCTCACACGGCAGCTGTCGGTTTATGAGACCACCGTGTGCATCTCTCAGTGTGTGTGTGTGTCAGTGTGTGTGTGTGTGTGTGTGTGTGTCTGTGTGTGTGTGTGTGTCCTTCGCTAAAATTGCAATAGGCCAGTAGTAGCTCATCACACTTCCAACTACAACGCTCTCTGGACTCACTGTCACAGATCTTGTTGCTTGACTGCAACAGTGAAAATATGTGTGTGTGTGTGCGTTTTTGAGTCAACGACACATTATTTTGGTCAGGCAGTGTGACCTTAAATAAAGACAGCCCGTTGTTAATGGACAGTCACATATAGCCCAAAGTCTCAGTTATGATTTCCCTGCATGGTGGACTGTAGCACAGCTGGAGTCCAAAAAATCTGCCTAGTAACCTATTTTATCGGTAACATTCCCAACCTGCAAAATTCTCCGCTTTCGAACCCATTAAAAGCGTAGTCAAACAGCGTTCAGCTTAGGTTGCGGTGTTTCCGGACCTTTTATTATCGCTCAGTCACTTATCGTATTATTGCTCTCGACACTGACTGACCCTCGTCGCACCTGCTTCTTTGCGAGAGGGCGGAGTCTTAAATCAGGTGCGCTCGTTCTGATTCTCTGGTCCCTGTGGATTTGGCTTGTTAGCAGGGTGTGTGTACGAAGGCACGCGTCGGGTCGTCAATGAAGCGTAGCTCAGCGGAGGAGGCGGCCGGTAGCCGGAAAGCAATGCAGAACTAAAGCAGAGGTGGTCTCTCGGTCGGGAAGTGATGTGCAGATTGTAAAATATTCTTTTTACAGACTCAAGGGCCGTGGTTTCACTGGTTTGTTTTTTCCAAGTCACTATATAATTTTGATTGTTTGCTTGACCTGATTGTCACGATTACTTGTACTGCGTGGTTAATGGACAACTATGAACTGAATACGAAAACAAAAACTGTAAAATATTAGGAAGAATATCTATACCCATTATTTCGTAGTGTTTGGCTACTTATTGTTTTTTATGTTTGTTGTACGTTAAGGCCAATTTAAGTTTCTGTTGCATGTTAATCCTTGTCATTTCTTTACTAATGTTCTCTAATGGCCTTATTTGAAGCAGAGTGGAGATTGAGATTGACGGGGCCTTAGACTGGAATCTCACCCGGGGCCTCCAAATCACCAAGTCCACCCCTGGACGCACAACTGTTTATCTGAAATTCCTTGACACCTGCCTCATAGACCGAGATACCCCAAAAAGAAACTCACGATTGAAAGGGAGCACGACTAATTGTAGTTCATATTTCAGTGATAAAAATGTGTATAAAATACATTGTAGAAGAGAGTGCCTTTACACTGCTCATTTTGTTCGTGTGTGTGTGTGTGTGTGTATCTGCTGTATAGAATAAATCTAATGTGAACCAACTGTCAAGTACTCAATCGACGTTGATATGAGTACTAAAACGGAATACGTTCTGTATGTAGGTGAGACTCCACCCACTTCTACTGTAACCGCTAGCCGTGCCTACGCGCTAACCACTACCGCTAGCCGTGCCTACGCGCTAACCGCTACCGCTAGCCGTGCCTACGCGCTAACCGCTACCGCTAGACGTGCCTACGTGCTAACCGCTAGCCGTGCCTACGCGCTAACCACTACCGCTAGCCGTGCCTACGCGCTAACCGCTACCGCTAGACGTGCCTACGTGCTAACCGCTAGACGTGCCTACGCACTAACCGCTACCGCCAAACGTGCCAACCGCTATCGCGAAACGTGTCTACACGCTAACCGCTATCTGCAATGACAGTCAAAGTCCCTTTACTCAAGAAAGGATCAACCATTCCATCCTTCGCATTCAGAGGCAGCCGTACACTCGGCAGGGTTTACGGTGGTTTCACCGGCTTACTATGCTAGCCATAAAAAGAGCCGGCATGCTGGCTACCAAATGATGCCGTAACAGGGAGTAATGTGGATAGGATTTACACAAGGAAAAAGAACGAGAAAAGTTATGGGACAAGAGAAATGTATATGCATATGAATAATTCTCCCCCCAGCATCTTTAGTTAATCTGGACTAAAACATCCACCAAGCTTGTGTGTGTGTGTGTGCGGATCGCATGTAGCACATGTGTGTTTTCTCCGTGTGGCCAAACAACTGTGTAACTACAAGAGTGCAACTACGAGAGTGTAACAACCACAGTATAATTACAAGAGTGTAACTACAACTGTGTAACTACCACAGTATAACTACAAGAGTGTAACTACAACTGTGTAACTACCACAGTATAACTACAAGAGTGTAACTACAACTGTGTAACTACCACAGTATAACTACAAGAGTGTAACTACAACTACATGAGTGTAACAACAACAGTGTAACTACCACAGTATAATTACGAGAGTGTAACTACAACTACATGAGTGTAACTACAACAGTGTGACTACCACAGTATAATTACAAGAGTGTAACTGCAATTACATGAGTGTAACAACAGTGTGACTACCACAGTATAATTACAAGAGTGTACCTACAACTACATGAGTGTAACTACAACAGTGTGACTACCACAGTATAATTACAAGAGTGTAACTGCAATTACATGAGTGTAACAACAACTGTGTAACTACCACAGTATAACTACAAGAGTGTAACTACAACTACATGAGTGTAACAACAACAGTGTAACTACCACAGTATAATTACAAGAGTGTAACTACAACTACATGAGTGTAACAACAACAGTGTAACTACCACAGTATAATTACAAGAGTGTAACTACAACTACATGAGTGTAACAACAACAGTGTAACTACCACAGTATAATTACAAGAGTGTAACTACAACTACATGAGTGTAACAACAACAGTGTAACTACCACAGTATAATTACAAGAGTGTAACTGCAATTACATGAGTGTAACAACAGTGTAACTACCACAGTGTAATTACAAGAGTGTAACTACAAGAGTATAACCACAAGAGTAACTAAAACTGTGTAACGTCAAGAGTGTAACTTTAAGAGTGTAACTACAACAGTGTGACTACATGAATGTAACAACAACAGTGTGTAGCTATGACAGTGTAACTACAACAGTGTGTAGCTATGACAGTGTAACTACAACAGTGTGACTACATGAATGTAACAACAACAGTGTGTAGCTATGACAGTGTAACTACAACAGTGTCACTCCAAGAGTGCCATTACAAGTGAAGGGATCGTTTGTCGGCTGGGTATCGCTCTCCACCTTTATTTTTCAAGCATTTGTTGTCATCATTTTACACTTCGGCAAACGTATAATTGCTCATATGCCCTCCATCCCGTCTCTACTATGTGGACCGGGGCTATGCTACTACAACCCACACACTCATCTATGTCTGTCAGCAAGTGTGTGTGTCTGTGTCTGCACGCATAAATGTCTATGCCACAATAGAGAAGCCAACATCTGTTCCTCCAACCCCAACAAAGAGAGAGAGAGAGAGAGAGAGAGAGAGAGAGGGGGGGTTTCAATTATCATCCTCCATCTCCACCCCTCCATCCACCCCTCCATCAATCCACCCCTCCATCCATCCACCCCTCAATCAATCCACCCCTCCATCAATCCACCCCTCCATCAATCCACCCCTCCATCAATCCACCCCTCCATCAATCCACCCCTCCACCCACCCCTCCATCCACTCCCCCAGTCCCACACTATCTACATCTTTCTCTCTTCCCCAGATCACAAGGTTCTGATGCCAGTCCCTAAAGACCGGGCTTATCGCAAAAACTAACGACACAAACACGGGACACTGGGGCTAAGATAAAATACCTTTTTTGCTTGTGTTTGTTTGTGTGTGTGTGTGTGTGTGTGTGTGGTGGTGTTCCAATTTTACTTTGAACTACACTAGTGAAACAAGGACATCGGACTGGTGTTCACTTAAGAAGCTTCATCCGACTGGGGGTTAAGTTTAGAGATGGGGTAACTTTAGGCATAAAGGTAATGTTATTGTGGTAAAGGTCAGGTTTAGGGTTAGAGGTTAGGTTCATTGGTTGGGTAAAATTGTTTTTTTCAGTTACTAAAGTCACGGTCCTAGTCTTGTGTGTGTGTTGGGATTTTAATTCTCCACTGATTAAGCCTTGAAACATGACATTCTCCCTGCTTTCCCCTTCCCTTATGGACCTGTCCCAAATGGCAGCACCAATATGCAGTGCACTACTTCTGAGTAATAGTAGCACTTCTCGGCCAGTGGGGTTCCTGCTGAAATAAGTGCATCAGTCAGGGAATACAGTGGCTTTTGGGGCGCAGGCTTTTGCCAATTTCCATCCACTCACAACAGCTGCATTGGTTAGATTCAGCCAAGTATGGCGGGAAAGAATGTAATTTGCAAGGGACGCAAGGGCTCTGAGGTACAGCTGTTGTATGTCATCACTGTCCTATCTGACAGGCAGCAAAGGGTTAAAGACAGGGACTCACCCTGCCAGTAAAATTCAGTGGAATTTCTTAATTTTGATAACATGACAGAATGGAGACCAACCACAGAGCATTGTGGTCATTTATACGAACACATGTAAAATAAAACTCAACAACAGACTCAGCACTGACGTTAAATGCCATTCTGACGACGCACACTTTAATTCCAGACAAACACAGACATAATACAGCGGAAGTGAAACACTGGTGTGTGAACATGGTGCAACACCATCTACACCAGATGTGCACTACAACAGACGTGCACTTACAACAGACAGACATGCACTACAGCTGACAGACGTGCACTACAAACAAACAGACGTGCACTACAGCTGACAGACGTGCACTACAACAGACGTGCACTACAACAGACAGACGTGCACTACAACAGACAGACGTGCACTACAGCTGACAGACGTGCACTACAACAGACGTGCACTACAACAGACGTGCACTACAACAGACGTGCACTACAACAGACGTGCACTACAACAGACGTGCACTACAACAGACGTGCACTACAACAGACGTGCACTACAACAGACGTGCACTACAACAGACGTGCACTACAACAGACGTGCACTACAACAGACGTGCACTACAACAGACGTGCACTACAACAGACAGACATGCACTACACCAGACATGCAATACAACAGACAGACATGCACTCCTCTCGGCTCCTGCTGCTGTTGTTTTACCTGTGTCCTGTCTGAACTGGTGCATCGACTGCAGGTCTAAGATGTAGGGCGAGAGGCGGCTGTCGACCTGGCCTAGCGCGACACTCCCACCCCGGGGATCGGCTCGTATCACAGCCTCAATGTGGTGGCAGACGGACGGGCTGTAGGGCCGCCACCGCCCGTGCTCGTTGAGCCATTCCCACACAACCACGGCGGACGCCAGGAGCATGGTGGCCCTGGATAGAGACGGGGGAACAAAACATGTCTTTGTTGGCGACCATATTGGGTTTCGGCGTGCACGGCAATGCGCGTCGCATTGTCCACATCCGGACACGGCTAGACCAAGTTAATTATGATTTGGTTACAAAATATCACTGTCCTTAACAAACGCACGCACACCGCAGAGTTTCATCAGAGATGCCATCATCAGCAGCTGCTTACTTCGCCCGAGTTAATAAGTTATTAGCCACGTTTACTGACGTACAAGTGCCCCCCCAAAAAAAAGAAGACAATGAGAGACATCTTACATCCAGTCAGCCGGCAGCAAGCTAGGACAAAGAAGCGCAGCATCTGGACACAAACACCCGTGCCCGTTTCATGGTGGAAAGCGACGAGAAAAAACGTCTGGTCGTCAGTCAGACTGAATAAACCGGACCAACCCGAGACAAAACAACCGAGCTGCCCGTGTTAGTGCAACCAGTCTGCATTTACAGTCATGTTATAATATGTAACAAACACATCACATATTCCATATCGGTATACAGCGCGAGTCGAATGTCCAAACCAAGTTGCACTTTTGGAAAGAGTGGAGAAAAAAGGGGCACACAGTGATGTTGATGAGGCAAAAGCTGTACTCCTTTCCAGACGTCGGGGCGTAGCGTGTTTTAAAGGGTTCAAATTGACACTCGACACCATTCGACACAAGCAACACGCGTGACTCTCAAATCCAGGTCTCACAAATCCCCCAAACAGGTTGGACAGGTAGTGCCTGTATGACGCGAGAGGACAGGGTGTACACTTGAAGTGGAATACTGTATTGGTGAAGGATGCCACAGCGTGTTACTGGGATCTTTGTAATATGACAATAATCTGCAAATCCCGTACTATAATTACATACTTTTCTTAGCAGAATTATGCCGTGGTACACTGCTTGAGCAGCGTTTCTTACATCGGCATTTCCAAGGTAATTAAGGCGACATTGACTGATTGTGTCCATAGGATTGGGAAGTAATGAAGTCATTTCACCTAAACCACACTACCAGTATAAGATATTTCATATGAACTGACCATTATATCGACTACTTATAGCCTAGGCAGTATAACTAATATAATAATGTGCACTTATTTCCACTGGGGGTTTTGACTGCATTCGTTTAAAATGTGTACAGAAGCAAAAAAAAGAAGGCAACCTGTGATGATAGAACAGTTGGGAGGATTTTACGCAGTGGTTTTAATGTTATAAAATCACCAGATCGGTTACATGGTATCTGACACAATTCAACAGGTTATGTGATGAACAACAACTAATTACAATGCGTCGACTACTTACGTATGAGTGGGTTTACCAGCGTTGGAGGCTCCGTTCACCAAACTGGTTCACACAACCAACACAGAAAGTAGATTTTTCTCACAAAGCATCTGTAGCTGTCCGTCTGACATGCATGCCTGCGCTTTATCCTCAAGACTCGGTGCACAAGTTACCCCTTTTCATGAATCCATCAAGTGCACGTACACTCCAGTGTGTATTTTGTAGTCTCTCTCTAATAAGACGTTCATAGTGGGATAGTGTGTCACGCCTCCTGGCTCACTCAGAAGTGAACACCACCGCATCCCTAACCAGAAGAATACCACTCCAGGGGATGGGACTATGCTTTACCATACCACGCCCAACACCATAGGATGCAGTTTCAGAAAACCAATCATGGGCACTGAACTCCAAAACATGGCTTGCACTTCACAATTGTAGGCACGAGATCATAAATAAAGTTAATGTTTGCACTTTTACTTTTTGTAGTGCTCTTGGATTGGATTCTTTCACCATTATTAATGCGAAAAATACTTAAAAGCACACACGCGTAAAATGGTGACTCGATACTTGGCCCCACAACTTGTGGTAACGTGTTGCTGATAAGACCTTCATGACATTTTCGCCATCTTGTGGTTGTAGGTGAAACCAGCAGGCCAGTCCGGATGCAGGTTCTTTGTCTCGGGTGTTTTATTATTGACATACATATTTTTTGCAATCGCGTTATTATCAAAGCGACTACATTTTGCATTTCTAGCCATCTTTATTTCTCCCACAACATTAAGTTAACTTATAACTACAACTAAGGAAACGCATTTCAAAATCAACTCAGACATGTACTCACAACTGTAGTATATATCCTTTTCCGTGAATTCTGAGTCTTTGCGCTGACGGATGGATGTTATGCAACTGATATATGACATTATCTATTGTATATCATTTGTCTTATTTTTTCTTTAAATTCTCCTACACGGCTAACCTATCAGAACAGGGCTCCATAGCTCAGGGGTTAGAGCACTGGTCTTGTAAACCAGGGGTCGCGAGTTCAAATCTCGCTGGGGCCTGTACAGTTTTTTGCCCTCGACCTTTGGTTCCACTCCACCTCAACCCCAGAAACTGGGATTTTTTTCATTTTCAATGTTTTCATTTGATCTAAAAACGAAATGGGTTAAAAACGTTTCAATTATGAATGGGAACTCTCTAGTTAGGCCTCTTCTCTTTTTTTGTCCTTTTTCATTTTTTTGTCTACTTCAACAATGTGGCTCTTGCTGTAAGGATTCTCAGATGTCCTTGATTCTCAGATGATACCATTATGTATACATCCAGCCCATTAGATACTGTGCTTTCTGATCTCCAAAAGGGTTTTTAATGCCATTCGGCATTCCTTCGGTAATCTCCAGCTACTACTAAACTCAACCGATGCCCACGCTAGATGGGTCTGAATAAGAATATGTGTATACTTACAAATACCTAGGTGTCTTGTTAGTCGGCTCTCTCTACTTCCAGCCCCACATAAACAAATTCAAATCTAAAAGGAATTCAGGAATCGGTTTCTTATTCCACAATTATTCACCATAGCTCTACCCTCCCGCAGTCTACTCTCATGCAGGTAAATTGCCTTATTCACTCCGAAAGTCTGCAGCACATTTTGCAGCCAATTCTTCCAGTATTCAGCCGCCAATGACTGGAATAATATACCAACTATTATTATCTCATCCATTGCCTTCAAACTACTTCTTCCTGATCCCTGCAAGACGTGCTAACTGTCATCTGGTTTTCATGCACACCCTTTTTTTAAACTTTTGCCATGCCCAACGATCATACAAAAAGTGCCCCATAATAATAATGACATACCTGCTAGATACACTTTAACTTTTGACATTCTGTTATTAGACTCTCCTTTGTATTTGTATATAGTTGTTATTGTCATATGAATGGTGCTCATCTGACCTACTTATACGTCATCCTGTATTAAGTGTATATTGCCTCTCCACTTGATCCTGTATTGCCTGTTGAATCCCACTGCTATTTACTACTACTTATTGTGTAATTGTTTGTTGTCTTGCACATTTTTGCTTTATCTTGGCCAGGGCGCAGTTGCAGTTGAATTTGTGCTCAATCGGCCTACCTGGCTAAATAAAGATTTAACAAATAAATACATTTTCCTTCTCCTCTCTCCCCTTCAAACATGCGATTGTTCGCGGTAGTCTATTCAATCACGTCCGATCAGCGCCCTTGAAATACTTTTTCTAAAGCCAATCACATATAAAAAATCCATATTGTACATTCAATCTCATATCATTACTCCATTTTCTCTCTCCAATCAGCGCTCTTCAATTACATTTTCTAAAGCCAATCCCATATCACAAATCTATGTTTTGCTGATTAGTTGGCCTGGCATCAGAAACCTAAACCTAAAGTATTATACTTGGTACAGTATACAGAATTGTACTGTCAATGTATATAACCACACCTCAAATATCAAAATGACACAAACATTTTTTGAATGGAATAGAGCGATATTCATTGTTTTTACAAATGCAACCAACTCCAGGTTAGTGCAGCTAGCTACACCTCTAGTTTATCATAATGGAGTTAAATTAAGAACAAAGTTATTTGGTGTGGTTTACCTGACATTGGGTAAAACATTGATATTACCAGTACATTTATGTCACAAGATTTTGTGTTATACTGGCTGCATTAAGCTATACTCACCACCCATTGAACCAACAGTACTTTAGATGGATTAGCACTCACATTTGCTTTGACAATGAAAAATGTCTTGTCCTTCACCTCTCAAGACTGTATTATTGACCCACTCTGGTCAAAAGTATAGATTGCTGTCTGTACTTTTATATGCATTCATTTTTGGTAGCAGTGTAAAGGGATGGATTCTCCACAAGGTAGTGTCACATAACAATCACTTTCTAACAATCACCTAATATAAACAATTATGGGCTTGAAAAGTAGAAAATTTTACCGACTTGTGCACAATAATACATTATAATACTACAGTATACTAGACTACAGTACTCTCCCAGAAGTGAAGGGATGATCTATAAAGTATGCGACAAGAGCCCGGATAGCTCAGTCGGTAGAGCATCAGACTTTTAATCTGAGGGTCCAGGGTTCAAGTCCCTGTTCGGGCGTACACTTTTTGTTGTGCTGCTCTAACTAACAAGCACGTTCACTGTCTGCAGGAATTTCATTGAACAATTTCTACTAAGTTGCAATGCCTGGCAACTGGTAACATTTAGTAACTCACAATGTCTCTAATAGCAAAGTGACGGGGACATAAACATCCGACAGAAATCCATGTAGATTTTGTCTAGCAGAAGTTGATCACAAAAAAATAGTTTTGAAATGTGCAACTACATGGGGTTGGCAATGTGTAGAGATTGCGCTTCTATTACAACGTCATAACTTCAAATTATAATGTATGAAAATTGTTTATTTACCATATAAATTGTTTATCAGGACAACACGCTATGAGAAAAAATTTGGAGGATGCGGGCATCGATCCCGCTACCTCTCGCATGCTAAGCGAGCGCTCTACCATTTGAGCTAATCCCCCATTGATACCTATACCTATGCACCATCCATTTTCGCCCTCTAGTCAGAGCACGTCCATTTTCCCAGCCAATCCCGTTCATTCATGATTCGCTGTCCAATACCATTGCGCCATTCCATTTCAGTTATGGACACAGCCAACCTACGGGTTGAGCGAGCCATCTTTAACTGAAGTGTTGCTGCGTATCTACCTACGCAAGGGGGCCTTAGCTGTGGGTTATTAAGTATACAATTATTTAATAACCACAAAACGTAACTAATAACTACACAATAGCCACAAAAAAGATGCCTTTCAGAGCCCGGATAGCTCAGTCGGTAGAGCATCAGACTTTTAATCTGAGGGTCCAGGGTTCAAGTCCCTGTTCGGGCGTTCGTCTTTTTGGGTTCTTGTTGTTCTCGTCTACAAGTGCAGGACAGTCTATAGTTCCTCAGAATGATGAGGTACATCAGATGACGGAAGCTAAATAACAGATTTCATTACGAAAAAGTAAACCAGCCAGTGAACTCCTAAGGCTCTCTTTCAACGTGGTTGTAGTACAGTAGTGGTATATTATGGTAAATAACTGCAAAAGGTTAGACTCAACTGTTAACAGGTTAGCTACACATGCATTATATAATTAACATGACAATATATAATTAACATGACAATATTGCTGACAACTTACATAGCGGCCAGTGGTTTAGGTGTCGTCCTTGTGTCTCGTGTCTCGACATATTTGCTCAACTATCTACACTACAAGCTAATAACATGCTGCACGAGACAGGCTTGCAATGCAAGGTATATAAAATCCCTCCGCAACAGCCGACGCTTATATATAAAGCCATCAATTGTATGAGCTTGCGCCAGAAAAAGTTTTCCCAATTTTCAACACATGTATTTATCCCCTTTTGTTTACACGGGTGTTTATTAATTTATCTTTCCTAACCATATTTAACTGTCTTGATTTAACACATCATGTCATAATAATAACACATGCATGCATTGGGCACGTGTTGTATTGGCTGTTAACAGTGTATGTTGCAGTGATGGGGGCCAACGTGTTGTAAAGAACTATCCCGGATCTACTTGCGGTCTCATGTCAATCTATAGTGCAGGAATACCGCTTTAATAAATCTGTAGTATGTATGCGCATAAACTGACCGCTAGGTGGTAGTATTGTATCGTTCCTGAAACCCAGGTTAACCCTCTGAGCCATAGTTACAATCGATATAATGACACATTAAAGGTGCAGACATTGGTTCATTAACACTTCTGTTTAACCATTCAACCAAATCACACTATATATTGAATATAGAAAAAATCCGACCTGATTATTCTCCTCAAAGCAGCACTAAGGTGTTGCCGGAGTGCAGCAAGGCTGGACAACCACATTTGACTAGAACCCCCCAAAACCTGGAGAGTGCTGGCCAATGGCACATCCATATGTGGGATCCATGGGCTGCCTCGTTCAGGGACTATACAGATGTGTCACTTAGGGGCCCAAATACTTGTCTTTTCCAGCATCGCTGTCTCTATGACTAAGGGCTCAAAATGGACCTACTTTGGTCCAAAGAACATTCTTTAATGACGGTAAATTTCCGTCTGTTCGTGACTCAACACAGACTGTGGAGAAGCCATTCTGGGAAGTCATAATGCCAGACAGACTATGACATCATCACCGTGTTTGGTTGCCCTGGGGATATCTAAGCGAAAAGAACCAAGGCCATCGAAGCTGATTCTGTGACATATTTTGTATATATTCTGTTGTTATTCTGTTTTTCTTTTTGTTCATCTAACCACGTAGTTGTTGCTTGCCATGTCAAAATAATTTCATTGTTCAGTATGATTCGGTATATATGATTATAAAAATACTTTGACTTTGAATTCATGGGTGAATCTCTGCAAACTGTTGGGAATGGTTCAAGGTGTTGCCTTGGCCACCGAGTTCCTCAGATCTCAATATCTCCCTGACCACCAAGTACAATCCATGGCGGCTCCAAGGTTCTGCTGCTATTGTCTTAATGCCAAATACCACAGGACACATTCAGGGTTCTTGTAGAGTCCATGCCTCTCTGGTCATAAAAAACAAATATATACGTAGAGTATATCATCATAACCATATATTCAATTAGAAAACCAAGTGTTTAAAATCCTGATTGCCTGAAAGAACACTAGGCAACTAAAACTGATGAAGTTGAAGCCTCGGATGCATCAGATACTTGAACACCATCAATTCCCGTAACCAGGGTAACGTCACAGATGAAAGCGGAACAAGGATGCAGGGAAGGACAGAGGACTTAAATGAAATAAACCCAATGGCAGTTAGAGAACTGGAGAACAGAACATCACAACATGGCATGAGGCTAAACCACAGGAATTCCACAGTGTTGTTGTGTCTCCACAATCTCCCACCGATCCTCGTACCGATCCGGTCACCCTCTTCCTGCATTCCCTCCACTCGTTTTATCAATGTGGGAACCCTCCGTCTACCCATTCTCAAATGAGCCGTCAGGGATGTGGCCCTGACTCCAGGTCAGCTCTAATCTGGTCGGAGATGTTTGGGTTCCCAGCGGACGCGCGTGCACACACACACACGCGCACACACGCACGCACACACACGCGCACACACGCACGCACGCACGGACACACACACACGCGCACGCGCGCACACACACACACACACACACACACACACACACACACACACACACACACACACACACACACACACACACACACACACACACACACACACACACACACACACACACACACACACACACACACACACACATACCTACTTGAAAGCGTAGCTACCATGGAATGTAGGCGGAGACACACAAACACACACATCGCACGAATACACCACATGCCAAAACATTACGACCGATATGTGACTAATATGCTATTAATCCTATGCGTGCCGCCAAAAAATGGCCAACCCGTCTGTAAAGAGGCTTAGGGTAGGCGGCACGGGTCAAATTGACATCCTCATAAATGCCTGGACCTGGGGTTCCCAACCGAACATTGCTTAGAGCATCACACTCCCTTGTTTTGTCGCCTTGCCACAATGGAGCCATGACTTTCCCCGGTACACGCCGCACGCATTCACCACTGCACACGTGATGTCATAGAAAACGGGACTCATCAGACCAGGTGACCTTCCACTGCCCCAAGGTCCAGTTCTGATGCCCGAGTACCCATTGACGGCACTTCCGACGACGGACTAGTGTAATTCACTTTTACTTTGACATGTGCCGTTATCCGGAGAAGACCGACGTCATTCGCTTCGTCTGTGAGTTGTCATAATGTTTCGGCTCACCAGTGCGTACACAAGCGTGCTGTTACAAACACTTAAGTAAGTGCGTCACAAGGCCACATCAACACCGTCGCGCGCTGATTGGCTGAAACGCACACGGCCGTCTGTGCGCACGTCAGTTGGACAGTTGGGTTTACCTCCGCCTTCGTGTGAACACTTGAGAGGGGAATGTGGGATGTTTCTGTTGTCCACGTGAGTTACAGTCGCTGTGGAGAAAGAAATTAACATGCTGCGGTGTACTGGGTGATATCGGCCCGTTATCTGAGTTTAGGGAACACGCCACGTGGCTGTTTAAACACGTTTGTGCATGTCATTTCCGTTACTGTGTACCAGATCCCTGTGTGTGTGTGTGTTTGTATGTATGCGTGTGTCATTCATATGTTAGGTGTGCTTCCTTCATTGAAAGCAAAGTTGCTCCATTATATTTGCTCCATTCTTGTTGCTCTATTACTGACGGATTAACACATTTATCTTCTTCCCAACCGATTTCAGTTACTGTACCGCCAACATAATTCTGCTCTGAGCAACCCTGATGTACCCCCTCATGTTTTAAAACTTCATGAAGGAAAATGTAAGTCACAATGGATGTATATGTCTGCAAAATGACTATAGAGTGTAATATGAACAGGTGGGAAAGAGAAAGCGAGAGGTACACCGGGGGCAGGGTACGACCCTAGTCTGAGCTCTGTCTGACACGCACACAAACAATATCCGATCACAATAGCCAACGTGAATAAAGTGTCAGTTGGTGGATCGTTGTCGGCTAGCGCGTCTGTCGACGAGAGATTAGCGATATCTTACTGAAGTGTTGTAAATGCTAGTGGCTAGTGGTCAGAAAAAAATCCCTGTGTGTGTGTTAACAGACATGGCAAATAAACCTGATGCAGCCAAACAGGGACTCGACTAAAAGAAGGGTCGTTGTTTAATATTTAATAGTGCACTTGACGGTGATTAATCTGTACAGAAATAATATTAACGATACAAAAGATAAAAACATTTTCTAATTTCAGTAACTCAAGCCGTAACATTTACAATAACAATAAACACGGTACAAAAAACACATTTGAGGTATAAATATATAGAGGCTTTAAATTAACTGTCATTGTCGTGCGTTATTCATATTTGGCAGCATACGATAATGTTACAACATAATGGATTAGCAAATTAGTCAGCGGCGTTGGGGCAAATTCCATATCAATTACAGTCCGATAAGGAAGCATACTGACATTTTTGTTCACATTTTCTTCTATTTTTTACCGTAAGGTTCACTTTCAAAATGGCTGGATTTAAAATGGAATGGACCCCAATCCTGCAAGTCATACATAGAACAGAGAATGCAGAAGAAACGAGGAATATATGAATGAAGGTGTACTCTCTTGCTATTTAATATTTCACTTCACTTCGGTAACACTGACAATTGGACACATACAGAAAAGAAGCAGAAACACAAAGATTATTTTTCCTTCTCTTAACCTCATAAGCCTTCTATGCACTTTCTTCTCCCGCTTTACAGTAAAACCTGTAAAATAGCACACCTTTATAAAAGGACCCTTTTCAGTTTTGTTCACCGTTCACACACACCCGCTGCCACAACTTGCAACCACAAATATTCATACTCTTGAAATCTTGAAAGCGTGGCAATTTTTACGAGTATTCACTGTGCTCTGTTAATCCGTAACCGCAGGCAAAATTCTCCGTAAAACGTTTAGATTCTCCGAAAACATTCAGTCAACCGATATCTCCGTATCCATTTTAGTTTCCGACGTGACTCTTAACTCTCTCACCCAACTGGTGTTCCAGCCACCATTTTGGTTATTTCCCGTCCGATAAACCCGTTCTGTGCTCCGTGTATCTTTCTGTCAACCGACTAAGAATCGCCTCACTACACCCGACTTGACAAACATAGGAAATGGCGTATTTCCAACTCATGAACACAAATACTAGGCCCACTTTATCCATCAGTCCATCCATCTGTAATACAACAAATCAGTCACAAGTGCACTTGCAAGACACACACACACACACACACACACACACACACACACACACACACACACACACACACAAAGCGGAAAGCAACAGGAAAAAGCAAAAGAAACAGGTGCAGGATATTGTATATACACATTATATTGCATCTGGGTGCCAGTGCATGATGTCTACTTAGTCATCCATTCATTTGGCACACACACACACACATATATATACACACACACGCACACACACACACACACACACACACACACACACACACACACACACACACATTCGTGCTTCTCAGAAGCAGTAGCTCCCAATCCTCTACATAATGTCTCCTTTGGCTAAACATTGACTCCACATCCATGGATGGTGATGTCACATCCTGTTGGCCCGTAGACTCAGTAACAGTCATCTGCTTATTTGGACGGGTGAGACCCCACATCCATGGATGGTGATGTCACATCCTGTTGGCCCTTAGACTCAGCAACAGTC
This sequence comes from Dallia pectoralis, assembly GCA_029465975.1. Lineage (NCBI taxonomy): Eukaryota > Metazoa > Chordata > Actinopteri > Esociformes > Umbridae > Dallia > Dallia pectoralis. Next base: position 8,690,894 of record CM055742.1, read on the forward strand.
ATCTGCTTATTTGGACGGGTGAGACCCCACATCCATGGATGGTGATGTCACATCCTGTTGGCCCGTAGACTCAGTAACAGCCATCTGCTTATTTGGACGGGTGAGACCCCACATCCATGGATGGTGATGTCACATCCTGTTGGCCCGTAGACTCAGCAACAGTCATCTGCTTATTTGGACGGGTGAGACCCCACATCCATGGATGGTGATGTCACATCCTGTTGGCCCGTAGACTCAGCAACAGTCATCTGCTTATTTGGACGGGTGAGACCCCACATCCATTTCATGTTGTTTTTGGCACAAGACACTGGAAATAGCTTATTTAACGGTAACGTCATCCGGCCGATAATAACACGGTGATAACACGGTCCATTCAAACTCTCTCGGTCCTGGTCAGTCCACATAGAACTCGGCCCGTGTTAGCGAGTCGACCCGGACCCAATCCAGCATCACAGTCGTGGTAAACCGGGTGGCGATGTGGACCGGATCCCAGGGAGGGCCCCCTTTCTGTGACATCGCTCCCGGAGTCAGGTGGAGCGGTCTGGGTCCTTCACTTATCCACTGGGGTGGCGAAGGACTCGCGTATTCGCACCACCTCTGTGGCGCACAGATTTCCATACAGCTTGTGGTACCATTCAGGGAAACGGCCCCTGGAAGGTGAGAGTCAGAGTGGTTAGATCTTAAATATCACACCAGGCTCAACGAGATGCTTTATTCATAAAGTTTTTATGAAAACGTAAACCTGTTATACAGCTGGGTCTACTCTGCTGGTTCCCCTCTGCTGGTTCCCCTCTGCTGGTTCCACTCTGCTGGTTCCATTCTGCTGGTTCCACTCTGCTCTGCTGGTTCTACTCGGCCGGTTCTACTCTGCCGGTTCTACTCTGCTCTACTGGTTCTACTCTGCTGGTTCTACTCTATGTTCTTGTTGACTAAAATGCTTCAAATATTCCTATTCTACCAGTTGTATTTGTGCTCCACTTCTTCCATTCTGTTTGTTTCATTGTACCGCTTCCATTGCGCTGATTGGACAAACTGACCTGCAGTCGACCCGTGAGATGTGCGTGAGGCGGGACTTGTTGTTGCCGCACGGCTCGATGAAGTAGCGGGAGGTGAGCACGTTGGCCCGGACGCCAAGCAGCGGCGCCCCGTCGTGATCCACCGACGTGCACACCAGCGCGCACGCTCCCTTAGGTAAGTCCGTCGCCCACGACCTGCGGGAGGAGAACGAGGAGTTAAAGCACCAAGAGTAGGAGGGAGAACGTCTTCACCCCCCAACCCCCCCAATCCCCCCCCCCACCCGCGTTCGTCTCTGCGTCTCACCTCAGCACCAGGTGGTCCCGGGTCGGGTGGGGCGCCATGGTGTTCCTGACGTATTGGTACACGTCCGTGTGCTCGTCCAGCGTCTCCACCACCCGACTCTCCATCAGGTCTTCGTCCCATCGGCCCTGCTCCTTGCGCACTCGCGTCAGCACCTCCTCGGGAGTCGCGGGCACCTCCACGGACGCCTTCCACAATCTCAGCGGCGAGCCGTCGTGGACCTGAGAGTCCCAAGTCGAGGAGTTTAATCTACTATGTTTCCCACAAGCAACTGCTGAATGATAAGCAATGTACGCAGCTTCACACAAGCTGAATCGGAGTCAACGCGTGAAGACAAGACCGCACCTTCTTGTACGCCAGCTCTGCGTTTTCCGGCGTAGAGCAGCTGTCGTAACCTTTGAACTTGTCCTTGGCCTCTTTAAGGAGCGCGTCCAGGCTTTCCCGAAGGTAGGCCCGGTACCCAGGGGGCCCACCAGCTCCCCCGTCACCCTTAGGGGAACCTCCCAGCTCCTCCAGCTTCAGGGGGATCAGAGCCTGTTCCAAGTAGGAGTTCCTGCATCGGCTCATCTCCTCTGGGATCTGAAGAGAGGCGGGGACAGAACAGTTTCTTTATTATTCACACGACTATAATTGTTAAACGCGAGGAAGAGGAGTGAGGAAGAGAGAATGTAAGAAAGAAGAGAGATAGTTGAGAGAGAGAGAGAGTCTATAGATGGGAGGTATTAGACGGGTGTTGAGATGTACGATGTATTCATGATCCAACCTGTCTGTGGTTATTAACGTAAACACATCAGAACAGCAGTGTTTGGCACATAAATAACTTGATGGCCGCGAGCCCCAGCAGACAAGACAGATATGTAGGAATAAAACATTTTTGTAATCCCGACCCGACATTCCGAGCCGCCGTAGACAAACATAAGTCTCGCTAACCGCCATCAGCCTGCCTTTTTATTGCCAATCGAATTCCGACTTGAACCGCATCGAGCTGTGGGAAATTCCACAGAAAATATGTCTACAACAAAGATAAACCAGAACCTGGGAGCATCCTGTTTTTCTCATGTAACCGCCAGTCTTTCTTCCCGTTCGTAACTCTTTCCTCACTTCTGTCTCTCTCTCCGCTCGTCTGCGTATCTACCCCTCCCTCTCCCGTCCAATCTGTCTGCCTCTTTCTTTCCCGCTCGTTTCAAAATGCCCTTTAGCTGACATTATCTACTACTCACAATAGCGTTATCTGAGACAGAGAAAGGATCAAAGAAGACCGAGGATGATAAGACCTTAGCGTTAACGATACACAAGCCGACGGGGAAAAACGCTTGTTATACTTCCACCTTCATATGAGTCATTGGGCTTACCCAGTCCGCTCACTGACTAAGGCCAAATGACAGGAAAAGATTGGTGGCGTGTGAGTATGTGTGTGTGAGTGTGTGTGTGTGTGTTGGGGCTCTCGGTGCGGGTAACGCTATTTACCGGTCGTGATCTAATTGGTTCTGTCCGCCAGCGGCGCGTTACGAACACATCTAATACGTTCCGTGTTCGCCTGCCGACCGAGAGCCCAGCGCGACGGTGCTTCAGCCGTAATGAAACGTGCCGGGCTGCTCCCCTTCGTGTCATAACAGCTTTCCGTCAACGCCTTTTAGAGCCGACTGGTCGGGGGGGCGAACCGGCGCCATAATTGGATTTCGAAGCCTAACACTGGGATTTCCAACGGCTCTGCCAACATTCATTACCCCTTTTCCTTTCGGGACCAGCACGAACCTCCCCCCGATTAGCCGCGATCGCTCAAGCGGGATTGTCCGTCGTCCGCCGCTACAGCTTACTGTAGTCCCCCTTACGTAACGACAGCGGACTACCCAACATTCCATGGGGCTCAGCCGATGTGCGTCGGGGGTAAACAGAAGCATATAGATCGGTCGATGAGATCGTGGGCTTGCGCTGATGCAAAGCGGCTTTAGTCTGTCCTGTCAACTGGAGAACCGGTGTTTATCGCGATTCCCAACATTCCTCGGAGTACGGCAGCAAACATAAACGTGGAGTAAGACCCCGGGCAGGTAAGACACGGAGCAAAGTGTGGACGGAGAACGGGCACGGCAATCTGGCTAAGCCGACATCCTGTTATGTAACAAGCTAGGATCCGGGAACAGATGGCCTTTCACAACCAAGACCGGGCTTTAATCCTTGAGCAACGTTGCCCCAACACCTACGGAACGCGACTGTCGCGGGCTGAACATAACATTCCAGGCTGACCTCAGAAAGGCGACGCGAGGCTCCGCCGACATACCCTGAAGAGTTTCCTGCACTCCTGGATCATGTGCGCCAGGCCGTGGGTGGCGGCGAGGTTCTCGCTGAGGTCCCTCTGGTCCGGTTTGCCGAGTGCCTGCTTCCGGTTCATCCCCCTGCGACGGCGCACCAGGACGGCAAAAAGGCACAGTTAGTCACGGCCCGCTTAAAGCTGTGGTCCGATCTGAGACACACGGCCACGGTCGGCTGGAGGTTTCGCCGGCCCAAATGAATGATTCACACGCCTTATCTCCCCTCAGAATCACGCCAGTATGAACAAAGAGAAAGAGAGAGAGAGAGAGAGAGAGAGAGAGGATGACAGGAAGGGAGGGAATGCTAGATAAGAAACCAGACAGTTCAACACACACACACACATTATTCCACACACATCCTTACCGGGGCGAGGAGCTCTCCTTGCGGCGGAGCGTGTTGAGGTGAAAGAGCGAGGGCGCCAGGCACACGGCCAGATTGGCGCAGGTCATCTGGTTCTCGGCCACAGCGGCGGTGACGTCGCTCAGCAGACACAGGAGGGTCTGCAGGGCCTCGCGGTTCTCGTCGGGCAGCAGGAGCACGGCGGCACGCGTGGCCTGGAGACGCAACTCCTTGGGCATGTCTGAGGGAATCAAATTCAATTCAGTTCAGTTCATCGCAGGTTCAGGTGAATCCAAATCATCTCGGTTCCGTTCAATTCAGTCCAGTTGAAGACATTTTTAAAACATATTTTCGAGGCCATGTTTATGTTTGACTTGACAGGGAAGTGTGGGGCCACAAACGGGAGGTTTCGCTGGAAAAAGGACTGGGACTGACCTGAATCCACAGAGCAGTGTACATGTGAATCGATGTGCAGTAAGATTTCAATTATATGTATTTGATTCGACTAGTGTTCAATTGTGGAAATTATTTGGACCAAAACACAACATGGCTCACGCGACTAAATTAGGATCCCCATCATAATTCGCTGTGCTATTTACCCTACGCCAGTGGAAAAAGACCCACGTTACCAGGGTACAGGTGTCAGAACACAACTATACTGGTGAGTCATGGGAAGAGTGACGGCAAGCGGGACTGATGCTGTGTGTGTGTGTGTGTGTGTGTCAGACATCACACCATCCGCCAGGTATTTAGTTAGTTTTCCGTCCTGGTCGGTAAGTTGCACCTACAGTGTTCCGAGCAGCTTGGTTGTGTGTGTGTGTGTGTGTGTGTGTGTGTGTGTGTGTGAGTGAGTGTGTGTGTGTGTGTGTGTGTGTGTGTGTGTGTGTGTGAGTGCCATTTCTGTTTGGTGTTCTCGCTTGTACCAGTCAACGTCGTGTGGGTGTTTGTGTGCACTTGTCAATGTACTCGTTCCGTCCTTCCTTACACTGATAGATCTGCAGGAAGGTCTCTGACAGTTTGCTGGTGAGCAGCGGTTCCGGAAGGTCCCGGAAGTACTGCTTCAGCATGTCGGCCACGTCGTACGCCGATTGGCCCTCGTAGCTGACTCCGCCCCCATCCGCGCCACCAGCCTCATTCATCTGACGCAGTGCCTGGATACGAGATTTAACTCCCGACTTCCTGAATAGGCCAACCTGGAGAGGCGGGAAATGGGAGAGATGGTCAATAATGTCGTGTTTGTCCGGAGACATTTCGTATTTGAAACGTTCAGAAAAAAACAGTTTTTTTATTGGAATATTGTTCATGTTAAATTCGGGGATTACATCATCGCAAGTTCAGTGTCATTTTTAGAGAATTACATAAATGTGTCACAAATAGCCCCCTATTCCATATGGGCCCTAGTCTAAAGTATTACACTACAAAGATCCTAGGGAGCTATTTGTTACGTAACCCGTGGAATCCATTAGAATTCGGGAGTATACTGTTCCTACTGTTCCACCCAATCAATGGCTTTTAAAAATTTATGTTTTTTCAAAATGGCTGCCATCTGGATCGCAACAGAGCCCTGGCTGGAGGAGCTGAAATAGTTTCCGTGACCTTTCATGGTTTGGAACAGAGGTCTGTTGTCCATTGCAGAAGATCAAGCCATCCCTTATCACCTCCTCTTTTTCTCCATCCCTCTCTCTCTCTCTCTCCGTCGCAATAGCAATAATTCTGCTCATTCTTGCGCTCAATTTAGAAGACCCACAAAGGTAAATAAACAGCTGGAAACTCTTGACTCGTCCCTGGCCTCCCTGCGTATGTGTGTGTGTGTACCTGTGTGTACCTGTGTCTGAGGGTGGAGACGTTTAGTAGCGCAATCCGTCTTATGTAATACAGTGTGAAAACGTGTCTATCATTATTTGAGTTGGTGCTAAGAAGAGGATGTCTAGAAATACACAGCCAATTATATAACACTGTTTTCCACAACTGACACTCTCAGAGGAGGGCAGATTACAGGGACTGCTAGACTCAAAATATGCAACAACATTAAGCTTGCCTGGGAGCGAAATAAGATGCATTGTGAAATTGTGTTTAAAGAGACAGGCAGACAGATAGGCAGACACACACACACACACACACACACAGGCAGACAGACAGATAGATTGACACACAGGCAAGACAGAAAGACAGGCAGACAGACAGACAGACAGACAGACAGACAGACAGGCAGACAGACACACACACACACACACACACACACACACACACACGCACATAGGCAGACAGACAGACAGATAAATTGACACACAGGCAAGACAGACAGACAGACACACAGGCAGACATACAGACAGACAGGCAGGCAGATAGACAGACAGACAGGCAGATGGACAGGCAGACAGACATACAGATAGACAGGCACACACACAGGCAGACAAACAGACAGACAAACAGACAGGCAGGCAGATGGACAGACAGACAGACAGACATACAGGCAGGCAGATGGACAGACAGACATACAGACAGATACACATACACACACAGACAGACAGGCAGACATACAGACAGGCAGACATGCAGGCAGATGGACAGTACCTGGTCGAGGCACTGACTGCGTAGGTATCTCATGGCCTGCTGAATGCTCTGGGGCAGAGGTTGACCACTACGCTGAACATTGAGTAACAGAGGCACGCCGAACACGTTTTGATCTTTATAGTCCCGTACCTTGATCCGCTTCATGAACTTCGGCACAACCCTAAAACACACACACACAGGTACAGTGCCGTTAATGACAACTCAGAGAGAGATGGATGGAGAGATCAGAGCTGGGTGGAGAGAGATGTGAAGAAGAATAGGGAACAGCGAAGAGGTATGGGTAGAAAGAAAACACATGTATGACATAGAAAGAGACAAGTAAAAGCAGAGAATGACCTCCGACCCACAGTAGAAATATTCCAGACCGACGTCCCGTATATTCAGTGACATCGGCTGATTTTGAAAGACGGGCCCATTATTATCAGACAGCATTATTTGGCCGGGCGCGGTCGTTTCCGTGGCGGTAATTGTAGGACACCGAAGCTATAGATTCGGCCTTCGGATCGTCATAGTAACACCAGAGCGTGTGAACCCTCTGACTGGCCTTGTCCAATAACGACAGCATTCCCCACTACACAGCGTTCCCAGTAATTAGCCAGCCCGGGAAAGAATGTTGAAACCCAACTCCCATTCAGATCTGACAGGCTTCTAGCGGATACAAGGGCCCGGGGTTGGTAGAACCGGAGGAACATGGAAGAACCAGAATACACAATGTGTTCTTGTCCGTTTTTAAACTGGAATCTGGAATAGCTGTCCCGGATCCAATGGGATAACGAGGATTTGTATGTGTACACTGGATTTACACCGACTGTTCACAGTTCTGAAACAGCATTTAAGTGTTGTCACTGCAGTCAAGACTCAGTTCATGGCCTGCACTAGTGTTCACGTCAGACCTCTTCTGGGGAAGCCTTCCAATTCCTTTGCCACAACCTCCCAACCCAAAGCATTAGGATGTCGGAAACATTCAAAATGGCGCGCCGCTCGCAGACTCACCAGCTAAAGCCGTGCTTATTGGTCGGGGTGTGTTTTTCCAGGAGCGCCGTGAGCTGCAGCAGAGACAACTTCTGGAGCAGGTTCATCTGCAGTACCGACTGGCAGCCTATCTGCAGCTGGGCCCAGGAGTGACTGGGCCGGTGGGATGCCTGGAAACTGGGCCAGCGTAGCTTCTGTGGCCTGGGCGACAGGAGGGAGACAAGAGGGTCTGCGTGAAATACAACGCAGGGCGGACAGAGAGAATGCTGAAGGGCATTCGATTAGCTTCGAAGCGTTAACAAACAGGCAGATACAAACTCACAGACGTTTGTAATGAACCATGTGTGTGTGTGTGTCTGTGGAACATTGAAGAGAGTATAAATAAATACGCAAAATAAAAATGAGGAGATGCTGAGTTTCCATAGCTTGACCAGAGGTCAGTGAGCCTGTGCTTTCCCCGACTTCCCCATTTAACACAGCGAGACAAGTAGTCTACTCCTTTAGCCTACATGCTAAGAGACGCTCTATGGGATATCTGGGGTTAACCTGGGAAGTCCGTGAGCAGCAGCTATGGGAGGCCCTGAAACCCTCAGGAATTCTGTCCGTGGATTCCTGAGGCAATGGCTACATCGTTGTGGTAACGTAGCGGCATTCTGAGCTATTCACCGCTCCACATCACCGGGACAACAGGTTACGTCACAGCGTCTCCTCTGTGTCTCCCTCCATTTCTGTTTCATTCTGTTTGTCTTCCCCTGAACCTCTCCCGTGTGGCTCCACCTGTATCCTAGTCTTTCCTTTTTGTCCGTTTTCTGTCCCCCCCAACCTCATCCAACATGAACATTTTTGATTGTACATCTGTAATTGAGAGAGACGTGCTTCATTAATGAAACAATTACTGACCTGTTGGTTCTGGTGAGGGAGGCTCCCACTCCGGAGTCCCGCCTTTCTCTCCCCCCCTCCTCCCCCTCTCCTTCTCTCAGAGGGTTGCCCGTGCTATCCTGGTCACTCCCGTTCTCCGTCTCCTCCAGGCGGTTCTGCAGAGGAGAGGACGGACATGGCGAAGCCGAATCCAGTGCAGAATCCGAATCCCCCTCTTCCTCGTCTTCCTCTTCCTCGTCATCTTCCTCTTCGCCGACGGCCACCTGGTCGGTCCAGTTGTTGACGAACTGCTGCATGCCGCTGACTCGCTCTAGCACCTCCTCCAGTTTAGGCTCCTCCCCATCGCCGTAGCGCTCGTCCTCCACCTCGCAGTAATACGCTGTGGCCGGCACATTGTCATAGAAACTCAGGCGGCTCTCCGCCGAGCTCGTGGAACTGCGGCGGGTTTGCCGACGGCTGACACATTGGCGCTCGCCGGCGACGTGAGAAGCGCTCTGATTGTTTCTGGCCTGAGGCGGTTGTTTGCCGTCGCCGAGCGCTTTAGGGAACGTTCCAGGTTTGTGGCCTTCCGGGAGGTAGAAGAATATCACGCCATCCTCCTCCTCTTCATCCATTTCTCCGTTGAGGCGACCACGCTTGTGTACGCTGCCACGGTTACGGCTGTTTTGCTCCGCCACCGTCTGGTTGCTAGGCTGCCGCTCGGGCGGTTGCTGCGCTCGTCTGGGCTCAGTGGAACCGGGAGGTTTCTCTGACGGCTGCAGGAACACGCTTAACGGGTCGAAGCCTTCCAGGTACATCCCGCCTCTCTTGCCGGCCGCCGTGCTGTGTCTTTGGATTCGAGCCACCGGGCTCGGGGTGCTGACGGCGCTCCCGCTGCTCGCCTCCGATTGGCTGCTGCCCGTGCTCCCGGTGCTCCCGCTGCTAATCTGGGTGGAGTACGTCATGCTCCTGTTGCGGTTCAGGGTCGCGCTCAGGCTCGGGTCGAGGCTGACGATGTCCACGCAGTTAAGGCGGCGGAGCTTGTCGTCGTCCAGTCCCTCTTTAATGACGGGTCCACTGATCTCCAAGCGGGCGGCGCCTGCCACGCTCTTCTTCTTCCTGCTGGTCGAGGCGCTCCGCAGACGAAGGCTCTCCATGCGCTTCAGGAAGCTCTTAGCCCTCGAGCGTGTGCTCTTCCCGCCCCCCGCCTCTCGCGTTCCCGCTTCCTTTCCTCCCGTTCCGACGGCTCTGCCCGGCTTGCCCTCGAAGGAGAAGCGTCCCGGGGCGGTTTCCAGCGGCGACGGCGGGGGCCCGTCGGACAGCGAGTCTTCGTTGACCCCGCACGACCCCCCGGTGCCAGAGGAAGAGCACACGCTGGCCACGGAACCTGCGCGGGTGGCGCCTTCCGCCGTGGCGGTGTCGTCGCGTGGTTTGACGTCGTTGGCGTTCCCGGCTCCGCCTCCCCCGCCGCTATGGAGCGAGCTCACCTCGGGCTGCTCGCTGACGTCGCTCAGTACGCTCTCGGAGCTCGGGCCCTCGCGGAGCTTGCCCTGCCCGGTCGAGGGCCTCTGGTCCTGGGGAAAGGGCGGCTGGTCACCCCCTGGGAGGGAGAAGACGTCCAGCTCATCCAGTCGGGACCAGCGCTTGCTATCACGCTGAAAGGTCCAGCGGCCACTGATGGCGCACGGCTCATCCTCGTCTGAATCCTCACTCTGGGGGAGAGAGAGAGAGAGACAGAGAGAGAGACAGAGAGAGAGACAGAGAGAGAGACAGAGAGAGAGAGGGAGAGGGAGAGAGACAGAGAGAGGGAGAGAATAAATGAATACCTGTAACTTAATCCTTCCCACTGCTTACTTTAATTGAAATATTTACTGATATTTGTTCTGCCAAGTGATGTTGGAACCCATTTCAAATTGGTTTGAGAGAGAGAACAAAAGCGAGACATGGAGACAGACAGACAGAGAGCAAGAGAGAGAGATCAACAGAGAGAGAGAGACATAGAGAGAGAGACAGACAGACAGAGAGCAAGAGAGAGAGAGAGCCATAGAGTGAGAGAGAGACAGAGAGGACAGAGGGAGTATAGGAAGACAATTTTTCTACGAGATCAAACCAAGTGAAATAACAATGAACGGCCCAGTCGAAGGTCCGCAGCACTGAGTGGCCGTAATGAAATGCTGTTCCCTACCCGGCCCATAAAGCTCTGGTCAAAAGTAGTGCGCTAAATAGGCAATAGGTTGGCATTTGGGAGACTGTGTGAGAGCAGCAAGGATATTCCCTGGTCGGTAAACATCCCTGAACTCCCCCCTGAACGCTCGGACATTTCGGAGATAAGATTTGCAAACAGCCGGAGAAAGGTTGTTATTGTGTAGAAACTTATCTGTGACCGTGAAACGACAACATCTCTCTCTCTCCCTCTCCCTTCTCTTTCTCTGTCTCGCTCACTCGTTGTAAATGTCACACACACACGCACACACACGGAAACAGACCTTCCCCCAGTCTCTTCAAAGTGCCCTCTTTTCCCAGTCCAGTTCATTTATCTCAGGCCCCGAGGGAACTCAAGGAAATTCCACCGACCCTCAGAGTTCACACTCCAGCCAGCCAGGCTCGGGTCAAGCTTCATCCCCCATACACACACACACACACACACAGTAATGTACTATATATATTACACAGAAAACCTAATTGGAATAGGAACTGACATGACCGCAGCATTCCATAATCTTTTTTGAACAACACGTTTCCCCTCCCGCTCTTCCCATGGCAATATCTCAGTCATAATGCCATCTTTCATAATGTCTTCTCTTCTCACACACACACGCACACACACCCGGCGTGTGAAACGGAGTAACGGCCCCGTCGTCCCCACAGGATCAGTCAGTCCCTCTAATCCAGGTCAGCGAAAGTGGCCCTGTGGAGCCGGGAGGAGAAGAGGGGCGCGAGAGACCCCCAGACATCACAGGCACTTCCTTCACGGTCGCTAATAGCGGTGGCGACGAAAGTCCATAAAACACAGACCCGGTTCCCTGTTTAACGACCAAACTCTCAGGACACACACGCACACACACTCACATGCACACACACACACACACACACACCCGCTCTCACACACACACACACACACACCCGCTCTCACACACACACACACACCCGCTCTCACACACACACACACACTGTCACACACATATGCTCCCACACACACGCTCACACACACACGCTCACACACACACGCTCACACACACAC